>JAVGVS010000488.1:0-270402 GCA_032718565.1 Distichodus sexfasciatus | reverse complement strand
ATTTGCTCCAATGAGCAGAAAAACGGTCGGCGCTCACCTGGCGCCAGGAATGCCAGAAAAACGCCTGGTTCAGACGTCCGTGTGAACGAGGCCTAAAAGAAGAAAGAGGGTGGAATATGAAGGGTGTGATGCCACATCCATACAGTTGTAAAAAGCAAGACGATGTGGAAGTAATCCAAAGTATTCAGAATACGTTACTCACGTCGAGTAATCTAACGGAATACGTTGCGAATGACATTTTAATGCCTTTATTCCGTATTGTGTAGTGGAATACATTTTAAAAGTAACCTTCCCAGCACTGCGTATAGGATTACCTGCTGCGTTGTTAACATTGCATTTGCCGATCCTTCATCCATCATCTCCACTGCTGAAAGACAGGATGGCGTGTCTCTCAGCAACACTGTTTACTCAAGCGGGACTTTTCACTGTCGCTCTCCACTGTTTTCCTGCTCTCCCAAACTCAGTGAAGTCGTTCCAAGACAAAGTTTTCCGATAAATCTTTCAAAAACGGCCAGGACATCTTTCTCAGTGTAGCTTGGCAAAAAGTGACCTCAGATGGCATGAGAGCTAATCAGTAGTCAATCTGTCAAACCAATGAAAATAAAATCACTCAGTTTTGCTGAGACAGGCCTTTTATGAGCTTATGAGCTCTTTTTTGATACAAACTATTAATGCTGAATGTCTGTTTCGGGGATATAATTACAAAGCCAAACACAGCTCCGAATGTGGTCGCTTGTATTGTCTTGCAAATTGTGACAAACGTTTGTATTACAAATTTCAAACAGAAATCTTTTTATGATGCGCTTTAATTAAACATGGCACGATACCAATTTTTTATGTTCGATACGATACCGATATTGTAAATGTGGATATCTGATGTGGATACAAATCTAATACAGTCTTTTTTTAAACAGAAAATTATGCTTTAAAAAATGTATGAATTCATGACTGAGATTATTCTGTTCTGCTTGAGGAAATACTCGACTTAAATCCTGTTTTTCTGCTAAAACAATGTCATAATTACACACCCATATGTATATGCTAAACGGTTTTTTATTAAAATAACATCTCAAACATGATTCCTTTAAACACAGTTGTGTCATTTAGTGACGCTCCCTAATCCTGCGGCGCTAAAAGCATCAGGAACACAGAGATTGTGAGTGAGAGCTGGTGTTGTTAAGGAAATTAAACAGTAGAATGGTGTGATGTGCTTTTGGGCTTGTAGTGTGTTGTGTTGCTTGTTCTGCTCATTGTCATATCAATATGTAGGAATTATATTAGACTTGCTGTGCTGTGTTCACAAAATTATCGCTCACTTAAACCAGCAAGTTAAAGGGAAGAGGGGCGACTTGATGCATAATTTTCTTCATACTGTTCACCCCGGGACACATTTATTATTTATAATGATCATACATTCACTCTGTATTCACAACAACGTAGGTGACTTACGTACACCTGGTGTTACTTTTAAATGTGTTTATAATACACAGTGCAGCTGCGCTCTTATGGCAACGCGTTTGTGGCAAAGTAAACACCGTCAGTCATACACCATTTGGTGCATTTCACCGTGTGACCTAAATCTAGTGCTAAACTAGAAGCAGTTCTTATTCGAAACTGTAAACACAACTTTAACGCAGTGTTATCTTAAGTACTATGAGGAAAAGCTGGAGTTACTGATAATGTTCCCCCACAAAATGCCTTTTTGATTTACTTCAGTGGGAAAAATTTCACATGACCTGTATTTTGACGGGGCTAATTATTAAACAATAGCTACCTGCAGATTAGAAATGTAAAAGGCTGATATTTTTTATAAAGGAGCTAATTGTCCCAGCACTTAATATAGACCTCGTAGAGATTTACTATCAGGACATTTTCATTTTTGTAATTCAGCTTGACATATTTGCTCTATCAAATATGATTAAAGGTCTCACTCATGGTTGACCTGGCAAAACATACCGATACTTTCTCCCTCTGTGTGTCAAATATTTGTTCTTCTCGCTAAGCTAATGCTAATCTGGTCTACAAAGCTGAAAACAGATGTGGAAATATCAGTTAATGGAAGTGTACTGCTGAAAAACATCAGGACAAACTGATATACTGCCATTATTTTTGTTCAGCTACACGTTTAGGCGTAGTGTTCAGTCAGTATGGCGAGGCTAACCTAGCTTAGCCACATAAAGGTTAGCTACGTTTATGAGGGCTTGCTACAGTCCACAAATGTCAGGATTTGCTTAAGTTTTAATTTATCAGTTTAAGTGTCACAATTTTTGGATGGCTGTAGTACAGTACATTGTGTAACTGATTAAAACACGGGGCAAAATGTAACTGCAGTAATATTAGGCCACGTTTACGCATAGCCGGGCATTTACAGAAACGGCTGTTTCCCCCCTCACTGTCTTTCCTTATTCGCACCACAGCGTTTTCCAAAAAGTATTCATTTACACGAATCCACATAAATATGCCGTCAAGAGCAGTTACGAGCATGTCAAACCTATAAGCGGCATATAGAGGAAGCATAACGCAATGAATCCTGAAAACAGCAAAACAATCAATGACGTGACTTCCTGTTCCTGACGCGTACCTGACGCTAACGCACTTTCTGTCACATTTTATCCTCTTCGTTGGAAGGAGGCAGGTAGAGATTAAAAGCTGTCCCACAACATTTCAAACCTCTTGTTTTTATGAGTAAAGCTTCTTCCAGTTATAGTGACAACGGCGGACTGCACATATGCTACTACTCATTACACCTCACTCGAATTTCTCCGTGGTATTAATGAATCTGCAGGACAACCGGAAGTTCCAACACAAAGCAAACAAAGCTGGCGTCCGCCGTGTAAGCGTGGAGAATAAGGTGAATACAAAAATATACCTTTATACTGCATATTTCACAAAAATGAGAAATCATTTGAAGCGAAAACAGTCTGAATACACCTGCACTTTATTTAGCTACATTACATGTGACAGGCACACATGCTGTAAAATTCCTCCTCCTAAATGGCGCGTGAGAATAACAGAATGACGCGTCACGCTGACATGAGTAAGTGCACGAGGATGAGGATGAGGATGAGGAGTGGAAACGACCCTCCACCGCGCTCCAATGTGCTCCGGATTACGGGAGCCTTGAAGGGAGAATTTGCCCTCGTTAAAGTGCCAAGCGTGAGGAGAGGCAGAGTGTAAGAGTGCTGCTGTGGTTCTGTTACCTTTCTACACAACACAAACACGCCATTCTTCCCCACTGCTGCCTGGACTGCACATAACACCACACCCCACACACACACAAACACACACACTCACAAAAACACACACTCACAAAAACACACACTCCTGATGTATACGGCTGGTGTTTTGGCGCATTATCACAACCGCCCTGTGGATTGGACTTCTGGGTGGCAGGGAGCAGAGAGCAGACACATCTGTATCATCAGACAAATCTGTGTCAGGGGTGTGTGTGTGTGTGTTTATGTGTGTGTGTGTGTGTGTGTGTGTGTTCTGTTGGAGTTTGCACAGTCAGTATTGAACTTCAGTGTGAAGGGGGCAAGTGTGTGTGGGAGGTTTAAGAAGCTGCTTGTCTTCACAATGATGAGAAAAACAGATTTTTCAGCTTTTTACACGATTTAAAGAATTTTTGTTAGTGAGGGTCAGTCCTTTTAAGAAATATTTTCATACGTACTGACCGGCATTTGCGTAAAGGTCCCATATTCTAGATTTTTTCCACAAGGTAAACTAGGTCTCTGAAGTAGTCTGCTGTAAACCCCTCTCAGATTAGACATTTCCACCTGCTCTTTACTCCTCTATTTCAGTCCCTTTCAGAACAGGCTGTTTCTCATTAGTATTCCTAAATGCAAATGAGCCGCTGCTGGCCACGCCCCTCACTCCGGAACTGGGTGTAGTGTAGACGACGCGGCGAGAGTTTACCTCACGAGAAAATAATCCACATGGTGCTGCTAACAGACCATCCACACAGCTGTACATGTTCAACACAACACTCCGCCGCTAGACTTCTTCACTGTGATTCCTACACTAGCGCTGGGGAGAAAACATGGCGGATCAGGAAGCGCTAGCAGTTCTACCTGGTGGGCAGAGCTTCTCAGAGAGGAGGGTGGAGTTATTCAAATGTCCCCTACTGTGATGCAGAAGTAGAGGAGAAATCTAAACGGCTGGTTCAAGCACACGATTTGATATTCCTAAATTAATACTAACACAACTCGCCATTTTTATCAAACGTACATTGTGTGTGGAGCAGTACAGACCCTGATGGATGCCCAAAGAACAGAAAAAGTGCATTTTTTTATAATATAGGACCTTTAACAATATTTTTATATAAAAGTGTATAAATATTCATTTTGGTTAGTGAGATTAAGGTGTCGGTGTAATCAAATTAAATATGACAAGTTAAGTGATTCCCAAAGAAATTGCATGATTGCTGCTTGCTAAAAACATAAAAAGGAATAAAAATGATGAAAATATAAAAAGGAGATATAATATAAGATATAAGGCTGCTTATAGATGCTTCTGCTGATTATACAGCTCCGGAAAAAAAAATAAGAGACCACGTCACTTTATTTCTGATTCATTGTTTTTACAGTTTGTGGCTGTGTGTCTGTGTAAAATGTACAAGTCAATGTTATTTTATAACTTTATCCTGCTTATTTTAAAAATTCCAAATTTTTTTGAATAAATTATCTATTATCTTATTACGTTAAGGAGTAAATGACCTGAATCTAACCTGCAACTTGCAAACTACACATATATTATTTTACAATTATGTTATTAAAAGATTATGTTCCACGGTGTCCTCATTTGCTGCGCTCTGGGGCAGTTGGTGGCGTAACGGTAGGGCGTTCGCCCCGTGATCAGAAGGTCGCAGGTTCGAATCTAGGAGCAGCAAAGTTACCACTGAGGTACTCGTGAGAAAGGTACTGTCCCCAAGCACTGCTCGCTGGGCGCTCGTTCGCTGCCCACTGCATGGACAGGTCAAATGCAGGGGTCACATTTGGTTGTGGTGCACGGTATGCTGTGCTGTGCTGTGGTGTGTTCACAATGACAAATAATCACTCACTTTCTTTTTCTAATCGAATTGAATTGAATCAGGTGTGTAGGTGTTAAAATATAACACATGAAATAGCTTATATAAAAGCAGAAGTGCCGTTATATATTAAAATATGGACTGCTTTCTTATTGTTCACACACCTGCAACTGCAATAGCTGATAAAAGAATAACAACCTGTACATGTTAAACTCACAACCACATATTGCAAAGTTAGTGACCAGAAAAAAAAAACGTGATGTGGTCTCTTGTTTACTTCCGGAGCTGTAATTGATCCAAAAAGTCTGGAATGAGATCAAGCGTCTTTGTCAGAAAACTCCAGGTTGAGGTCTGAAGGTTTAAGTTTATTTCACTTGTTTTGGAAAATTCCACCTTTAATTATACATGACACTTGTGTGACACATGGACCTCAGAGATAACCAAGCCATAATTTGGTGTAAGTTTGTCTCTGTTTGTTTGTCTCTCTGCGTGCATCTTAATGACATCAGAGTAAACCTCACATCCCAAAAATATACCCCAAAGTGCATACCTGCACAATACCAGGAATGCAGCTTGAACCAGAGCGAGAGAGAGACTGCAATAAGAATGCAATGGTACGGTAAGAAAAGTGAAGCATTGTCTTGCGAGAGGATGAATAGTCTGGAGCTCTCATTACAAACTCCCCTGCATTCCCCCAAAAAGACAAGAAGAGAGAAACCGCCAGAAACGACGAGGCGTCTATCAGAGTGTAGAGATATCTTCTCTTCTGCAACACAATCCACGCACAAATAATGTATATCATGAAATCTGAAAAGACAAAAGTAACTCGGAACTCATGCCGGCTTTGGAAAGGAAGTGCTGATTCTTCCCAGGTTATGAATTATCATAAAGGGGGACAGAATTGCAAAAAAACTGCAACTTTATTGCAACAAAACGCCTAAAAACAACTTTTACACAAATTTTAAGAAAAGCTGCTGCAAAACCAGGCATTTTCGGCTGCAACAGTCTCAAAAAAAGGCCTGTGAAACCCTGAAGGGACTGAACCTTTTGATACCGTGACTTTTTTAGCGTAAAATTGGCTCATGTCTGCTGTATTTATTCAACTTTGTGCATGACGTCATTGATGAGCGACATTTCCAGTTGGAATTTAACATGGTTTGGGAGAAGCTACAAAATCCCCGGATCTTGGTTCCCTGCCTATGGGCCGTGTAGGATCACATCTCCTTCCTCATCTGAGAGGGATTTATTTTCAGCCTTGCTTGATTTGCCACGCGGGCCGTAAATCCGGCCTGGGAGATGGGGAAGGCGGTTAGTCATGTGTGTCCCTGCATCCCTCGCAGTCAAGGCCTTTAGTGGGTGATTTTCGAGTCGTGTGTTGGCCGGCCGACGCAGAAACATGGACGGTCCTCGTGGTGTCTGGGACAGTGTGTTTTGGCTGCCAAAAAGGGAGGCCGTAAGTCATGAAGTATAAGTCACGAGTTAGTTTACAGGATTCAGTTTTCGGAATTAGGGCAGTATGGGACAGTTAGGGATTGTAATCAACTTTGTACATCGTCAGTTTTTAATGAGATGGAGACACAACATAAGAGGAGACCTCGATACATCGATCTAATGGTTCGATCTCTGTGTTCCTGATGCTTTTAGCGCCGCAGGATTAGGGAGCGTCACTAAATGACACAACTGTGTTTAAAGGAATCATGTTTGAGATGTTATTTTAATAATAAATCATTTAGCATGTACATATGGGTGTGTAATTACGACATTGTTTTAGTTGGAAAACAGGATTTAAGTCAAGTATTTCCTCAAGCAGAACAGAATAATCAGACCCTCCAGGATTAACGCAAATTCAGCCAATAATGCTTAATGCTTAAAATAATAGTGGTTTTGTTTCCTTCATTTTAATTCATTGTTATGGAATCATTATAGAGAGAACAGAACTGCACATTTTCCGCAACTTTTGACTCGCTCCCACAACTTTATTGCATAAATAAAACATCTAAAAACACCACAACTTTCATCACAATTCCTTTAGAAAAACTGCCGTAAAATCAGGCATTTCGGGCCGCAGTAATCTCAAAAAGGCCCGCGAAATCCTTCTTCTTCTTCTTCCTCTTCTTCCTCTTTCAGCTTTTCCCCTCAGGGGTCGCCACAGCGAATCATCTGTCTCCATTTAGTCCTATCCTCTGCGTCCTTTACCCTCACACCAACTAACTTCATGTCCTCTTTCACCACATCCATAAATCTCCTTTTTGGTCTTCCTCTCAGCCTCCTGCCTGGTGGCTCCAACCTCAGCATCCTTCTACCTATGTACTCATTGTCTCTCCTCTGGACGTGTCTAAACCATCTCAGTCTGGCCTCTCTGACTTTATCTCCAAAACATCTAACATGAGCTGTCCCTCTGATGAACTCATTCCTGATCCTATCCATCCTCGTCACTCCCAAAGAGAACCTCAACATCGGAGGAACTATTTATTCAGACATTTTTTAAAGTATTATTTTCTGTTTTCTTTTTAGAAAAAGACTCAGAGACTGTATCAGATTTGTATCGTATCGGCAGATATCCACATCTACAATATTGGTATCGTATCGGACATGTAAAAGTGGTATCGTGCCATGTTTAAATTTAAATGTTTATATTTTAAATAGCGGAATTTGGGATCCGGTTTGTCCTCAGTTTGTTACCTTTGTGATTTGAATCGACATTAAGGCCCTGTTTACACGTATGTAGATAATTTTGTAAACGCCTATTTTTACGTACGTTACGCGTAAAAAAATTTTAGTCACCTCAAACGGATATTTTTTAAAAGATTCTCCGAAACACTAGATTGTGTGGATTCGTGTAAACAAGTAAAATGCTCGTTTCTTAAAACTATGACATTTAGTTTGAACCTTAACTATCTTAAATTCATTACATACCGGGCGGCACGGTGGCGCAGTGGTTAGCGCTGCCGCCTCACAGCGAGAAGGTCGTGGGTTTGAACCCCGGGGACGGCCGTAGGGTCCTTCTTTTCTGTGTGGAGTTTGCGTGCTCTCCCCGTGTTTGCGTGGGTTTCCTCTGGGCGCTCCGGTTTCCTCCCACAGTCCAAAGGCATGCTCTGTAGGTTAATTGGCGACTCTAAATTGGCCCTTAAGGTGTGAATGTGTGTGTGGGCGTGTGTGTGCCCTGTGGTGTGTTGGCGCCTGCCCAGGGCTGGTCCCCGCCTTGTGCCTGAAAGTTGCCGGGATAGGCTCCGGTCCCCCCGCGACCCCAGTTGGGATTACAGCGGTTCGGAAAATGAATGAACGAGTGAATTGCATACCACAAATGACAGTGGTAACCGTGACAACGACAATCAGGTGTGGGTCAACATAAGAGACGTATAAAAATATTTGTGTTTATAAAAATATCTACATCTGAATCGTCATCGGTTGAATCGATATAACATCTGATCGCGTTGAAACGTCATTTGCAGCCTTACATAAGAGACGGAGAGAAGTCTTCCTTCTGTTTCTGCACTTACTTTGCTCGGTAAAGACGCTCCTGCGTTTCTCCTCTCTCTCGAACCCCCCTCCCGCCTCTCTCGGCACACGTCCCTTTTTACCCAACGCTGGAAAATTGGCCTCGCGACGCAGCCTCCGACAGGTGGCCGTTTTCCCCTTGCACAGACCAGACGGGAGCGGGGAATTCTGGGATTTTTGTGCATCTTCCCAGCTCTCCGTCCCGCTGTGCATGATGGTCTGCACCCGACCTGCTGTCCCCATGCAAGGTCCCTCCAGCGTCCGGCTTGGCCTCTTCTTCACCAAATGCTGCTAGGAGAGAAAACGAGCCTCACCAGAGCCGGAGCTGCAGATGTTGTCCATTTCACAGTCGCATTTGTGCCCAAACTTGAGTTTCCTGCAGCCGTTCCCAGGACTCCAGACTCGTTCGCTTGCTCACCACCGCCTGGTATGAAGCCCGGCTGTGTGATTTTATGACGGCCTGCTTTGAATTGCCACGTGCAAAGCGAAACAATGCTGAGGATGTTTTTGATCAGGGATTGGCCTGAAATCCTGTTAGAAGTCCTGGTGTAGACTGAAAGATTGAAGACGTCGGGCAGCTTTGTCCCGTTACAGTGGTTGGAGGCGCAGCATGGTGTGGAGTCAAGAGTGGGGGCCGTCTGGATAGCTGAAGATATTAAAGGAGAACTTTGGTGTCACCGAGTGCAGTCAGTAGCGACAAAAACTGCTGCTGCCTACACCGCCTATGCTCCTTATGCTTTTCCCTAAGTTTTGCGTCACGGTTCATTACGTCACACTCTCTGCGACTTGACCTTCAACCGCGAGGAATCGTGATGCATAAATGATATTTTTCACCATGTAAACACACACGCTGCGTTTGTTAGCGCTCACGACTCTCACGGGGAAGTCCAGCGTTCACTAAAACCTTCCAGTTCAGTTCAATCTTCCCATTTATTACAGACAAAACTTATTGTATTTTTGCTGATAAATAACAACAACAACCAGCGTTCTACTCACAGTACAGACATTTACTTGATATTGATTTATTCCCGACGCGCGTCCACAGCGCTATTGTGCCGCGGCTCTCATATGGAACGCCCTCATGACAAAAATGTACTTCTCTCCCAGAAATTAGTTATAGATCAAAATCAGTCCAAATGCTCAAAAATGACCAAAACTTCAGTATTTCTTCATTTTCCGTTAATCGGTAAAGAGTTAGGGTTAGTAATGAAAAGTAAACATTAACACAATCTCCTTTTTATATATTGCACAACTGTGTATTTTTGCTCATGCCTAGAGTTCACCGTGAACCGTAGTAACTATGTCCACGTTGCCGAAACCACTTGTAACTAACACTGATCGACGCGGACAGTTTGCGCATGGAGCATTAATCTCTGCGCTTGTCAGATAGACTGCTTTCCCTCCGGACGTACAGATGTTCCCCCGCGAGCCAAAAACGCAGTTCTGTAAGCGCTTAAGGTCCAAGAGGTGACTAGATGATGTCTGAGCGTCTTCGGATTTCCCGGTGCCTGGCGCTTTACAGACTGGAAAAGTCGAGCAAACTTTTGGACGCTTCTCCCCGGCATCTCCAGGTGTCTTGACTAACCTCCTCTGTCAGCATGTGTATACGTCCACAAACTTGTGTGTGTATATGTGTGTGTGTGTGTGCGTGTGTGTGAGCAACTCTCCATCTGTTTTCCGACGTTGATCGCACCGTGCGTCTTCCCGCTGGCCCGACTCCCGCTGCCGCTGCGCCGGCCTGTAATTTATCCTCCGCTGCTTCGGCTGGCTCTGCCGGCCCGAGCGATTATTGCAGTTCATTTCGCATCGCTTCACATCCAAGAGAAGAGGCCGGTCACCGTCGACAGGCTTTTTCCAGCACGAGGCTCGGCGAACGAGGCGGAGAGAACGGAAACGTGCAGGATTTTGTTAAAAAAAATGTGGCGTTGTGAAATCGCGAGGCCGTGAGCAAAGGCTCGACGCTTTTTTCCGATCGTGTAAAGCACCGGCGCTTTTTGAAGGCAGCAGGAGTTTTACGGGGATCCAGCTATGAGAGTTTTACAGGACAGGCTTTGAAACTCAACCCATTTACTGAAACAAACGTGCGGCGGGGTTGACGTGGGGTGGGAGAGCAGCAGTGTCGTCCATTGTGTGAAAGAGCTGGACGCTGCACTTTCTTCCCAGAGAGGCTTTCATGAGTAAAGCGTGGTTGGAGAACGTAGAGAAAACGTTATTAATCTGATTAAGCCACGCCCCCGTGGCGATTAATTCACTAATTTTAGCCGCCCCTTTGTGAAATCCCCAAAACGCTTCATGTCACAGTATCGGGCTAAGTCTGCAGATTCATTTGACACCTCACTCGCCTTAATCAGCTAATTAGCCTGGGAGGAGTTCACAAAAGTTTGTTTAGCATATTATGCAAATTAGCTCAGAATCTCAAAACGGGAAGTCCATAGTCATAATCAGAAAGTTGTTTGGCTTAAACCAACGAATCAGACGAAGAAGGAATTTTCACTCCAGGCCACACGGTTCGAGAGTTAGGGGTCAAAACCTGTTTGCCTTCGCTGTAGCTCCAATTATAGGCCGATCGCTACACTTTTCAGCCTATACCGAGATGCACACCGCTCCTTCTTACCCACCAAGCTTCACGCTTTATGGTTTAAGCTGCACAATACATTTTGTAGGAAAAAAAATGTAGTTATAATTATTAGAAATAAAGCCGCAAGTGGCCATAAGCGCTTGGTAAAACTGCAAATGCAGGACACAGACACAACAAACTACGAACCCACACACCGGGATTTTGGGAGTGCATCAGAGAAAGTGTGATATTTGCAGAAGTTACACAACAGAAAGAATTTATGATCCTGGAAAAGGCTGGTCACAGATATGAAACGGGTCTTGAGCCTGTTTCAGCTTTTTGTCCCTGCTTTAATGGCGCCTACGACACATTATTGGACACAATCCAGTGTGTGTATATAACATATATATACTGTATGTACTGTATGTGTGTGTTTGTGTGTGTATATATGTATATACTGTATGTGTGTGTGTGTGTGTGTGTATGTGTGTATGTGTGTGTGTGTGTATACGTTGGAGTGGCTGTGAATGATAGACGGTTAGAGACATGGGAAAGGCTTTACCTCTTTTGTTTAAAGGGGTTTTACTTTGTGGGCTCTGTCTAATGAAAGGTGTTTTTGTCCTTTTCTCTCCGTGTGTGTGTGTGTGTGTCCATGTATTTATTGCATTGTGGGGACCTTTTTGTCCCTTAAAATCACTGTTTTTTGGGCTTTGTGGGGACATTTGAGAGGTCCCCATGAGGAGAAATGACTTTATAGAAAATGTGCTTGTTTTATTTGAGAAACTAAAAGAGGTCAGAGATGTGCTTTTGAGGTTAAGGTTAGGGTTAGGATTAGGTGTAGGTGTAAAATTATATACATCTAGTCATTATGGGAGCCTATGGAAAGACCTCACAAGGATAGTAATACAAGACGGGGTGTGTGTGTGTGTGTGTGTGTGTGTTCTTGTACTTGCTACTTAGTGAGAACCAAAATGAGTTTTTAACCTGCAGAGTGAGGACATTTTTGGGAAGTGAGGACTTTTTTAGTGATCCTCACTTCTTTAAACTGCTTTTACAAAAAAAATACTAGCTTATTTGCAAAACTAAAAGTATAGAAAGATTAGCTCTTGGTTACTGAGGTTATGGTTATGGTTAGGGTTATGTTTAGAGTTAGGTGTAGTATTATTTAGATACAGTAATATAGAAATCAGTGGAGGTCCTCACTACTGTATAAGTACCAGGATGTGTGTGTGTGTTCATGTATTTATCGCATTGTGGGGACTTTAAAGTCCCCTAAAATCACTTTTATCACTTTTTTGGGCTTTGTGGGGACATTTGAGAGGTCCCCATGAGGAAAAATGACTTTATAGAAAATGTGCTTGTTTTATTTGAGAAACTAAAAGAGGTGAAAGATGTGCTTTTGGTTACTGAGGTTAAGGTTAGGGTTAGGATTAGGTGTAGGTGTAAAATTATATACATCTAGTCATTATGGGAGTCTATGGAAAGACCTCACAAAGATAGTAATACAAGACGGGGTGTGTGTGTGTGTGTGTGTGTGTGTGTGTTCTTGTACTTGCTACTTAGTGAGAACCAAAATGAGTTTTTAACCTGCAGAGTGAGGACATTTTTGGGAAGTGAGGACTTTTTTAGTGGTCCTCACTTCTTTACACTGCTTTTACCAAAAAAAAAAAAAACAAGTTTGTTTGCTAAACTAAAAGTGTAGAAAGATTAGCTTGTGGTTACTGAGGTTATGGTTATGGTTAGGGTTATGTTTAGAGTTAGGTGTAGTATAATTTACATACAGCAATATAGAAGGCAATGGAGGTCCTCACTACTATATAAGTACCAGGATGTGTGTGTGTGTGTGTGTGTGTGCGTGTGTGTGTGTGTGTGTGCTGAACTTTCCTAAAAACAAAGAGCACAGAAGTAAAGATGATGTGATATGGAGGAATGTACATTATACCCCCTTATCACGAGCGACCCAGTAGCAATTACAGAAGCGTGTTTCTTCCCCCTCGTCTTACAGCAGCTCTTAAACCCATTCAGCAGAATCCGCTCGGGCAGAACATTTACACAACAGCCGCTCCATAAACACATAAATACGTGCGCGTTTTGGTTTATCCGGGGGGACAATGCAGGCCTGTATTAGAGCGTTTACAGCAGCACGATGGGAACCTGCTCTAAAATAAGCCAGGCCCTCATTTTAGTTTCGGGGCGGGGAAGTCGATCTGTTCCGGCCTGTTCAGAACGGGGCTCGTGTTACACGGCTCTTGCAGCTCTGAGCTCCAGAGGCCCTGATTCTATGTGTGTGTGTGTGTGTGTGTGTGTGTGTAAGGTTGACTCAGCAAGTTTTAGCACGGCGTATCCACTCTGAGGCTCATTTTTGCTGCTACGTTAGCTTCACAGAACTTGTCATGACACTCGTTATGACTCAGTGTAATTGTCAAGAATGTTAATGGTACGATATTCACCTCCAGACCAAGAGGTTATAGGTCCAAGTCTCCAGAACTATCACCTTTGAACCCCTGAGAACCGATGATGGTCTGCCTCTGAACATCTGCATCACGATGCATTGATTATGTGATTGATTTCAACACTAGAGATATTAAAAATATATAAAAATTAAAATTTAAAAAATATTTTTTAAAAAAAATGTAATAAAGAATAAATAAAAAATAGCAAACTTGAGTCATGATTAGTTTCGTATGCCAAAATATTAATTTTCTCCTGTTTTCTCTGACCTGTAATGTACTAAGCTGTGGTCAGACACTCCGGGGTTTTGCGATGTTGTTGCGATCGCAGCTGTTAACACAAATCCAGCCTATCCCCGCAAATTCAGAAGGTCGCCGGTTCGAATCCCAGAACCGGTAACGGTATCGATGAGGTACTCATGAGCAAGATACCGTCCCCAAGCACTGCTCCCCGGGTGCTGCCCATGTCAGCTGCCCACTGCTCCTTCACAGATGGGTGCTGCTGGGACGCTGTGGTGTGTTCACAGTGACAAATAATCACTCATTTTCACCTTGTAGGGCTGTCTCAAGGCTGCGGCGTCTGATCGGCGGATACCTCGTCTGAGTTGATCATGAGCGTTATGACGAGGGGCATCCCTGTTAGGAAGTGACGTGGCGCTCCGAGCCGATTGGGAATAAGCGTTGACGAAAAGCCACCCGACGGGGGTGATTCGATCCAGACCGGGGCTGATCCCGACCTCCTCGTCCTACCGACGCCGCATCTGGCAGTCATCATTCCGCGGCCGCCGGCATGCACGCACTCCAAATCAGAGGAACAAATTCATTTAAACCGTCGGAGGCTCAACCCACGCATCTGGCGTTTGCTTTTTCGCGCACACACAACGCGCTCTTTTAATCCTCCCCGGTGCCGGTAAAAGCCAAACAATTTTCATGGCCTGTGGTGAGCGGCCGGGTTGGTTGTTACCTGAGTTGGAATCGTTTCCACCTGCCGGCGTTTATCCGCCTTTATCGTGCAGCGTTGGGCCGGAGGAAGCGAGGAGGGAAGTCTGTAACGTAGCAGGTTGGCGGAGCCGTTGCTCACGTTGGGAGGTCTTACTGTAATTACTCCTGTTTTCTCTCCATAAATGAGGACCAGAAAGGCTGGTTGCAGCAGCAGCAGGAGGAGGAGGAGGGTGAGGGACTTCTGGAAGGTCTGAGTGAAACAGGGATGCCCAGGGGAATGTTGGGCATGTGGGAGCTCTTGACGGCTCTATCCGGGGGTTTGTGCCAAGCTAAAATGCACTGGTGGAGAGAATTCCGAAGCTGTTGCTAAAGACTGAAAGCAAACATTACAGAAAATGAGGCTGGTTTTCCGTTTGGGCTTTCGCACGGCGAGTGTATTCACTGGGAGTATACACACGCTTGCATCTCAGTGCATGCAGATTCAACTGTGTGTGTGTGTGTGTGTGTTTCTGTGTGTCATTTTGTGACCATTCATTCTGACGGTGTGGTTAGACTGATAAAATAATACAAATAATACATATTTGTGACCCTCCACGGCAAAACCAGTCGCTTGACGCAAATTTTCAAAATTGAGTTATTATGTTTTCATGAAAGGGCATAAATCAAGCTTCAAAACGATACCTATATGGAATGAATGGGACGACATATGACTGAGATATCAACATTCAAAGGAGTCGGGTTTCTTCTGTCACGCCAAGTGAGAAACGGAGAAATCTGCCTTTGAAGTTGACTATCGCCGTAGCACTCACAGACGCTTGGTGCGGTCGCGGCTACGTTTGTATTTACGGTAGCCTACGCTGCATTCACAGCCACACGGATAGCCTACCTGCGTTAGGTTAACTGAACTCGGGAGACGAAGATGGATTCCGGAGAAATATCTTCACGCTAGTCAACCAGTGGATTTACCGTAAATATTGAAGTAGAGCGGTCAAAACAGAAACTTTTAACATTCTGCTGGAATTGAATTCCTCACCTCAAGAAAGTCACGTTTTTAGGATGGAAAGGGTAAGTTTTTCAGCCAAATTGATTCACAACAGTACAGTATAGACCTTCCACTGTTTCAAAACACTAAAAACAAAAAATCCACAATTTTACCCCACGCAACATAAACCTCCGTTGCGACAAGCCACTGGTTTCGCCGTGGAGAGTCATATATATATGAAGAGTTTGGTTGCAAAACGCTATAAATCAACAGTTGTTAAATTTGACCAAAAACGTGTTTTCTTTCCCAAAAAAGTGCATGAAAACCACCATTTTCTGTTTCAAACTGCAATATATCATGAGTTTGTCAGTCTTTTTCCGAACCGCATAATCCCAAGTGGGGTCGCGGGGGAACCAGAGCCTGTCCCGGAAACTTGCAGGCACCGGCGGGGAACAACCCTGCACAGGCGCCAACACACCTTATTTAGAGTCAATTTTTAGTTAGAGGCCAATTTAGAGTCACCAATTAACCTATATTGCATGCCCGTGGACTGTGGGAGAAAACCCACGCGAACACGGGGAGAGCATGCAAACTCCACACAGAAAGACCCTACAGCCGTCCGCAACGCTAACCACCGCGCCACCGTGCCGCCCTCATGAGTTTGTAATAACATGAAAAAAATCAAATCCATATTGTGATTTTGAAACTTTTTTTAAACAAACATGTTTTTCCAAAATTCTACAGTTTATATCCATGACAAATTTTCTCCAATAAAACGTTAGCAATAAAATTTGCAATAAACGCTTATTTACTGTATAAAAATAACCATAATTAACAAGGAAGAGTTGTCTGTACATGTGACAAGCCCCAAACCTGGACAACGTCTCTTATGTTGGAGCACAGTCTTCTCCAAACTGCATTCAGCTCATTCCCACGGACGAAACCAGCACTGGCTCATCGATACCGTCAAAGTTACTGATTTAATATCGCTACAAACACTCACTTGAAAGACGACAAAGTGACCAAATGTGGAGCTTATTTTGGCGGTAACTTGATTTTTTAAAAATTGCTATTTATCACATTTCGGAACCAAACTCTTCATTTGTAGGTTGTTTTCTAACACAACTTTCTGACCATGACTGCACCTCTATGACTTCTGGGCCGTATGCTGATTCACCCCACTCTGAATGCCTACAAAGCTCGGCATGGTTAATCTGGCCCAGATGAGTGGACATGAATACTGCGGTTCTGACATTTTTGATAAAAGAAGGGCTATAACGTTTCTGTACGCCGTTGTGTCAAATTTGCGCTCATGTTTCATCACTGGCTACCTGCCGTGCAGAAGACAGAAGACGAAGTGGACAGGGGGTGAAGTGCGTGAAATCACAGAAAGTCTTGTCTAGTCTCGGACTCGCCCGTATTTGAATTCGGTCTTGTCTCGGACTCGAACAAAGAGGCTCGGGACTCTATTTGGAGACCAGCGGAGACCACGACTGAGAATATTACTATTAAAACTCAGGCATTTTTGCGTTGTTTATTAATTAGTGTTTTAATAACTGAGAGTCCCTTAAACTTACAGAAACCACACACATACCGTCAGAATCGAACCGAAGACGAATTTCAACTTGTTGGTGTTGGTGGCCTAGTGGTAGAACACTCGCCTTTGGACCAAGAGGTTATGGGTTAAAATCCAACCTCTGGCGTTACCAACATTGGGTCCCTGAGCAAGACCCTTAACCCTAAGTTGCTCTCAGGGGAAAAGAGCGTCTGCTAAATGCTGTAAAACTTACCAACATTATATTCATTCCTCTGTATGTGACATTTTTTCTGAGTAATTCCGTGCACAAAAACTGAAGCAATTGCGTAAAAACACATTAATTAAATTATAATTAAACACACAACTCTTTTGTGGAACGCCATCCTGGGAAAAAATGTAGTTTTCTTCTAGAAGGACAAAAACCAGATCATTTCATAGACCAAAAAGAGTCCAAATTGGCTCAGAATTACCCAAAACTTTAGTATTTCATCATTTTCAATTGATCAGAAAATATTTTAATAATGTTAGAAGGTAATCAATAGGGAAAAATAAAAGCGTTATCTGTTATGAAATAACTTTACTCTGTATCCAGATGGGTACTAACCTTATTTTTCTTCACAGTACTTAAGCCATGGAATGTCTCTGCATAATAACAACTCTGCATGTTTTTATTTGTCATGTGGTGTGAAACGTGCATTGGTCTGGTCTCGGTCTCGACACACTCTGGACGTGGTCCGGTCTCGGCCTCCGTCTCGGTTTAGGTGGTCTTGACCTCAACTGTACTGTTTTGATTATTTGTTCATTATAGACACAGACAGAAAGGGCAGTTCTCTGTGATCACGTATCCCTGCCAGCTGGTATGGAACTAATCAGAGCTGAAATATTTCTCATTAAACGCCGGCCTCTTATTTCCCTCTGATGGTTTTGTGTGTGTGTGTGTGTGTGTGTGCACATTTTTTGGCAGATGTGTGTGATTGTACAGCAGTCTGGAGTAACCGTGTGACACAGTTTTTAAAGGGGCGGTTCACAACTGCTTTGAGAAACACTAGGCAGAAGAACTCCATCCTCTCTCTCTCTCTCTCTCTCTCCCCCACATCCACTCGTTCTGGCAGTGTTTCAGACAGGGATAGGTTGAGCCCAGTTACACGCTGATGGCTTTACGACTTAGTGAAGTAGGGTACGTTGTAACGCCCATAGCACTTAAGGCACATCAAAGAGATACAAGCTGCACAAAGCCCCTGTGGAAAACCAGCGAGAACATTAGGATAAGTCCAGTCAAACCGCAGACAGGAACTGGGTTGTGTTTATGTGTGTGTGTGTGTGTGTGACTGCTTCAAGCTTTTCTCTCTCCCTGATTCAGCTGTGGCTTTTGGCAGACTCGGGCATCCTTCTCACCCTTCATAGATCACAGAACTCCTCTACCTGGCTTCAAAGTGAGTCACGCTGCCTTGCGTAGCCGCACACGGCTTAGCCGGGCGGTCTGGAACGAGTCGCGAGGTTAAAGCCACCGGTTCTGTCGGTGAATCAGCAAAGGCCAATCCCGAAGTGGGGCAATGCGGGTATCTTTAAGCTTTAATCAGCTTGGTGTTTTGGAATTGGCAAAAGTGGCATCTGATTGGCTTGCATCGCAGCGCGCTCTTGGTACCTGTGAGATGGAGTTGGAGAATGGGGTCTACCATGGCAAAGATGGAAGCAGGAATCCATGACCATTAAAGAGCTTGGATATAGACATCTACTTTTTCTTGTAGCTTGTGGTGTAACTAACTAGAGTATTAAAAGCGTTTGATAGAGTTGGCATCAAGACCATCTTAACTGAGACTGAGACAAGACCAAGACTCTGAAGGACCGAGACTAAGCCCAGGGCGGGTCGAGACCGAGGCAGGACCAATGCACGTTTTACACCACATGACAAATTACTGGAGCATGTGAAGATTAAGCAGTCCTGAAGAAATGTGTGCACGCTCAGTAGGTTCTTCATGGGAAGTGTGACTGTGGTAAAGCTGGTTTATTGTTCAACATTCACACTAATTCCTACATATTGATATGACAATGAGCAGAACAAGCAACACAACACACTACAAGCCCAAAAGCACATCACACCATTCTACTGTTTAATTTCCTTAACAACACCAGCTCTCACTCACAATCTCTGTGTTCCTGATGCTTTTAGCGCCGCAGGATTAGGGAGCGTCACTAAATTACACCATTGTGTTTAAAGGAATCATGTTTGAGATGTTATTTGAATAATAAATCATTTATTAAATACATATGGGTGTGTAATTATGACATTGTTTTAGTAGGAAAACAGGATTTAAGTCGAGTATTTCCTCAAGCAGAACAATTTTAGTCATGTATTCAGACATTTTTTAAAGCATTATTTTCTACTTGAAAAAGACGATCAACTTTGTGTCGTATCGGCAGATATCTAAATTTGCAATATCGGTATCGCTATCGGACATAAAGTGTGGCGTTGTGCCATGTCTAGTGGAGTGACATTGATAAAAGCATGGAGGAGTGCGGGAGCCAAGTGTTGGTGAATTGGTATTTAGAGAATGGTAGATGAAGAAGAGAGCATGATGAAGAGCTGGCAAAGTGTAAATAGAGGGAGTGATTATTTGTCATTGTGAACACACCACAGCACAGCGCACAGTGCACCACAACCAAATGTGACCTCTGCATTTAACCCATTCGAGAAGGAGCAGTGGGCAGCTAACAAGCGTCCGTGGAGCAGTGCTTGGGGACGGTACCTTGCTCATGAGTACCTCAGTGCTAACTTTACCGGCCCTGGATTCCAACCTGCGACCTTCTGATCATGGGGTGAACACCCTACCGTTACGCCACCAACTGCCCCTAAGAGTGAGGGCTGGGTTAGGGCTCGGGTGATGTTGGCTCCAGTTTTGGCTGACGCTCCTGCATCCATTAGCATGAATGTGATTAGATATATGTGGGAGTTGGAATCACATGACCAGGTTGTGCTGATAAATATGTATTTAGTGAAGATTGAAGGCTAAGTTGATCTGCTGTAACGAAACAGCACGAGTTCTGCATGTACTGTATGTCATACTTTTGCCCAAATGAGCATTTTTTCCTCACAAATCCAGGCGAGTTGCAGGTGTGCCAGCGTTCTCCCCCACCGCCCGCTCTCGTTCCCAAGAGCTGGACTTGATTTACACGTGAACAAAGTTCTAACACAGTGGTGGAAAAGCAGGAATCCTGGCACGGCTACGTTCAGCCTCCCTTACAACTGTGTGATTTGCACGGCTCCATGCTAGAAACTCACGCCCGAGATAAATCACAGCGGTGCGGCCCCGTTTTATCCCGCCGGAGAGGTGGGCGGTGTTGCGCATATAAACAAGGCCAGGAAATTGGCTCGCCCAATTTTAAAGCCTCCCTGGGACGAAAAAAAATTCCTCTCCGTGGTGCCCGCCAACCGTGCGTGAGGTGTGAGGTGGACTTTTTTTGGCTCTGAGTTGGAGATAAGCCAGATTTAAACAGGGACGTTTTGGTCAGGACACTGGGCCTCATTCGCCAATATCTTCTTAAGAATTTTCTTAAATCTGTTCTTACGAAATTGATGAAGAATAATCTACGTGGGATTGATGACGTGTTCTTAAGCAGCAGAATTGTTGGCACCTGTGTTGCTAAGAATGATGAATCCCACATTTTTGTAATCAAAAGCGTGTCCCAGTTTTTCCTGAATTAGCACAAAAGGCTGTGAGACTGCAGTGTCGCGTGCAAAAATTCGGGCCGAGAAGAACATCAAAGAGAAGCGCAGAAGGACATTTGACAATAGTCGTCTTACTACAAATAAACGTACAGAGGATTAACGTCTAATTCACTTCCACATTGAGTAAACACCAAAAGGAGGGAAATGACATGTTGTTGATACTTCAAAATGCAGCGTTTAATCCAAACCTGTAGACAGTAATATTTCATTCATTTAAACACTGAGATAAACAACAAGAAAAAGACTCGACCAACCCCTTAAAATGAACACTTTACAACCTGCACAAACCCATAGCGTTCTTATTCTACAACACACTTAGTACGAATTAAACTCCACACACAACTTGAACGTGTACTGCATTATTTTTACCTCTTTTCCTCGTCTTTCTTTTAGCATTTACTCAATGTAGAAGTGAACTGGACGTTAATCCGTCATAATCAATCACCGAACAAGGCAGGATTTAATCCACATGATTGCTGATTGGACCATGAACATAGCTTTGATTAATTAATATATATTAATTAATGTATTAGTAATAATTATTATGCACAATAATAATAGATAATGATAATTATAAATATCAATAATTTTATGTTAATATTTATAGATTAATTAAATAATACATTATTTAGTTAATAATTTATTAATGTTGAGGTTGTTTTAAAAGGCCACCAATACATTACATTAAAATACATCATTTTATCAACTGTACAATTAACAAAACTGCAACAAGCGATTATTTTGAACGAACTATCATCACTCAAATGTGCGTACGACGGGTCTTGAGTGTGTGTAGATTCTGTTCTTAGCGAACAGCAAATTCTAATGGGTAAGAAGGGTTTAAGAACAAATTTGTTTGGTAAGAACTAAAGGCCCAATGAGTCAAAACTTCCTCCTTCCTCTCACAAAAAGATAATAACATACAGTATGTTTGAATTTATTCACTGAAGTTTTGAATATAGCTTTGACCGCAGGTTTGCCGAATTGTCCAGCGTATTGATCAGATGTTTCCAGTTGACGTTTTGGGTGAAGACAGTGGTTTACTGGGAAATGCACAGCTGTACAGTTGGAATAATATAATCACCAATAAACACAGTGGTAAGACAGTATGGAAAATGTGTACACTAATGTTAACTGGTTTTTCTTGCTGCTCTTACAGAGAAACTTTGCTAACTCAACAGGACGAGAGTTAAGAAGAGCCTGTTCTCTCTAAAGTTAAGATCTTTGTGTAACAATTACCTTGAAAATTTTTAGGAATTTAGAATTGAAAAATAGGCATATATTCATTATTGTTTAAGATAAACTGCTCTGCAGCCTCAACAAAATCAAATATAACACAAAAATATAGCGTAATGGTTTTCAGGAGCCTGAACAGCTTTCTGTAGTTGTACTTGAGGTCTCATCCTTGAATTGGTTGATTTTGCAGGATGAAGACTTTACAACAGTAGCTTAATGGTCAAGGTTCATCCTTCAGCAACTCTTAATGTAGAGAGTGTATGCATATGCTTTAGGGAATTTTTGGAATTCCTGATACTGTAGCTGGAAATCTCTCTAAAGGTTGCTTTGTGTTCAGATACTGCAGTTTTATTACGTGTTAGTATACAGTATATTTTGTGCCTTCATCCTTTACATACAAAGTTGTTCTATAGTTAACTTTGAACACGGTTCCATTCCCCGGTCGGCTGTAGGGTCATTTATGTTTCCATGCGCGTCCCCTCGCGGGTTTCCTGGGCGTTGAGACTCCAGTTTCCTCCCACTGTCCAAAAGCATGCACTATAGGTTAATGCCGACTCTAAATTGTCCCCGTAAGGTGCGACCGGAGTGTGATTGTGTGAGTGTGTGTGCTCCTGCAGTTTGTTACCGCCTGCCCAGGGTTGGTCCTCACCTTGCACCCGTAGTTCCCTTAGACTTGCTCCCGCAACTTTATTGCACCAAAACGGGCGTAATCTCTATTGCTGTTTTTTAGAGGAAGCTGCAAATAAAAATCAGGCATTTTAAATCCAACAATCTCAATAGAAGACCCGTAACGTCTTGGAGGACTGATTTTTATGAAAGTGCGAGTCGTAATTTGTGCGCTTTGACATTCGACAGACAGCAAGAGGACGAGAAGTGACATGCTGCTTGATCAGAGCTGATGCCTCATTGTCTCTCTCTCTCTCTCTGCTGCAGGATGATAAGGACCTGAAAATGAGTTTGTGGTGGCTGAGGGACTACCTGTCTCACAGCGGGAGCAGAGGCAGACCAGAACTACTATGAACTACATCTCCAGAGGTACAACCTTAAAACCCATTTATCAGGAAGACTATTACTCTGAATAGGTAAAATACACACTAGCAGTCATGGCAACTCCATTTGAGACCACAGAATCCATTTACAGTTAAACCTGACCAGTGCATGGACAAAAGCCCGTCTGGGAAAGTTGGCTTGCTGCTGGAAGAGGTGTTGGTGAGAGCAGCGGGAGACGTCATTATGTGGCCTGGGATTGCCAGACACTACTGTATTCCGACTACCAACTATTTAAACTAGAATACAGTTACCCATAATTTGTAATCTGTATCCGTAATATTGCTACATGTATTCCGTCACACCCCAACACTGATTATATTAATAAGTGTCTAAGGCCTGGAATGTACTTGCTGTTAACGTATGTACATACGTACAGCCGCAATCCACATCCTGTGTTCTTTTTTAAGGCCAGTTTTTGTGCACGTATCAAAATTAACGAACGATACGGAGATGTAATGCTTGTGTAATCGAGTAGGGGGCAGTTGCGACGTGCTTGTTTGGAATAACAGATGACGCATTTTAAGATACAGCATTTGCCCATTTATTAGGTTTGGCGGCCTCGACACTGACTCCAGGTAAGTGAGTACACACTACAGATTACGACGCACAGTTCGGACGCAAGTACACCAGCACAAAGGTTAACAACGCAACTGTGTACGGATACGCATACGTAGATCACAGCAAGTATATTCCAGGCCTACGAGTGTATTCACACCAGGAAAGTCCTCACATTTCACTATGCTGGTCCAATTAAATAACGCTATTTTTATCTTGGTTGCGGTTCGCTGCATTGTTGGCCTTGCAAGTGGAGCAGGATTTGTTAACAAAACAACATGTGTGTTAAAATCATTCAACTACTGGACAGAAGCGGCAGGGTGCGGGGTAAAGCGGAACCTGAAAGTGATGAACACAATCATGGAGATGTTGCGTGCTGTTCTCCTCGTCCTTATAGCAATATGGTTTATACAGTTACATACGCTTGGGAGAAACAAGTTTGAGCGCTAAGAGCGCGGATGCAACATCAGTTTACATTTATATGATGCTAGTAATTTGGGAACCCGAACCACGCACCACCTCTTCAGCTGGGTCTCGCTACGCACCTGAGTTCGGTTGCTTGTATTCACACTCGCCCAAAAGGTCCGAACCGAGCGAGAGAAGAGTGACCTTGATGAGCCCAGTGTTGTTTTAAAAGTTGAATGGATTTCAACTTGAAGTGCCTAAGTGCTGTGGGTACCGCCTCCACCGATGTGTTTTTTTCTGCTGAAGGCACTTAGTTTGAACGCTGAAGCTCATTAGATTTACTATTAAAAATAGGCACTGTCAGCACCAAAAAATGTGTTTGGTGAACGCAGGCCCTAAAACACGTTTGGAATAATGCATTGAAAAAGGATTCTGTGACTTCTGAAAAGAACAACTGCTTTTTAATGGTAATGTTCTTACATCAATCCAAGTCCATGTTAATTCCATAGAAGATCTACCAGAATTAATGCCCACAACATACCAGAGCGTTCACATAAGCCTGTAAAAGCCAAACTATTCCTCCAAGACTGCTTTTGAATGTGCCACAGAGAGAGTGTTTTTGAAGTGGCTGGAAGAGTGTGTTGTGGGCTCCGACTTTGAGCTTTGCCCTCCGTATGAGCCAAGGGTCTGGGAAGGTTGGTGGTAGCAGTAATCGTCTGGACAGCCTTGATGTCTCAACATGGCGGGAAAGGCGGGGGTTTAGCACTTGGCTGTCCCCTTCTGTCCCACAGCTTGCCCCTACACCATAAACACATCCAGAAAGCACTGTAAAGGCCTCAAACACACAAATAAAAAAACAGTCCTCGCAACTAACATAGTGTACATTAGCAACTAGCATAGTGTACGTTAGCAACTAGCATAGTGTATATTAGCAACTAGCATAGTGTATATTAGCAACTAGCATAGTGTATATTAGCAACTAACATAGTGTATATTAGCAACTAGCATAGTGTACATTAGCAACTAGCATAGTGTATATTAGCAACTAACAAAGTGTATATTAGCAACTAGCATAGTGTACATTAGCAACTAGCATAGTGTATATTAGCAACTAACAAAGTGTATATTAGCAACTAGCATAGTGTATATTAGCAACTAACAAAGTGTATATTAGCAACTAACATAGTGTACATTAGCAACTAGCATAGTGTACATTAGCAACTAACATAGTGTACATTAGCAACTAGCATAGTGTACATTAGCAACTAGCATAGTGCATATTAGCAACTAACAAAGTGCATATTAGCAACTAGCATAGTGTACATTAGCAATAACACAGTGTACATTAGCAACTAGCATGTGCATAGCAACTAATGCATAGCAACTAACATATAGTGTACATTAGCAACTAGCATAGTGTACATTAGCAACTAACATAGTGCATATTAGCAACTAACATAGTGTACATTAGCAACTAACATAGTATATATTAGCAACTAACAGTGTATATTAGCAATTAACATAGTGTACTTAGCAACTAACATAGTGCACATTAGCAACTAACAGTGTACATTAGCAACTAGCATAGTGCATGCTGGGGCACCAACATAGTGTACATTAGCAACTAACATAGTGTACATTAGCAACTAACAAAGTGTATGTTAGCAACTAGCATTGTGTACATTAGCAACTAACAAAGTGTATGTTAGCAACTAGCATAGTGTACTTGAGCAACTAACATAGTGTACATTAGCAACTATCATAGTGTACGTTAGCAACTAGCATAGTGTACGTTAGCAATTAGCATAGTGTACATTAGCAACTAGCATAGTGTACGTTAGCAACTAGCACATAGTGTATGTTAGCAATTAACATACCGAAATGAACTGAAAACCGTGACCCTGAAACCGTGATATGGAACTGTAACCGTGATTTTGTGAACCGTTGCACCCCTTACACACACACACACACGCATTGACACAGATGTTTGGTTCCAAGCAGAAAAGAGCAGAAGTCGATGTAAACTAGAGCCACAGAGCCCTCACACCTGCATGTCTTCAAATAAATGGAGTATTTGAGGGTGGTTTATGCAAGCCCACATGGAGGTGATCAAAGATAAACGAAAAAGTCACTGCCCCGGGCTGTTTGACCGCAAATAGGAACGTTCGTGTGCATGCGAAAGGCTAAAACAAATCAAGTTGACCACATTAATTACAGTTTATGCATCTACTTCTGCTGAGTTTGTGTGTCTGGGGTTTATTCCTGCCCGCTCATCCCGAGGAGGGGTCAGGCACGCACGAGGGCCGTTTAGGGCAACTCCGTCCATCCTCCCAGGGATTTCTAAGACGGGCTGGGGGATGAAAGGTCAGCTGGGAACCTCCTCTACGACGCCTTGTCCATTCTTCTCTACGCTGGCTCAAGTAGGGGGTCAGACCTCACGCGGTTTAAGCACTCTATAAACTAGACGCTTGGCGTGGATGTTGCAGGATGCTAAAATGTAATTCCTCACCATCCTCCCTCCCTCCCTCCCCCTCCATCCATCCACATCCCTCTCTCTTTATTCATGCTTCTCTATACTGTTTGCTCACCGAGTGGAATTGCTGAGTGAAAATGTCGGGTGCCCAAATGCAATCCCGCTAGCCTCTAAAAAATCGCGAGTGTGTGTGGGGATCGCCAAGCCTCTCGCCTGGGCAATTATGAGGTTTATTTTTAAGCTGCCAGGCGCCTCGCTGTTGTGCCTCTTGGACTGGAGGATTCAGGTACACCTTTGGTTTAATTGACCTCAATTGCACCCATATTGTTCTAGTTACAAGTTTGCTCAAATTTATTACCAACAGTTTATCCACCTCCACTTTGGTTATTTTTTCTCGAAGTTATATACAACTCCCAAAGCGGTGACCTCTTGTTTCCATCTGGAGAACATAAATCTGCACTGAATTCCGTATTAGAACAGACAGAATTAAGGCTAAAACAATTTATTGATTCAAAATAAATTTAAGGGTGCGTTCATACATATATTTGGTTCCGATTCAGGGAGTGAAAGGAGTTTAAATGTTTCAAATGACTTTGTTTCGAATTGTGTTCACATATCAACTAGAGGTGCCACCGATCCAATATGTGGATCAGATATGGGTCCTATAACGACTCAAATAATTCGGTTATTTTAATAATAATAATGGCATATACATATGTGCGTGTAATTCTTAATGTGTCTCTCTTTCTTGTTATTGTCTCTCGTTCTAGTTTAAAGTTTTACATTTATATTGAAAGTGAGTGATTATTTGTCTTTGTGAACACACCACAGCACAGCACACAGTGCACCACAACCAAATGTGACCTCTGCATTTGACCCACTCATGAAGGAGCAGTGGGCAGCTAACAGCGCCCAGGGAGCAGTGCTTGGGGACGGTACCTTGCTCATGAGTACTTTAGTGGTACCTTTAATCGCCCTGGGATTCAACTCGATCTTCTGATCACGGGGCGAACACCCTACCGTTACGCCACCAACCAATTACTCTGTAACATTATAGAATGGGGGAAAAATCCAATCAATAGAAATAAATACTGAAGTTTTGGGTCATTTTGAGCCGATTTGGAGTCATTTTGGTCTATAAAATGGGCTGCTTTTGGCCATTCTGGAAGAGGTTAGGGTTAGGGTTAGGGTTAGGGAGAACTACATTTTTGCGCATGATGGCGTTCCATATTAGTGTCGCGAGCGTTTACACTTGTGTTTATATCACGAATAAAGTAGTTAATGCCTTTTTACGTAATTACTTCAATTTTTGTGCCCGGAATTTCTCAGTGATATATAATGTTGAAGGTCTTGTGATTCTGAGGGTACGTGTGTGGTTTTGTGTGTTTATGGATTCTGGAGTTAGTAAACACTAATTAATAAACAACACAAAATGCTCAAGGGCCGCTTCTCTCAAAGAGTTTTAATAGTAATATTCTCAGAGTTGTGGTCTCGGCTGGTCTCCAAATAACATCCAAGAGTCCTCTTTGTCCGAGTGCATGACAAGACCGAGTCTGAGACTTATAAAAACTGGACTCGGGTACAGCAACACTAGCCTTATAGAGTTGACATGACAATAAAAACATCTTGAACACTACTTGACATGACCACCATGGTGTGGTGAAGCTGAGTTTGTAACACGCACTAGGGGGACATCACAGGCTAAAGAAGTATATACGGCTGGACTTAAATCCAGAAACGAGAAACAGGTGCAGACGATGATTAGAAACTATTCTTGGACGCTGATCCTGGAGATGTGGCAGCATCTCGGGGGCATAACGTTTAATTTTAGTCCTGCGGTCTGAATCTCGAGGATACCTGCTTAGCATACGGCTGTCGCTATGCCTTTTTGCCCGACAGTTGTGGCGAGGACGTTGGAAAGCTCAGCCTCAGGTCAGGGCTTTTTTTGGGGCCTGGAAGGGGAAAGAAAATCTCAGATTCGCTGTAAGGTAATTAACAAGGGTGCTCCTCGGGGCCGTGGTGTTCAGCCTGCTGGATGCTGGATGCTGGATGCGCGAAGCCGAAAGTGGAGCTGATGAAGGCGCTGATGGAGGAGCAGCACCGATGGCCCCGCAGGAGCCACTACAGTGCGTTTTACATGCAATCAGGACGCCAAGTAGAGTCGGCCTGACGCAAACACCAGGCTGATTAAGCCTTCAAACCTCAAACCTTCATCTGAGAGAGAAAGACGGAGAGAGAGAGAGAGAGAGAGAGAGAGAAGGATGAGGAACCAGACGAGGATAGCACTGATGGCACTGCTTTAAACACTTCCTGCTGTAATTGCTCTCTCGGTTGCGCTCAGTTTTTCCGTGCTCCCTTTTTCTTTCCACGTTCACGAGCACATTGTGGGTGTTCGCATGTGCTCGTTTGTGCATTTTCATCTTTGTGAGGAACAAATGTCCACATGAATGCTGACGATTCACAATTTTTAGGTATTTACTAGTTTATTTTTTATCCGATTTATATTACGGTAATAACACTGAACTTTTCTTCTGCGTAGTACCAGAGCAGTTGAGGGTTAGGGTTGGGAGATTTGCCCGATCCCATACGGATGAGATAATCGGGTCCGATAACGACTAAACAGCTGGATGGGGTATCGGTGATCTGTAAACGTGAGAACGCTCAGTCGGTTCTGGGAAGCGTCACTGCAGTAAAACTGTACAACCTTAAATTATTATAAAATTAGACAGATTTCCGGATGTGCAAATATAAAGTTATAAGTTATAGTTTAAAGTGTGGAACCCAGAAGATAGTGGCAGTATGAACGCTGCTGCGGTATTATGATGGAGACGACATGAAATATATTACACTAAAAATTTTCTACGCTACAGTGATCATAAACATAATACTATGAACTGGCCCTCCAGCATTTCATCGGCTTTTTTGAGATTGTTGCCGCCTAAAATGCCTGGTTTTGCGGCAGCTTTTCTTAAAAATTGCGTTAAACGTTGGTGTTTAGGTAGTTTAGCTGCACAAAGTCAAAGTTTGTGATTTTATCTCCATTTATAATGATTCTTTTACAATGAATTAAAACGAAAGCCACTATTATTTTTATTAACCATTAATCATTTACTTATTTTTGAAAGTAAATGTCAGGCGTTTTATCACATTTTCCTGCGCCTTCAAACGTGAATACAGCGGGGTTCGGCTGATCGTGATGGCTCTAGCGCTGCGGAAGCTTGGTTAAAGACTGGTCAAAAATTGTAGTAAGTTGCGTATTTGGTCAAAATTGCACGGGCAGTAATGAATACGATTTTCTGAATTTGCGAAGGCGATCTCGACATCGTGAAATCCTGGAGAGCCTGATGAAGGCTGAAAGTTGGGCATTTCCTGGTTAAGGAGTCGAATGGCCTGCATTTTGGCCGTGATGGTGATGGAATCTTCTGCCTGACCTCAAAAGCTGGAACAGTCCGTTACCGGGATGAGACGAGACCTTCACCATCCTAGTTGTCCATGGAGGGGAGCGCTGACCTGCTGCAGCGTTCCACTGCCAGGATCACTCTCTGGAGGGCTTTTCGGTCCTGAACACAGCTATTCCCATTCCAGGACGAGATCTTCTGTGTGAGGAAGAGCAGTGGACAGAGGTGGAAACCCCAAACCTCCCCAAACAAGGAATACAAAGAGAATTTTATGTACAAATTCTAAAGACAAGAACTTATATTGCATTAATACACAAGTTGAAAGTGTTGCCACAAAGAGATTTTAAGGCTAAACTGTGTGTGTTCGCGTGAGTGTGTGTGTTTGGGTTTGCTGAATGAGAAGAGTCTGGCGCTGGAGTTTCTTGGGGTGAAACCGCTCTTCGAAGCTGGCCCGTTGCTGACCTAGTTTCTCACGACCATCTGAAGAAATCGCTCGGAGTTGATCACTTTCGCTCCCGAGTGCTTTTTCAGCTGCATCTGCTCGATCGCAGCACGCACACGTATACGTACACGCACAAAAACAAAAGATTCACGACTTCCCTCGGCCTCCTCCTCGGGACGGTGCCATGAAAGCGAATCCCGCCTGGGCTGTATTCCTGGGAGAGAGCGCGCTTGTATATCAAGTGTTTAGATATGGCTGCTTTTACTGCGCGGGACTAAGGAAAGGTTTATGTGGTCTGGAGGAAAAATCTCCTGCAGTAAAATCCAGAACCCTGAGATTCTCGTTCAGCCTCTTCGCCCCCACTCCTTGTAAGCCGTTCTTCCCTACCTTCTAGCCAAGCACAACAGACGGAGGAGCGCGACGGGGCGGTGCAGGAGGCCTTTTCCCATGGGCTTCTCCCGGACTTCTTAATAAAAGCCAGTCAGGATCAGCGAATTCATTCATTGAACTGAGTTACAAGTATGGTGTAAAGAGAAAAGTAACCTGGTGCACTGTAAGTATCACCTATATGCAAAATGTATATATATATATATATATATATGTACATTGCATATATTCGGTTTTGGTCGTATTTGTACTCAGTTCTTGTCATGCACTCGACAAAGCGGACTCGATGTTATTTGAGACTCAGCTGAGACCAGAACTCTGAGAATATTACTATTAAACCCTTGAGAGCTTATGGCTTTCAGCGGTTTATTACTAGTGTTTTAATAACTCAGAAACTCTTATCTTGGTTAACAAACCACACATTACGCTGCCTCAGAATCACAAGACTTTCTGAACTTACCGACATTATATTCATTCCTCTGTATGTGAAATTATTTCTGCACAAAAACTGAAGTAATTGTGGCATTAATTACATTATTCGCGATGTAAACATCAACGCTAGTGCTCACGACAAAAACTGAAGTAATTACGTAAAAAGGCATTAACTACTTTATTCGATATAAACACGTTAGCGCTTCGCAACTCTAATATGGAACGCCATCATGCACAAAAAAATGTAGTTCTCTCCCAGAAAGGCCAAAAGCAGCCTATTTTATAGGCCAAAATGAGTCCAAATCGGCTCAAAATGAACCACTTCTTCATTTTCACCTGACTGTATATTTTCATTTTATAATGTAATAATGGGGTATCCAGATGGGATTCCAAATGGATAAGGGAGTGTTCTAATTCGCACTAACCTTATTGTTCTTCACAGTACTAAGCCAGAATGTCTCTGAGTATCGATTATGCCGGTAAGTCTGGTTCATTTAACAGCACGTAGATGTCCGAAGACTAATTTTAAACCGAGACCAAGTCCTGACCGAGACTAGAGAGTGTTGAGTGTGTTTTATTGACTTATTTGCAAGGCACTAAAACAGACACTGTTCTTATTAGTTATATCTACAGTTCCTGCACGTTTATACTACATAAAGCTGAAAAAAGTAAAGATTTCTACAGGCGCAAAAGGTGTAAAACGTGCTTTGGTCCGGTCTGGGTCTCATCTCAGTCTTGGTCTTGTCTCGGTCTCAACACACTCTGTTCTCGGTCAGGACTTGGTCTCGGTTTAGGTGGTCTTAACTACGGACTTGTCCACACGACAGCGATTTTAGGTGAACCCGAAAAAGTTATTTTTATTGTTTTGGCCTTTCGTACACATGACACCGTCATAATGATGCCCTGAAACAAACTTAAGTTACAGAGGAAAATCTAAATTCCGCCTCTTGAGATGTCAGATTAATACAACTACTTTTTCGTAAGCGATGACCAGAAGAAGTAGAAGAAAGAACCCTACATGTAATAAACTGCCAATAACAACAACAACAACAATGGCTGTGTTTTGTGCCGCAGGCGCTAAGTTTATTAGCACTATTACAAATAAAACTTTAATTCTGCATCATCAACTAGACGCACCAGTGGATACGCATAAACAATTACACTTTTAAATCCTCACACAAAGGCTTACGCTGCCCTCCAAAAGTTTGGAAACGCCCCTGGCAAAGTGGGGTTTTGGACGATATCAGCATAAATCCTCACTATTTTGGTGCAAATACATTAAAGTAACTTGACATTATCTTTGGATACCAGCAATAATCATATTTATTTTGATTACATAATAATGCAGGCATATCCATGTCAAAAGCCAGGCCTCTTTGTGCCAGCGCCAGATGTCTGGTTACTGGTTTAAATCCTGTACCAGGTTTTTAAAAGATTTTTGGGTCAGCACACCTTAATAGCTTCAACAACTGATTGGTTGATTGACCGCTCGGACGCCCAGATGATGCAGAGCTGTAACAGCTGCTAATGGTGGATATTTTGATGAATCCAAATTGAAGTATTTTCTATGTATAAACTGTTTAATAAACTGTTTATGTAATAAAATATGTTTTGGTAGTTTGTGTCATTCCTTATCAGTGCAACATTATCACAAATTGTAAGCGAGATTCATGGCAACACTGTCCAAAAACCCACTTTAAGTAGGGATGCCTGCAAACTTTTGGAGGGCAGTGTGTACATATAACCATTTTAACCTGTTTTCCTGCTTTCCAAATTGGGTCACAGGATATTGAAACGGGTATGGACACTAAACGCTTTGAATCCGCAGCAAGAAAAATACTCACACCGTTGTCGCGGACATGGTCATAACTGTAGCTTGTGTAGCTAATCAAGTTATATTAAAACTGGAGCTTGGTTTTTCTAGCTTCCAACACTGGGTAACCGGTCTTGAGCTGCACAGAAACGGGTCAGGCCGTTCAACATAAAAACAACGACTTTCTTATAAAGGAGATCGAGCGCACAGTGGACGGGAACAGAGAGAGAAAAACTGTGAATCTGTCAAGTACAAAGAGCTCAAAATGCAAATGACCCAGCAGCGCAGTTATGTATTTGTTGCCAAGAGCTCCCGATCCCATCTCTTCTGGCGAGGCTTTCAAAGACTTCCTTCTTAAGTCTCTGTACGCTTTTGAAATAAATACTCACATCGTGTGAGAAGACCCTTTTTTCTCGAGCTTTCCTGAAGCTAGTTAGTTCGCCCTTTAAACCCCGACCTGAAGTGGCGCATTACAGAACAACGCACACTGCCGTGAGAGAGCTGGGCTTCCATTTGCACGCTTGTTAGGCGGCTAACACGAGTTCAGAGCGTCTCACCAAAGAGATGATGATGTGATGAAGATACAGATGGAGGTGGTCTCAGATTCTGAAGTTGTTTCAGTTCTTTGCCAGCGCACTCCATCGCTGAAGTAGCATCCTCATTGCATCATAGTAGCAATCTTGCAGTTGCAAGATGGGTCGGACATGGCTTAAATCAGTCTCTCTTCACGGTAGTGAAACCGATTGCATGTCACAGACTACCTGCATTGTTGCTGCGTCCACCAGGGGAAGAAAGCGGTTCGCCGGCTGAAAATCCATCCATCCATTTGCTAACATTGTTCTGGGTCAATAAGCAGCAACCCAAGCAGGGAAACCCAGACTTCCTCTCAAATTCACCACTTCGTCCAGCTCTTCTGGGAACTCGAGGCGTTCCTGAGGCCACGAGAGATATAATCTTCCAGCGTGTCCTGGGTCTTCCCTGGCCTCCCAGGGGATGATGCCCAAATATTCCCCAGGAGGCGCCCAGGAGGCATCCACCAGATGCCCGGAGCCACCTTCATCTGGCTCCTCTCGATGCGTGGAGGAGCAGCGTTTCACTCCGAAGTCCCCCTCGAATGGCTGAACTTCTCAACTCCCCATTCTAGGGGGCCCAGCCACCCTATGGGAGGAAACTCATTTCAAGCCGCTTATTCATGTATCCTGCTTCGTCACTACCCACAACCCATGACCATAGGTGAGGGTAGGAACGTGGAATATCGATTGGTAAGAGAGCTTTGCCTTCTGGCTCAGCTCCTTCTTCACCATGACAGGCCGGTGCAGCGCCCGCATCACTGCTGACGCCGCACCGATCCGCCTGTCGATCTCCCGCTCCATCCGTCCCTCACTCGTGAACAAGACCCCGAGATACTTAAACTCCTCCACTTGGGGAAGGATCCTGTCCCCGACCCGGAGAAAGCACTCCACCCTTTTCCGGCTGAGGACCATGGCCTCGGATTTGGAGGTGCTGAAAACTGAATTTGGATTTGGAGGTGCTGAAGGTTGAAAACCCTCGATATATTCGATTATGTTTTGCCACTGCCCTGATGCAGCATCATCCACGTCAGAATTCTGACAACATCTGGTAAACACGGCACGATACCACTTTTTTTATTTCCGATACGATAACAATAATGTAAATTGGGATATCTGCCTATACGATACAGTCCGATACCGTCTCTGTGCCTTTTTAAAAGAGAAAATAATGATTATTCTGTTCTGCTTGAGTAAATACTTGACTTAAATGCTGTTTTCCATCTAAAACAATGTCATATTTACACACCCATAAGTATATGCTAAATTATTTATTATTAAAATAACATCTCAAACATGACTCCTTTAAACACAGTTGTGTCATTTAGTGACGCTCCCTAATCCTGCGGCGCTAAAAGCATCAGGAACACAGAGATTGTGAGTGAGAGCTGGTGTTGTTGAGGAAATTAAACAGTATAATGGTGTGATGTGCTTTTGGGCTTGTAGTGTGTTGTGTTGCTTGTTCTGCTCATTGTCATATCAATATGTAGGAATTAGTGTGAATGTTGAACAATAAACCAGCTTTACCACAGTCACACTTCCCATGAAGAACCTACTGAGCGTGCACACATTTACAGATCGGCTCAGTGCCATCGATACCCGATCCAGCTGTTTGAGTTGTTATCAGAGGCCGGTGTCTGATCCACGTATCGGATCGGTGTCATCTCCAAGTATATAAAATACATTCAGCATTTTAGATAAATACGGTGCCTTGACCAGACTCTTCTCTTTGTGATAAAAACTTCCCCGTTTCCACACAGGGCTCTTAAGTGAAAGGCCAGCTGCAGCTCAGTTAGCTTTAGCGCAAGTGATTCTCTTCGGAAAGTGTGTGTGTGTGTGTGTGTCTGGTTAACTGTCTGGCTGCGTTTCTCCTTCTCTCTCCCCAACTCAGAGACCCCCTCAGCTTCTCCGTCTGCATCAACATTTCCATACAGCCTGGACCCAGGAGTGTGTGTATGTGTGTGTGTGTGTGTGTTCATGTATTTATCGCATTGTGGGGACCTTTTTGTCCCCTACAATCACTTTTATCTGTTTTTTGGGCTTTGTGGGGACATTTGAGAGGTCCCCATGAGGAAAAATGACTTTATAGTAAATGTGCTTGTTTTATTTGAGAAACTAAAAGAGGTCAGCGATGTGATTTTGGTTACTGAGGTTAAGGTTAGGGTTAGGATTAGGTGTAGGTGTAAAAGTATCTACTTTGGTCATTATGGGAGTCTATGCAAAAACCTCACAAAGATAGTAATACAAGACTGTGTGTGTGTGTGTGTGTGTGTGTGTGTGTGTGTGTGTGTGTGTGTGTGTGTGTGTGTGTATGTGTAAAAGTGTGTAGCACTGGATCCTCATGGCCTTTGGTTTTTCCCAAGCAACATGTGCACATATCACATTTTTACAGAATCAGTCACATTTTGTGTGTGTGTGTAAAAGACCTTAGACCCAAGTACAGAATGAAACAAACTTTAAGTTCAGTTAATAGAAAACAAGAGGAAATCTCCAGAACACAAATTAACTTGAAACTTAGCATCGTGGCTGGAATGTAACTTAACATCTTAAGAATGGTCGTACATTTGGCTTTAAGAGTTTTAAAAATTCTCAACAAAAAGTAGGAGCTATAAAGACGTTGTAAGACATTGTATAAAGACATTAAAAGTAACTTTCAGTAAAGTCTAAACCCGATTCCTGAGTTCTGACAGAGCCAGCGCTTAAATGTGGTGAAATGAGGACCACAAATAAAATCCCACCCCGACTACTGAGTTCAACCAATAGAGGAGCTGCACGGTGAATATATTAGTGACATCAAACCCTTCATCTAGAGCTTTATACAACACACCTTCTTGTGATTCTACCTTTAACTGGTTGTAGTGAAATCCACCAGCACATCACCAATCCATTTCCACTAATAGATGCATATGTTGTATATTTTACGGCTCAAAGGCAGAAGTCACAGCAAAACAGTGGATTGTAAAAGAACAGCAACCTGGACGACGAACCAAACGCTTCTCTTGACACAGCTGCTGCTTATTCTGCTCAAATACGGCAGCGAGTCCACTTTCCGACAGAACGCGTGCATCATGTGTGGAGCCTGGTCACTTTGACACAAACTAATCACTATGGAACACAACTTGAACACTGATACTGTGATATCTTTTACTATTTACGTAGATTTCCATCAACATTTGGGGCTGTTGTCGGTAACTAAAAGAAGGTCTTCACCATCAAGCCTGTATCTTTGTATCAACTCATTATTGTGGTGTATCTTTCTTTCACGGAAAGTGTGCGGTCTCCGTCTTGGTGTGTGTAGTGCTGCTGCCATCGTGCAACTCCTTACTGGTTTAGGAGTCTTCTCCAGCTCTCTTAGATCATGTAGGAGCTGAGACCTAGTCTTAACACTTCACAACTTTTATGCTGCTACTTATTCTTCGGTCGTCCCGGTCCTTTTTTGAGATTGTTGCAGCCTAATATTACTGATTTTGCGGCAGCTTTTCTAAAAAATATATGTTGAAAGTTACAGTGTTGTAGGCGTTTTGTTGCAATGAAGTTGCAGGAGCAGGTCAAAGTTGGGGAAAGAAGTTGTGATTTTTTCCGTCTTTAAAATTATTCTTTAAAAGTAAAGGGAACAAAACCTCGCCTCGCTCCCGTAATCCCGAGATAGGCTCCAGTCCCCGCATCTCCGACGGGCATTAAGCGGTTCAGATAACGACTGACCGACTGACACTTAACCATTAACCATTTAGTTATTTTTGAAGGTAAATGTGAGGCGTTTGTAATCACACGTTTCCTGCGTCTTCTAAACGTCACAAGGAAGCGACGTATGGCTCAACGCTTTGTGGGAAACACCAATGATTTAAATTTGCAGGGATTGGCTGAATTTGCGTTAATAGTTTGCGATTGCATTATTGCGAAATCCTGGAGGCTTTGCTAAATTGTTAAACTTTTCACCAGCCTTTGTCTGAAAACAGCGCTGAAAAGCTGACTGGTCCAAACAGAGAGCGTCCTCGTCTCATAAAAGCGCTTGTTTTGCTGTGTTTGCTGTGTCCGATTAAACAAAGAGGACTCCGCAATCTTTCGGCTCGCTAACTTTTACCAGACACGCTTTCTATTTTTACTATTAGCCTTTAATTGCACGCGACTCCTCGCCAGACGTGACGGATGTCAACCAGAGAGCCTCGTAGCATCTGTATGAACGCTGTAGTCATCCACTTCCGATCCTTTTGTTTTCCTTCGAGTCTCTCGTCTAACGATCTGTAACCCTCCCAAGCCATTAGTGTCCTGACTTGATTAAAGAGAGCGCCGTGATTGGAACCATGCGTCGGGAGTGTGTGGCCTGAGGGATCGTCATGATACAACATGGGCCTTATGCTTAACATTAATGAACACATCCGTGTTCATAAAACAGATGACGTCTCTTCCGGCGTGACGTCATTATTCCGTAGGGCTGGGTATCGTTGCCGATTTCCTGAATCGGTTCGATTCCGATTCACAAGGTCATGATCCGATTCAATTCTCGATTCGATTCGATATCGATTTATTTAGAGATTTCTTTGCGTCAATACTAGTTTTGCTTGGTTATAAAATAACTTGTTTTAAAACCGAAGTGTTGCCAAACATCTGCCTTTAGGCCAGACGGTGATTTGAGCGGAGCAGCTTCAGCCATGGCTCTATTTGGTTTGGGTTTCGCCGGTCTCACGCTTTTATAGCTCTCTTTGCGCGGTCGCGAGCAGTAGTGCATAGCCGCAGGAAAAGATCGATCCACGAATTTTTGAATCGATATCGTATTTTTTGAACCCAGCTCTATTATTCGGAATAATAACTGTGCCCATAGCAGGAAACCTCTCTGTCTGTGGTTAATTTTTACAGTAGATGTCTGCAGGAGCGCCACCACATCTCTGTATCCGATGATCTGCAAGTGGTCAACAACACCAGACACCAGACTGGACAAAGGTTTCGGGTTATATGCGTCCTCTTAGATTGAGGTTACGTTGTTATCAGCTAGCTAAGTCAGCTCAGCTAATGTTACCTGGTTTCTGTGGGTTGATTGAGAAACATATCTCTGCTAACTTTACGTCAATGATGTAGTTTGTCACAATCAACCAAGCACACCTGAAATAATCCTAGCTGGCAGAATGGTTTATTCACCGTAAAAGTACGTTTGAGCTGATATAAGTGTAGTGATATAGTAAGTTTACCTCATCGAGTTAGCCCGCTAACGCTAACTCATCGGAGGCTGGTGATATTGAGCATTTGTTTCATCAGGTTTGTTCTGACTTTTGATGAACGTGTTGCTACTCATTTTTCACCATTAAGAGTGAGTGAAATCTTAACGATAACAGATCTTGAACTTACTGGACTTTATACTCGTTACTCTGTATGTGAAATTATTTCGGAGTAATTCCGTGCACAAAAACTGAAGTAATTACATTATTCGCAATATAAACACACGTTAGCGCTCGCGACTTTGACATGGAAGGCCAACAAGCGCAAAAACATTGTTCTCTTCCAGAAAGGCCGAATGCATTAAATTATAAACCCTTATTAATATAATAAAATAAAAAGCCAATAAAACAGACAGTTTTTACTATTTCTAGTACTTATGTCTGCCGTCTGGTGTTTGATCTGTCGTAATAAGTCGGAAGTCGGCGTTCTATTTATTTAGATACGGGCCGATTATGTTAAAACCATCAAAAATATCGTTTTTTCCTTTTCGGAGACCAGATTAATTTTGAAGACCTTTTCTTTCATATAAGACCAAAAAAGAAAAATCGATATTTTTGATGTTTTTCAACATAATTGGCCCGTATCTAAATAAATAGAACGCCAACTTCCGAACTCATTACGGCAGATCGGGTCACATATAAAGCTAAAACCAATAATAAATAAGTACGTAAGTAAGTAAGTAAATAAATAAAAAAATAAATAAATCAATCAAATTTATTAATGATATAAATATAAAATACTTGATGTTGGGAGATATGATGTGGATTTGTGGACTTGCTTTACATAATTTGGTCCTCAGAGAAAGATAATTGGGGACCACTGCTGTAGTGTTTCCATAGCAAAAATATCAACATATTTAATACGAGCAACAGAGAAAAAGTAGCTGCATATTCAAACAGTAGCTTAGCTATGTTTAATCACACACCCACAAAACCAGCTCTGACGTCATGCGCTCCCTTAAATTTTGTAATGTTCTGCGTCTGATTTGCAACCGCACAGGTGTGCGATGATGGACTATCTGTGGGGGTGTAATTCTTCGCACTGCGAGTTCTTTGTCAGAGTTGCGAGCCGCATTTTTCTCCGCTTGCGTCTCCTCCGATCGGAACCTAAATCTCCGATCTGACAAAATCGGCAAAGGGGGCGAGAAAACAGGACGTGGAGTGTGCTCCCAAACAGATGTTCATAAGTTACTAGCAGAGTAACACAACTCTCCCGAGGGTCACGTTTCTCCCCAAACCGGCAAAAAAGAAATCTTCATCAAAGAATCTTCCTCTTGTTTTGTTTGAGTCGACCGCAAAAATCTCGCAGGAACGAGGCACCTCCTGCACCGAGACGCGTCGAGACGAGTATAAAGGCGGTTTGGTGTGACTTTCATGTACGTTCAGTCGATCTCCACATCCGTTGGCCATTTGCGCTGATGGAGCGGGAGTCTGGAAATTGGCAGGAAGCGTAAATGAGCGTGATGTTAAGCGACTGCGCTGCACGGCAGCTGCAGATCAGAGGAGAAGAGTCCCAGATGCTGCTCCGAGAAGGCAGACGAGCGTCTCGGTCTACCAGCGCATCCTTAACGTGAGCCATACAACTCGTCAGTCGGCGCAACATATGGACGGCATAAAAAGGCACTTGGCTATGGCCGTATTTCAGCATTTCATGGCTGAACGTGCGAAAAGATACATGCTAGCCCCGTGCATTTATAGACGCCTGCATATTCTTGGATTTAGGTAACGCTCAGGCACAGGTGCTTTGCGAAAGGCTGTTTTATTCAGTTTTTATATGCATTTTAAATGTGATTGGTGCTGATGGATTTTGCTGTAGTATTGATGGATTCTGCTTTGAGAGTACTAAAAATTGTTATGGTCAATTCTTCAAGGTAGTACTCAAAACCGGTCTCTTGAGTCTTTAACAGTTAATTAAAATGTAGGGAACAAAACCATTAATCATTTACTTATTTTTGAAGGTAAATGTGAGGCGTTTTTATCACACGTTTCCTGCGTCTTCTAAACATAACAAGGAAGTGAGTTCGCTGACATATGGCTCAACGTTTTGCAGAAAACGGCAATGATCGGTCAAAAATTGCGGAAAAGTTGCGGTAATTGGTCAGAATTGCACGCTAGTAATGGATTTGCGAGGATCGGCTGAATTTGCATTAATAGTTGTGATCGCGAAATTTTGGAGGGTCTGGTTATTGTGTCATTTGTAAACTCCTGAATAGCAAAGACAGTCCAGTCGTGTCCGCATGAGAACAACGATATCCCACTTTTGGCTCTGCACTGAGCAGGAAGGGTACTAGACAAAAGCAGGGTAATCATGTTCATGGTATGGCATGGTTCAGGTTCAGTTCCTGGTGCCAGTGGAAAAGCACCAAAGGCATTCCCCAGGAGTAAGGCTGGAATCTGGAATATATGGAATCTGTTGTGTGTGTATGTATATCCATCCATCCAAAAACTTCGACACACCTTCCCATTCAATGTTTTTTCTTTATTTTCATTACTGTTTACATTGTAGATTCTCACTAACAGCATCAAAACTATGAATGAACTGTGTAAAGGCTATTTGACCCAGAAGGAGAGTGATGGAGTGCTGCGCCACATGGCCTGGCCTCCACGGTCACCTGACCAAACCCAATCGAGATGGTTTGGGATGAGATGGACCGCAGAGTGAAGGCAAAAGGGCCAACAAGTGCTCAGCGTCTCTGGGAACTCCTTCAGGACTGTTGGAAAACCATTTCAGGTGACTACCTCATGAAGCTCATCGAGAGAATGACCAAGAGTGTGCAAAGCAGTGATCAAAGTAAAGGGTGGTTATTATCAAGAATCTAAGATATAAAACATGTTCTGGGTTATTTCACACTTTTTGTTTACTACATAATTCCATATGTGTTCATTCATAGTGCCTTCAGTGAGAATCTACAATGTCAATAGTCATGATAATAAAGAATAAAACATTGAATGGGAAGGTGTGTCCAAACTTTTGACTGGTAGTGTATATAAAATGTGAATTTATGGCTGAAGGTCAGCAAAGGTACTCAGTAGTGCTGTAACAATTCTCCACAGCTCGTCTTTCAGCACGCTTTACTGTCGCACTTCAAATCCGACGCTCGCTGCCCCTCAGACGTGTTTATTCTACTAGCAACAGAGTTTGAGTGTGTATCCTTCACTAGCCAGGCTGTCTCTGTTTTTCTGCTGTGCTTCGCTTCCATAAAGGCAAAATTATAGCCTGGGTTTTAAATACACCACTCAAAAATGTAATTCTTGGCATTTTAGATCTGGTGTGACTTTGTTGTTTCTCATGTTGCAATTCTTTGGTAGCGTTTCCACCCTGCTTGCAAATTTTTTTTTCGAAGTGTAGACCGGAATAGATTTTTAAGAGGGTTTGTGCTGGTCATTTACTGCTTTGATGCTAGTCAAAGTGAACAAGGCTCAAACAGAATTGTGGCTGACTTGTTAGCAATGGAGCTTCCAAAACAAGAGGCTGAAATGAGTAAACACAATATCTGTATATAATGTACCGACGAAAATCCTAGTCTGCAAGTCTGTCCCACATAATTAGAACCTTCACTGGTCTCACGATTCGATTCGATTACGATTATTAGGTCAGCGATACGTTTCGATACGATATCTCGAAGCAACATGATGCATGCCATCATTTTTTCCTACATGATTTCACATTGCATGCAGATTGGGCAGCCACAGTTACTACCGGAATGTTCTTTTTGACTTGAATTTTTATGCCGCAGCCAGAAAATCACCAAGCAATGTCATTATGATATAATCCAGGAGTGTTCAACTGCTTCTGCCCTAGACACTACCACTCAGACTAAGCACTCTTAAGTGTGGGAGGGAGTATTTTATGTATTACTTTTTAGATATTTGCATAAAATTCATTATTCAAAAAAGATGCCCGAATCATCTGGAAATGTTTTGAAAAATGAAAAATAATTTTTCAAAAGTGATTTCAGTAGTGAAAGTGCATTGCATTGCAGCCAATTTGGCATCGCCATTCGATAAACGACACAACGCGGTATTTCATGTATAACGTGACCGTAGCAACACGTCTATCCACTACAGCGACACTATTATCTACACAGCTGACCAAGTTAGACACAAACAACACTAAAGTGCTAAAAAATGTAAACAATTGCAGCATTTGCACTGAGCAGCCATCTTGGATTCTGAACTCAGGGTCCTCTGCGCTGCGCCGAGATAGTGGGTCGGGCGTCCGAGAAACGGTCATATCGTCACTTCCCGCTTCAGCACCAACGGCAAATGGAACGCACGATAAGTTATCTGTCTTGAGCTCTCGAGCGGTGTCACTGTTTACCCAGTACGGACGTCGGCCAGATTTGGGGCCGGGCGAAGACATGGCCGCGATCAGCCAGTTAGCGTTCACTTCTACGCCTTTTCCCCTCAGTGATTTGCCGAGGGGCTTGAGGCGAACCCAGACAGCGCTGTGGTGCTAATCGGGGGAAAGGAAGGGTGATTAGCAGAGAGCGCAGCTGCTAAGCTCCTCATGACCTCCTGCTGGAAATACAGTGCCCAGGCTCAGCTCCTAATCACACACTGTAATAGGCTCCTGTAATAAAGCTGTCTCATTAGAGGGGGTGGAAGCTAAATCAAAACCCAATCAGCCACGGGGAGGTGCAGTTTGTGCAGAGTTTACGGGAAGGCGCCGTGGTCCATCAGACTAGAAGCGCGGCCGTGTTCACCATTAACGGCCATTACCTCGTGTTTTTTTTTTTGCATCTGGGGTTGAGCACGAAATTGGCTCTGGATTTACTTTTAGACTAAGAATCAGGTCAGACTGCCTTTGGCTGCTTGCAAAAAACATGCTTGTTCTCAGGGACGTCACTAGGATTGAAAGATAGAGGGGCTTAGCCCCTAGGGGTGTGGTTAGGATCCCTAACCCTAACTCTCCTCCTTCTCGCCAGAGGTGGAAAGTAATGAATCACATTTACTCACGTTACTGTAATTGAGTAGTTTTTGTCAGTAATTTGTCATTTTTTAAGTAGTTTTTCAAATAGGTAATTTTACTTTTACTCAAGTACATTTTGACCCGAGTATTTTACTTCACTACATTGGAAAACCTCCCCCCGTTACTGAGTAAAAATGTAATGCGGGAAAAAAAGAATCCATCTGAACTGAAAGGAAATTGTGTGGGCGTTGGCGCGGCGTTCCCACTATTTTAATGTAGCCTATCGTTGGATGACGGCTGGCGCCGAGCAAGAGGTAGTTTGCACATTATACCTCTCGACAGGTTGTAAACATTATGCATTTAGTTTGTCAGTTATATTTCCTATAAAAGTGTTACACAGTGTTACTATGGAATCGCTCAGTCGTCTTTAACATGTGAGTGTCCCGGACACCTTGAGTTTGGTTCTGCAACTTACGCCACTTGAACATGTTTTATGGGGTGGTCTGAACAAAGTTTGCACATTATACCGCCTAAAAGTTGATTAAAAACAACTAGTGCTGGAATGGATTTATGACTAGTCCTTTTTTTTACGTCAAGTAATTGAAAGTAACTAAGTAACTTTTACTCAAAGTAAATTTGAAATTAAGTACTTTTTTACTTTTACTCGAGTAGATTTTTAGATGTGTACTTTTACTTTTACTTGAGTAGAATTTAAGCAAAGTAAAGATACTTTTACTTCATTACAATTTTTCAGTACGTTTTCCACCTCTGCTTCTCACTCGCTTTCTTAAAATATCTTTGTATATCCATTCGGCCAATGACTTTAACAGGGACATTATTCCATTAAATTTTCTCTCTGACGCCACGACGCCATTTAGTTTTCACTCACAGTAACCGATTACAGCAACAACATTGTAATGATATTGTGTTGAAATACGAGAGAGATGGGGAAGAACATGGACAGCTGCTAGGTGGCTCGCTTGTTCGTGCTAGCTAGCGTTTTCTGTAGCTAACGTTCAACTTAAGCTGGGAATACACTGCGATTTTTTCAGTCGTGTTATTCTGCTTCCGCTTAAACTGTACGAGTGAATCGCAGGGGGTTCGCAAAAAAGTTCGCAGCTGACGATTCATGTTCTCACACTATACGGCCCAATGCTCTGATGCGACCTGACTGCTCACACTGTACGTCTCTACACGACACATCGGACTCTTGTATCCGGAACTGCAACGTAAACAGAAAAAGAACGTGCTGCCTTGCATGTGCGAACAATTCTGCTGCTTAGGAACACATCATGAATCCCACATGGATTATTCTTAGCAAATTTCTTAAGAATAAATTTAAGAAAATTCTTAAGAAGATATTGGTGAATGAGGCGTATTTTTTTCCTTTTTAGAACCAAAACAATCAAATTGATCACGTTTCTGGCATTTGTCAACTTTCAAAAATAACTAAATGGTTAATGGTTAACAAAAATAATCTGGTTTTGATTTTTTTTAAATTAATTAATTTAATTAATTAAATTAATTAGTTAATTATTTTAAATTAATTAGTTAATTAATTTAAATTAATTGATAAAGAATCATTATAAAGACTTGCTCCCGCAACTTAATTGCAACAAAGGTCTAAAAACTGTCACCGCAATTGTTTAGAAAAGCTGATGCAAAATCTGGCATTTTAGGCCAAAACAATCCCAAAAAACACCCGCAAAATCCTGGAGGGACTGCTTAAAGTCATAACTAGCATGAACTTGATGAATCCGGTTTAGAACAGATCTCCTCCAGCAAAGGCCACAACTGTGGAGTCAGTGTTTCAACCCCTGTAGCATGTGGGCAGACAGTTGCGAAGCTTGGCTGACCCAATTCTGGGGGAAATTTTTTGAAATGTAAATGAGATGGAGGAGGAAGAGGGGAGCGACAACTGTCGAGGGAAAGACTGCTATGGAGCAAGAGAACGCTGCTGTTTTTTGCCTTGTTTTTTTTTATTGCGAGAAGGGTGTGAGCTCTGAGCCGCCCAGAGTGTCTTGAGTCAGAAGCGAGCGGCTCACACCTCGGTCCGGCTGCGGTGAAGGCTTGTATGCATTCCTGCTGCCTGAGCTGACTGATTGCTGCGGTCAGGGGGAGGGAAGGGCTTTAGAGAGGCGGGTTTAGACTCGGCTCCATTGGACGGCTACGACGGCGGTTCACACGACCTGCAGACGCCCGGCGGACGATGCATTTTGTGCACGCCAACTGCAAACCTCAGAGAAGAAGAAGAAGAGTCTGTGAGAATTTCCTAAAACATATTTTACAGCTTTTAAACTTTTTTGCAACAGAAGTGTAACTGCCCATAGAGTGGGGCAGTATGGCCTAAAATTATTGTGATATTTTTTAAGTATATCGTGATACATGATATATATCTCAGTGTATTCTGTCTTTCTGGAAGAAAGCTACATTTCCCACCATCCCCTGGACCATGACTCAGAGCCACGTCACAATAATGCGATGGACGTGCGTCCGGAATAATACCAAGTAAATATCTGTATTGCGAGTAGAACGCTGGTTGTTGTTATTTATCAGCTAAAATATGATTTTTGTCTGTAATAAAGTGGAATATTTGACTGACCTGGAGTGTTTTTGTGAGTGATGGTGTTCCACATCGTGAGTGAGAGTGCCCACATACAGCGCATTTACGCATTTTCTTCTATTTTTGTACACCAGTGCTGTTTTTCTTTGGAACCAAGTCATCGACGTCCATCTCCAATTAATGTCTCTGAAATGGTGTGGACATTCGATTCTCTCTCTTCAGGATTTGTACTCGATATTCACGATATACTTATGAATAGTGTTTGGGGACGGTACCTTGCTCATGAGTACCTCAGTGTCACCGGTCCTGCTTTTGGAACCGGTGACCTTACGACTGCCCCCATGCATCTCTTGTGATGTATCGTGTGAACTGTGAGCTTAATCTGGTTTTAAAAATTCATTGTAAGACTGTTTTCCAGTTGAACAGTAGAATTTTAGCATTTTTTTTCTGGTGGAGTTTAGTTTACGTAGTTTAGCACTTTTTGTTATATCCCTCTGCCACTTTTTGCTTTTCTTGTTATTCTGAGCATGTCTGTTTTACTGCTTAACACTTCATGTGAGGTTGTGTTCGCGATGCCAGCAGAGACCTTTTCCCAAGCGCAGCCTCATCAATTAAAAATCCAGTTTTGGTGCCTAACCTGAGCGTCGCCTGTCCGCCTCACTGGCTGTTAAGTGTTGGTTTGTGTCAGCAGAGGCAGTTTACTGAGCGGTAATTACTCCAACCTCCCCTTCAATTACCCAAAACTCTCTTCACATGTGGTCTACGCAGGACACACATTCTTACTCTCAGCCTACTGTGTCTCCCAAACAGGCAGACGCTTCCTACAGAAAAACGACATGAAAAGGAAACACATAGTAGAGTAAAAGTGGAGTTGAGTGAGGAGTAGAGTAGCGGCTGTTGTTGTGGTGTAATGTGGGAGGAGGGAGGGAGGGTGTAGTTATATCTTTGCTGACTTTTTATTTTTATTATTTTGGCCTACATTGGAAATCTGCTTTGTGCTGGAGCCACGTCATTTAGAGCTTTTGAGTTTTGAAATAAGGTTGCCTGGATAGATTTCTGAAGAAAGTCTACGTCTGATTCCAGATGTGTTCTCACACTGTTTTCAAGTTTGTACTTATAAAACTGATTGTTTAATAATGATAATAGAATTTAAATAGTATAGACTGCTGGACAAAAAAACAATAAGGCAACATAATTTATTGTATGTTTTATTATTACTTTTCTTGTTAAACAAATCCAGGTGAAATAAGTGCATGTTTTACAACATTCAATGCATTGGGTGAATCCCATTTCACTCTTTGGCCCTACGCCATTGCCCCACCCCTTGGTGCAGAGAGAGGTGCAGGGGTTGAAATCTACCCCTATGAAACAGGACGTGTTTTTGCTGGGATTTTGCTAGGTCGATTTAATGCAAACTAGACCCTCTATAAACACAACAGAACGTCTTTAATAGTGCCGTCATGGAAGAAATACAAAACATTCAGCAATGAAACTTTTTTAATGGTGATGTGTTCTGGGGTTCTGTAGCAACTAGCATAGTGTACTTTAGCAACTAGCACAGTGTACTTTAGCAACTAGCATAGTGTACTTTAGCAACTAGCACAGTGTACTTTAGCAACTAACATAGTGTACATTAATAACTAGCATAGTGTACATTAGCAACTGGCATAGTGTATGTTAGCGACTAACTTAGTGTACATTAGAGACTAACATAGTGTACATTAACAACTAGCATAGTGTACTTTAGCAACTAACATAGTGTACATTAATAACTAGCATAGTGTACTTTAGCAACTAACATAGTGTACATTAATAACTAGCATAGTGTACATTAGCAACTAGCATAGTGTACGTTAGCAACTAATTAGTGTTATGCGTTTGGGAAACCCCTGATCGGTGGCAAGAGGGAGAATATATATACAGTATATATAGTATCACTGTCATCATAAGATCGTGATCAGTATTAAACATTTAGTTTTACCCAAAAGGGCTGTTTTTTTGCTGAGGGATTAAGCCTAGTCTTGGACTAAGTTGCAGTACCAATGGAGATTTACTATTCGAACTCTAAACTAGTCTAGCACTAGTCTTAATCCTCGACCGGGAAACTGGCCTAAAGAGTTTTGCTGCTGCTGTAAACTGTAGACTAAATTATCAGTCTTGCTCCAGAACAGCTCATCTATCAGCATCTCTGACACCTTGCGGTCCCTCAGCGGGGCTGTAGGAATTCTTCGAGGAATGTTACGCTCAGATCAGTGTGTGTGTGTGTGTGTGTGTGTGTGTAACAACTCATTACATTACTCACCTGTCTCTCAGCAGCCCCCTGTCTGAGTGAGGACAGAAGTTACAGACCTGTCAGTCACACACTGCAGCTATAATTGTGTGTGTGTGTGTGTGTGTGATAGAGTGTGTGTACACTTTCTTTATGTTGTGTGTGTGTCATATCATGTGTCTTTGGGTTGTTGCTCCCAGCTCTATTGCTGCTGTGTGTGGGGGTGTGTGTGTGTGTGTGCGTGGGTAGGGGGGACCACTTTCTCTGCACTGTATGTGTGTGTGTGTGTCTGTGCATGTGTGTGTGTTGGTGTGTGTGTATTTGTCTCTGTGATCATGTGTTAGTCTGGCACTTGCTGTGTGTGGGGGTGTGTGTGGGGGGGGGACCACTTTCTCTGCACTGTGTGTGTGTGTGTGTTTGTGTATTTGTCTCTGTGATCATGTGTTAGTCTGGCACTTGCTGTGTGTGTGTGTGTGTGGGTGGGTTTGTGTGTGTGTGTGTGTGTGTGTGTGTGTGGGTGGGTTTGTGGGTGTGTGTGGGTGTGTGTGTGTGTGGGTGTGTGTGGGTGGGTGGTTGGGGACCACTTTCTCTGCACTGTATGTATTTATGTGTGTGTGTGAGCGCGTGTGTGTGTGTGTGTGTCTGCATGGAAGAGTGTGTGGAATGTTGTCGTCAAGGTTTTAAGTAATTAGCCTTGCTAAAAGATGAAGAGTCACTCCACCAGTCCCTCTCTCTCTCTCGCTCTCTCTCTCACACACACACCCACACACACACTCGGCTGCACCTGGGAATCTTGGCCTGTGTGCTGTGCATTCATAACTCCTTGTTCCCTCGCACTAAATACAGAAGAACGTAGGGGGAGGAGAAGCAAGAAAGTTACAGGAGTAGCAACGTTAGAAGCATTACACTGACCTCACCTCTCTCTCTCTCTCTCTCTCTCTCTATTTTTCTTTCGTCCCTCCACCCCCACCCCCCACTCCATCTTCAATGGGAACCTGGCAGCAGCCCCCACGCTCGGCGCAGCTCCAGATTAAAGGGATTGTTTCAGGTGAAAGCTGAAAGTGGAGCGGAGGCCAGTGCCAGCGTGGCGATAACGGCTCGGTGTACAGACAGGAGCGTCAGCTTATAGCCGCGCTAAATGGGTTTTAGTGTCACTGCCGGGTCAGGAGATATTAATGACTCTTCCAGTTATCCTCAAGCCTACCTCTGAACAGATATTAATAATTCAGGTGGCTGGATTACACTTAACTCTAGGGGCTGCTTTCTCGCTCATGGATTAAGCCTAGTCTTGGACTAAGTTGTAGTACCAATGGACATTTACCATTCAAACTCAAAACTAGTCTAAGACTAGGCTTAATCCTCGACTGGGAGATTGGCCCTAGATGTCTTTCTTGGGAAATGACAGTGTTTGCCCTGCCGTCGGAAGGCCGCCGGTTCTAATCCCAAGACCGGTAAGGGTACCACTGAGGTACTCATGAGCAAGGTACTGTTCTTCAACAATGTTCAGTTTGGATTAAGTCGTTTCTATATAAATGTTGACGATCCCTGAAAACATTTGGTGTATGCTGACATTGGTGAACGTCGGAATCTGTGTGAAACCTGTAGAAGTGTGTTAATAGACCAGTATAACGAAGATCAGTGTTGTCAATATGGTCACTCTTCATGTTGACCTGACAATTTTAGAGATATTTAACCAATAATGTCACCAAATCCTCTTAACTCCACCCCTTTGGGATCCATAGGAGTCGTGCAGAAGCCGAGAGCTTCATGTCTTAACATGTGATCCCAATTTTGATGACACAATGTTCACATATTTAGAATACACATCATTGTTTCAATTTCTTGAATATTTTTGGAAAAATGAAAGGTTTCTGAGGTCCTGGGTTCGAACCCCGGCGACGGCCGTAGGGCCTGTCTGTGTGGAGTTTGCATGCTCTCCCCGTGTTTGTGTGGGTTTCCTCCGGGCGCACCGGTTGCCTCCCACAGTCCAAAGGCATGCACTATAGGTTAATTGGTGACTCTAAATTGGCCCCGTAAAGGGGTGAATGTGTGTGTGACTGTGTGTGTGTTGGCGCCTCCCCAGGGTTGGTCTCCGCCTTGCGCCCAAACGTTCCCGGGATAGGCTCCGGTCCCCCCGCGACCCCAGCTGGGATAAAGCGGTTCGGATAATGAATGAATGAATTAAAAGGTTTCTGCTCGACAGCAATGATATGATAATGTCTAATACTGATCACTGATTCCGGAACTGAACTAGATCATACTTTAACTGTGAAATCGGTAGACAAATTATTGTCATTGTATTGATATAGTAAATGTGACTCTGCACGGCGAAACCAGTGGCTTGTCGCAACGGAGTTTTCCGAGAAAAACGAGCGTTTATGTTGCGTGGGGTAAAATGTTGGATTTTTTGTTTTTAGTGTTTTGAAACAGTGGAAGGTCTATACTGTACTGTTGTGAATAAATTTGGCTGCAAAACTTACCCTTTCCATCCTAAAAACGTGACTTTCTTGAGGTGAGGAATTCAATTCCAGCAGAATGTTAAAAGTTTCTGTTTTGACCGCTCTACTTCAATATTTACGGTAAATCCACTGGTTGACTAGCGTGAAGATATTTCTCCGGAATCCATCTTCGTCTCCCGAGTTCAGTTAACCTAACGCAGGTAGGCTATCCGTGTGGCTGTGAATGCAGCGTAGGCTACCGTAAATGCAAACGTAGCCGCGACCGCACCAAGCGTCTGTGAGTGCTACGGCGATAGTCAACTTCAAAGGCAGATTTCTCCGTTTCTCACTTGGCGTGACAGGAGAAACCCGACTCCTTTGAATGTTGATATCTCAGTCATATGTCGTCCCATTCATTCCATATAGGTATCGTTTTGAAGCTTGATTTATGCCCTTTCATGAAAACATAATAACTCAATTTTGAAAATTTGCGTCAAGCGACTGGTTTTGCCGTGGAGGGTCACATATTGACAGAATTTGTGATTTACACCCCAATAAACAGTTAACGACGCTAACAACATTATCTCATTAAGACTCTTATAGGTCACAACTAAGGAGAGCACCAAAGTGTCTATCCATGTCACAGAAGCATGACGGAAAGTGAGAGGCGTTGAGGAAACTTACTAAAGAAATCAGAATCTGGTCCGAGATCTGGCCGCTATAGACTTTATACAGGAATCCAGCACCGTCCCTAGATATCCCTCTCCATCTCTCTTTATATACGCCACGCAGTGTGCTCAGACTTTAGGTATGCTCTTTATCAAACAGCCTCATTGTGCGAGCCGGTCCTACAGAGCTCATCCTTCTTACAGCTGTCCGGCACTGGGAGAGCACGCCGGACACGGGTCAGACGCCCCTTCTGGAAGAATTGTCATTTTTTGGCGATTAAATCATCATATGCACGACCTGATATAACCACAGAGACCAGGAGAGCTCAGAAATGCATGGGAGAGATTTCCATCTCTACACTTTATTTACTGTAATCAGTTTTCTGTGTAATTTTTAACCAGTCCCAAATTGCGATGAAAGTTGTTTTTAGGTGTTTTGTTGCGGGAGCGAGTCAAAGTTGCGGATAATTTTGCAATTTTGTCCTCCTTTATAATGATTCTTTAACAATTCATTAAAATGAACAAAACAAAACCACTATTATTTTTTTTATTAACCATTAATCACAGTTATTTTGAGAGGTAAATGTGAGGTGTTTTTATCTCACGTTTCCTGCCTCTTTTAAACGTAACAGAGAAGTGAGTTCACTGACGTGTGGCTCAAAATTTTTGCGGAAAGCAACAATGATTGGTCCAAAATTGCAGAAAAGCTGCGGTCATTGGTCAAAATTGCACGTAGTAACGCATTTGCGGGGATTGGCTGAATTTGCGTTAATAGTTGCAATCGCAACATCTCGAAATCCTGGATGTTCTGACCATAACAATAAGACTTTTTTGTAATTTAGAACATTTTTTCATTAAAATGCATTATATTTACCGAACATTATCATTCATTTTTCATTATTTTGGGCTTCACCCGTTTTCCAGATGTTTGAATGAGACATGAGGCTCATATTTTTGTTCCCCGCTCCGCTCTTAAAGAGTGTCACAGTGACCTTGAGCTTTCCTCCGCACTTTATTTCCCCCCTCAGCTCACGGCTGTCAAACGGAAGCCCTGTGTTTTAGCGGACTCCTCCTGTGCTCCCTCAGCCACCGGTTTGACCCTCTTTATGAGTCCTGTTACAAATGGCAGTCAGGTCACGCATCAGCGCACCCAGCCGCCCAAACAGTTTCCCCGCTGTCCGACCGGGAGCCGCTCAAACTGCAGGAACGGGGTTTACACTTTTGTTTTTCTGTGTGTGTCTGTGTGTGTGTGGTATGTCTTGCAGCTGGGCCTCATTCACACTCCCCACTTTGATCAGATGGGCTCAGTAACGTTGTGAGCGTTCTCCTGCTTCACACTGCATGTGCTTATTTGTGTGTGTACCATGTTTTTGTGTGTTGTGGGGACCTTTTTGGGCCCTTTTTAAAAGCACTTTCGTTTGTTTTTTATGGCTTTGTGGGGACATTTGAGAGGTCCCCATGAGGAAAAATGACTTTATAGAAGATGAACATGTTTTATTTGAGAAACTAAAAGAGGTAAAAGATGTGCTTTTGGGCTGCAGTCTTAAACACACACACACACGCTCGGCATCCTTTTATTGAAGTGTACTTTAGGTTACTTGGGTCAATCGTCTACTAACTAGGGGTGTAACGATGCATCAGTCTACACCGATACAGTGATCAACAAGGCTACGGCAGTGATCAAAAGTGAAAACGTCGATCAAACATCATACGTACTGTAACAGGAAGTGTATTTTTTATTAAAAGGGTTTTTTTTGAGCTTACGAATAAAAATATGATATTTTGGTGTTTTGATATAAACAGGAGTGATTGTGTTAAGTCATCGGATCGTAGCGCACTTTGTGATATCGGTGTGATATTGATTTCTCTGGCGTTTTTTGAGATCGTTTCGGCCTAAAACGCCTGATTTCGCGACAGCTTTTCTTTAAAAAGTTGCAGTAAATGTTGCAGTATTTTTAGGCGTTTTGTTGCAATAGTGAAACACAAGCTAGAAAAATTGCATGGACCATTTTTTGTAATTATTTGAATAATCATTTCAGCCCTAGCTATAATATCTTATTGTGATGAAACGTGTGATTTATACTATTATTAACCATCTCTCTCTTTCTCTCTCTCTCTTTCTCTCGTTCAGCTCTTGGCCAGATCATGCTCTATGTGGATGGGATGAATGGCGTAATTGGACACAATGAAGCGGTGCAGTGGCTGTACACGCTGGTTGGATCAAAGGTAAAGTCCACAGAGATAATGAATCAATATCCGCCCTATACATAATAATCTTGTTTGGGCTCAGCGTAATTGAAATAGAAAGTGAGTGAGTGATTATTTGTCATTGTGAACTCAGCACAGCACACACTGCACAAGTCAAAAGGTCGAATCCCAGACCAGTAAAGTGACCACTCATGAGCGAGGTACCGTCCCCAAGCACTGCTCCCCGGGCGCCGCCCACGTTAGCTGCCCACTGCTCCTTCATGGATGGCCCAAACGCAGAGGTTGCATTTGGTGTGGTGTGCTGTGGTGTGTTCACAATGACAAATAATCTCTCTCACTTTTCACTTTCACTTTATTTTGTTGTATTCTTCTCTCGTGCTCTCGAGTACTTTGTATATACAGTATATATATTAACCGCTTCAGCCCGATCGACCTCGGTACCGGGGGCATAACGGGAAGGCTTTAAATAGTCGGTAAACGTAAACAAACATATGCATGCGGCACATCAACATCACCGATAGAATCTCGTGTAAAAATCTCAAACAAATTCCACCTAAACAACACAATTCCAACACCAAACACATGAATAAACAAAGAACAAAAACACTGCGTAGGTCTACGTGGAAGAAATACGGCTGTAGAATCTATACTACTACGGCTAACCATGCATACTGTATATCATATGAAACCCCAGACTCCGCAGATTACGCAGATGATATGTATTTTTTGGGGGCGAACATGATTTTTTTTCATGTTCTGCTGTGTTACATCTTCCTTTATTCTGAGCCAGTAACATGTATGCTGATTCCACAGTAATCTCAAAAGTGTCACCTTTATAATGAAGCCAAAAGCGTAAAAAATAGACATTGTGGTTGCGGAGATATACACACTTTATTTTATATTATCTTTTTTAGAGCAAAAATCTGTGAAACGGTCTCAGGGCTTAACAGACTAAGGTTGGACAGTAGCTTTCCTGTGTATTTTTAGAGGCTGACAGCTTTATAAATTAGGCTCCAAACTTTTATCTGGCTTCTTCATCACACGATGGGGGGGATGGGGAAATGTTCTCTGTCAGTGCTGTTGGTCTCTGCAGCTTATGAAAACCACCGTGGAAGCTTCTGGAACAGCAATCATAAAGAGAGTCTATTGGGGGGCATCTAACTGTAGCAGTTTTCAGCACTCGTGGAGTAGAATTTGAGAAGTTGGACTGGCTTTAGATGTAATAATATAAATTAGGAGTGATGAGAGATTTGACAGCGCGCTGCTGCTCACATCACTGTTGCACCGATATTACTCTGACGCGCAAAGCAGGGGACAGTGTGTGCCTGCGAGATATACGCTAACAGTCTTTCCTGTGTGTGTGTGTGTGTGTGTGTGTAGTTCCGTCTGGTTGTGAAGACTGCCCTGAAGCTGCTGCTGGTGTTTGTAGAGTACACAGAACCCAATGCTGCATTACTGATCCAGGCTGTCAATGCGGTGGACACCAAACAAGGTAACACACACACACACGCTAATATTGGGCCTCATTTACCAATATATGAATTTACCAATGATGAATCCCACGTCTTCGTAGTTGAAAGCGTGTGCCAGTTTTTCCTCAGTTAGCGTAGGGAAACGCCCCACAATGTCCCATAATGGGAATTAACTTCACAGCAAAATCAAAACAGATGTTCTGTGACTGTTAGCAGATGACTGGGAGCCCATTTCTCATAGCATATCTTTGCTCGTTTCACAACTTTTTATACAGAAGCAAATTTATTCCGAGTTTACCTGGATGCTGAAAGCTAAATTAGCGAGGTTAGTGTAGGACAGCGTTTCTCAATCCCAGTCCTCACGGACCACCGCATATCTACATACCTCACTTGCACCAAAATTAATGGCATAACGCAGAAGTAACAGTCATAACAACCTTTCCCAAAAAAAGCCATCGTTTGAAGCAGTGCAGCACAGTTGAGACCTATATATATCACCTCTTTTTAATACTGCCACTGATTTGCGTTTAGCGCTTTAGCATTAGCATATTTGTTTGCATTAAAGAAATTCTACCGTGCTGTTTTGCGAGACGAATATTTTACTGATGATTACAGGGCTGCCAACTTTTCCAAAAATCTTGGAGTGAGATTTTGGGGTGTGCGTGGCACCTACCGTAGAGGAGTGTGCACAGGAGGGAACACCTCTCTGCCTGTTCGGCCGTGCGTAAGGCATAATTTATCGATCGCAAGTGGGCAGCCTAGCTGAGATAGATAAAGTCAAAAAGTCAAAGTAAACTTTATTGTCGTCTCTTCTATATATTGTACAGATATACAGAGAGACGAGAAGACGTGGCTCCAGTTTACACAGTGCAACAAGAAATAGAGAGAACAAAGAAGAGATAAGGCACACGGAATAAACAATATATAAATAAACAGGGCACAAAATATACATTTTAAGCTGGAAGTGGAAATTGAAAGATTTCGATATCCAGTCTATTAATAGAAGTGTATTCTTAAAAAGTCTGACTGAAGTTTAAGTTTGTACAGATATTATAGCAGCATTGGAGAACCATTCTGTGCAATACTTTTCAATAATTTGTGCTGATATAGTTAGTTAAAAAGTGACCAGTGATATATACACGTTTAACGGTTGTGCAAATAGTAGAGGCAGTGCAAAAATTGTGCAAATATTATGGCAATGTTGTAGCAATAGTAATACTGTACAGTTTGTAAATATAGACATTATTCTTATTCTTACACATCTTTTCAGAGAGAGTTTCAGTGTAACATGATAAAATAGATTTTCAGCGTGAGAAATCGGAGGTATGGCGCGAGAGCGTGTGAAGACAGTCAGATGCGTGTGTCTCAGGCTCATTGCGTGAGAGTTGGCACCCGCGATTTATTCATATGAAATGACAGCTCTATAAAGAAGAATGAATTCATGAATTATTGGATTCACTCAAATTAATATTCCTTAATTCTGGCTTATAGAACAGAGTAGAAATTCTGACATGACTTTAATCCATTAGCATTCTGCTGCTATTAGTAGTGTTACAGTACTCAAGTACCAGTACCACTTTTTGAAGGTCTCGGTCTAGTCTCTGAATCGATTGTAATGAGACGTCATCGTGCATATTGAGGAGTGTTCACTGTGGTTTAACATATGATGTGATCAGGTTGGATAACTGCTTCCAGTGAAGTGATTACCTGATTATCATAGATACAGTATGTAAGAGAGAAATGTTGAATAAACATCTTTAACGTTGTTTAGTGTGTGTTTTTTGCTTTGTTCAACTCTTTTTGACGACTGCTTAGGCTTTGCATGTTCCCCTTATTTATCATGTGGTGTAAAACGTGAATTGGTCTTGTCTCACTCTCGACACACTCTGGTCTCGGTCAGAACTTGATCTCTGCTTAGGTGGTATCGACTACAACCCTAGCTGTTCATTCTTTGGTCATGTTAGGTGCGGCTCTTTTCCGAATTCTGCAATTTCAAAAGAGGGATCCTAAGAACACCAGAGTTGAATCTTCTCTGTAGACTACGGGACTCGTATCAGTCGAATCAGCAGCATGGCGCGAAGCACACACATTCATGAGTAAATCTGTCGGTTAAACGCTGGAAACGTAGCCGAATCTGAATTTGCGGATTAGTGCTTGTGACCTCTGCATTTAACTCGTCCGTGAAGGAGCAGTGGGCAGCTAACAAGCACCCGGGGAGCAGTGCTTGGGGACGGTATCTTGCTCATGCTCATGAGCACCTCAGTGGTAACTTTACCGGCCCTGGATTCGAACCTGCGACCTTCTGATCACGGAGCCAACACCCTACCGTTACACCACCACCAACTGTCACTGTCACTGTCATGAGTGAATTCGCCGGTTAACTTCCTCTATAGCCGGAAACATACCGCCGAATCTGGGGTGCGTTTCCCAAAAGAATAGTTGCTAACTAAGGCTACGTTCACACTGCCATGCTGAAGTGACTCAAATCGGAATTTTTTGCCTTAATGTGACACAGATCTGATTTTTTCAGGGCTGTGTGGACATGCAAATCTGATCTTTTCAAATCAGACTTGTGTCACTTTCATATGTGGTACTAAATCTCATACGTATCCGATACGCAGCCATGTGACCTGAATGTGAACGCTCAAATCGGAATTCGTGTGGCTTTTTGCTTATACGCATGCGCTGCCATCATCAGCCTGCACCGGCAGCGCGGGAAGGTAAAAATGGAGGAGAGCTGCGATAACAGTCAGTGGAAGGATGGAGAAGTTGGGGATTTAATTGACTTTTCTTCTCCTTTTCGACCTGCTCATGTACAGCTGATTCACTGTTTGTCGTCCTCCAGAGCAAAGTGCGATACATGTGTGAGCTGCTAACGCCTCCATTTTTAATGCCATGAGTCGTCCCACAGATATGACGTTTTTTGTTGTTGGTGACGCAGTTGACTTGTGTAAAAACGTATCAATGTGCGCATGTGTGACGTTTCGGAGGACCAATGCGTTCACATTACAGTCAGATACAGGTCACTTGTAGTTATGAATGTGAACCGTCAAGATAGACAAATCCCATCTGAGCAAAAAATCGGAATTGAACGATGTGGCTGGCAGTGTGAACGTAGCCTAGCCTCGGTTGTAACTGGCCATAGTGTACATTAGCAACTAATATAGTGTTAGCAACTATTATTGAAAATGGAGAGGGGGAAGTAAACGTGGCCTCAGTCACCACCATGTACAGATTCAGTTACTCTGTTGAGTTTAATATAAGCCTGTTTTGTAGGTTGTAAACTCTGGTCCAATGCCATGGAGATCTTGGATGAGAAGGACGGAGTAGACACAGAGCTGCTGGTGTACGTCATGACCCTCATCAACAAGGCAAGTGCAACACTTTCAGAGAGTGAGAAACAACTGAGTAAAGATAAACTGGAATCTTGGAGCCGTTCTAGGGTTGACTCATTATCTCCCTGCCTGTGGTTTTTCTCCAGACCCTTGCAGGACTTCCTGACCAGGACTCGTTCTATGATGTGGTGGACTGTCTGGAGGAGCAGGGGATTGAGATCATAGCCCAGAGGCACCTCAGCAGGAAGGGCACAGACCTGGATCTGTTGGAGCAGTTCAACATCTACGAGGTAAAACATGCAGCGCCAGAAACCTGATCTTGCATAATCACTCCTGTGGTACTTGACCACATTTTTTTTTACAGAATCTCATCTCCCCGGTTACATGATTCCGCAAACTGGGTATTAGGGGTGTAACGATACATCTAACTACATCGATACATTGATTCAGTGATCAATGAGCGCTTACTTTTTCAGATGACTCTTCGTCACGAGGACGGCGATGACGAGACGCCTCCGCCTCCAGTGGGCCGTAAGGACCGGCGCCGGGCCAGCGTAGGTGGGACTCTGGAGAGGCGGGGTTTAGAACGCAGACGCAGCCGCAGACATTCTCTGCAGAACGGAAAGGGCCACGCCTCTGCCCCCGCCTCGCCCTGCCACAGCCACACCCCAAACTTCCTGCCTTTCAGCGGCCAGCGAGTCGAGGACGTTACCGAGAGGTGAGGAAGCTGAGGAAGGCATCTGACGAGCGTCACATGACAAAGTCTTTTGTTTAATATAAAATACATTTGGGTGACACCTGGGGGTGTAAATCACAAGTTTCATCACGATATGATATCGATTTGATGGAAAGTGCTCTGGCAATATGTCAAAAAATGCTACGATATGATATTGATTAAATTAAGGAGCTAATATCATTGAGACAATATCATATCACTTCCCTGTCATATTAAATCACACGAAGCAACTATTTTTTATTCATAGGTTTAGTCAGACTGTCTTAAATAAACATTTTAAATAATTAAAATATATATTATTAATTATAATTTATTTTAAATATATAAAATAAATATAAACCTCCTGTTCAATATAAAGTTAAATTATAAGTAAACAAGGCACGATACCACTTTTTTATGTAAGATACCTATATTGTAAATTTGGATACGTGCTGATATCACTCCTGTGGTACTTTTCATATATTTTTAACAGAATCTCATCTCCCCGGTTAGACGACTCTCCATACTGGTTATAAGGGGTGTAACGATACATCAAAATACATCAATACATTAATTTAATTATCAATGAGCCGAAGCATCGATAAAATATTGTATGGGCTTGTTCCTGAATTGAATCAGCCTTGATGATCTTGGCAGACGTTGAATGTACAAAGAATTAAACATGGCATGATATCACTTTTTAACGTCCGATACGATGCCGATATTGTAAATTTGGATATCTGCCGATACGATACAAATCCGATGCAGTCTATGAATCTTTTTTGAACAGAAAACAGAAAATAATGCTTTAAAAAATGTCTGAATACATGACTAAGATTATTGTGTTCCGATTAATGAAATACTTGACTTAAATCCTGTTTTCCTACTAAAACAATGTAATAATTACACACCCATATGTATATGCTAAATGATTTATTATTCAAATAACATCTCAAACATGATCCCTTTAAACACAGCTGTGTCATTTAGTGACGCTCCCTAATCCATTGATCATTGAATCGATGTATCATTGTAGATCGATGTATCATTACACCTCTAGTGACACTAGCAATGTGTTTGAAGGACAGTGAAGATTTTGAAGGTGTAGAAACCAAGTTATATGGGAATTTTTATGGGAATACGACTAGGAAACCTCCACCGTGACCAGTAGTTTGTAGAGAGCCGTGACTTCATTTTTCCTTCATTATGAAAGCAGCGTTTTGTTAACATTTGTAAATGCCTTGTGCAGTTTCCAAACGTAGCTTGAAACTCCTCTTGCACTTTCTCCCTTCATCCGATGCTGTCATTCAGCCGCTCAACGCGAGGTGTTCAAAAAGCCCAGCGAAAGTATGTCGACTTTTTATGGGAAGGAAGCAGGTTTATATTGGGCATTCTATTACGTTACCTCTGACAAGAGGGTCTTGCGAGGTCCGGATGGGGAAGGAGGATTTAATAAGACTCCGAGGAGAAGACGGAGCGTTTGCGCTACCGAAAAGTGACGTTCCGATCCATCATGTGCGCGTTAGGGAGCTGGAGACAAAGCTCCTGCAGGAAGTGTGAAACATGAAGATATGGGCTGTGTGAACTTCTCACTGCTGTGTCTCAGCTGCTCTGGCATATCTCACTTTAAGGCCTTTTTTAATCGCCGCTTTATTCTCCGCTCGTTATTATCGACTCGTTATTAATGACTTCATCTGGATCCGCTTTGCCTTTTCGGGGGATCATGACAGCCTAGCCAGAATAATCCCTATTTCCCCCTTTTTGGAGGATCCTCTTTCCTCCCACAGAAAGGTCACGTAAGGCAGCAAGCCGGACGCTTTTGGGGCTAACTCACCCTCTCTGGTTCTGTGGAATGTTGGAGAGCTTGACGGTGTAGTGTGTCTGCGTCTGTGGATACTACCAGCACTCGTATTGAGTTACGGTGCCCCAGAAACCGAGCTTTAGGGTTATGTTTGATAAACTGGAAACCGTGTTTTGTAGCAGATGGAAGCGAGTGTGAAGTGAAAATGAATTTAAGTAAAAGTGAGCGATTATTCGTCATTGTGAACACAGCACAGCACAGCACACAGTGCACCACAACCAAATGTGACCTCTGCATTTGACCCATCCGTGAAGGACCAGTGGACAGCTGATATGGGCAGCGCCCGGGGAGCAGTGATTGGGGACGGTACCTTGCTCATGAGTACCTCAGTGGTTCTGGGATTCGAACCGGCCACCTTCCAGTACTTGAAATACATCATATTATCCACCGCTGGTATATATCATATGTATGTCTGGTATTGGTTTATATACGAGTACACTTTAATGCACTAATATGTGTTCTAACCTTATAATCAGCTCTAACTTTCTCTCAAACTGACTAAACGTTGTGTCTCTCTTGTTTGTCTTGCCATTTTCTTCATCATGTCTGCTGTCGGTGCACATTGTGATGTCAGCTGTCGTGTTATCTACGTACGATGTCTCTTCTCTCTCTTCTTTCCCTTTCCTTTTGTTCCCATTCTGCACCTCCATCCACCCCTCAATCCCTCCTTTACACTACAGAGAGGAGGAGGAGGAGGAGGAGGAAGATGAGGAGGAGGAGGAAGATGAGGAACCTCACAAACCAGAACTCTCTAGACAGGGCTCTGCCAGGTACTCTAGGCCAGCTTCTCAGAAACCCTTTTTCCACCGGCATCAAGAGAGACGCTTCTGGGGCTTGGAAATGTTGGGAGTCGGGCCACGTTTTTTGCCATTCTGCAGTCCCTCTAGGATTTCGCAGGCCTTTTTTGAGTAGGTTCGCGGCCTAACATGCCTGATTTTGCAGCAGCCTGCAGTGTCTTTAGCTGTTTTGTTGCAATAAAGTTGCAGGAGCAAGTCAAAGTTGCGGAAGAATATGCAAATTTGTCTCCCTATATAATGATTTTTTAATAATTAATTAAAATGAAGGGAACAAAACCACTACTATTTTTATTAACCATTAATCATTCAGTTATTTTTGAAGGTAAATGTGAGGCGTTTTTATCACGCGTTTTCTGCGTTTTCTGTAAAAAAAACAAAAAACACTAAGAAGACGGTGAGAAAGCCGTTAACAGATGTGTAAGGAAAAGTGACCTCTTATGGTGATCGCCGGTAAGTCATCCCATAGCAGGTCCAGACAGCATCGGTTATTTGTCGTTGTGAACACACCACAACCAAATGTGAGCTCTGCCTTTGACCCATCCGTGAAGGACCAGTGGGCAGTGGGCAGAGGGCAGCACCCGGGGAGCAGTGCTTGGGGACGGTACCTTGCTCATGAGTACCTCAGTGGTACCTTTTTACCGGTCCTGGATTCGAACTTGCTACCTTCTGATCACGGTGGGCGATAACGTTACGCCACCAACTGCCCCTTCATGCTCACGCGAAGGTGGTCTGTCTGGGCAGATTTCGACATTGCGCCATCTATAGGATTGTCGAGCTATACTCGCCAGGGGAAGAAGTAAACTAGTGCTCTTACGTTCGTTGAAAAATATGAAACGTGAAAAGAATCAGGATTCGATTGGATTTGATTCGATTTTCGACACACACCCGTATTAGAAAGGTTTTTAAAACCACAATTTAAACCAAGACAGTGCCGGTGGAAAAGGGGTTACACTCGTAGGACTTTAGGAAAGGCAGCAATAGACGGTAGATCGGTTGTGCTCTTGTGCTTTTTTTTTTTTTTTTGACCTCCCACGACTTACTAACATCCACTGATCTCTCCCCATCTTACCCAACCCTGTGCTGAGCTCTTCTGTCATTTTATAGCCAGAAGGTGCCAACTGTAGCGATCAGAGAGGAGGCTTCTAGCTTGTGTTTGCCCTTTAAATGCATGGTCAACCTCATCCCCAGCGCGGCCGATTCCGAGCTCCCGGAAAGCGCCAGGAGCTCGAGTGGGAACAAGGTCGTCCGCAGAGCCCCGGTGTCCTCCCAACCTGTGACCCCTGACTCTGGCCCCTGCGCTCTGTTACCCGGCCTCTCTTCTTGGGCCTCCGTCAGGTCCCTGGGAGCCGTCCCCTCTAGGGGCTCATCTGTCACCTCCTCTGCCTCCACTTCCCCCAGCGAAGAGCCCCTGTCACCCCTCCCTCTCATCACAGCCTCCTCCTCCTCCTTCTATTCCTCCTCCTTCCGACTCTCCGTTTGCCCGTCAGACGAGGAGGCCGAGGTGTCTGTGGGGACCCCGCAGGGCCAGAGGGGCCGAGATGATGCACAAAAGCCCTCCAGGTAGAGCCGAGAGTTAAAGTTCATATGTTTTCACAATAGAGAAACTGAAATGGCCTGGCTCTCTTTACTTGACGTATTTATTAAAGTCAAAACAAACTTTATTGTCATTAGAGGTGTGAACCTTCACTGGTCTCACGGGTTCGATTTGATTTGATTGCGATTATCAGGTCAACGACTCGATACGATACGATATCGATGCATCCCATCAGTATTTCTACATTACGTCACATTGCACGCAGATCGTGCAGCCATTGTTACTACTGGAATGTTGTCTTTCATCAGCGCTGCGTTACAAACCTAAGCACCATCACCCAAATGTTTTGAAAACCCATTTTTCAGTTGCTGTTTCAAGGCACTTTTCCAATTTCTCTAAATCCCACGAGCGTCCTCGCAAAATGTTTAGTGCACATTAATTGAAAGCAGGGAACAATCCTGCGGGCCCAAATGAGAAACTGAAATATCAGTACGCTTGTGGCCTAATAAATCCTGCTGTCCTTTGTGTCGTACTTCGCTTCCTGTGCATTCGCTGGAATGCAGAGAGACAGAGGATTTCAAACTCAAAGTCCTCCCTTTTCCCCCGATCCAGCTGCTCTAAGCAGGGTGCTCCCCGAAGGATTCTAACTTTTACTGACATTTACAGCTCATCTGCCTTTTATTGTTGCATTGTACCACTCCAAAGCTGAGACACGGCTATAATTTAAGCCAAGTATAAAACAACATGTACTGGAGGGTGCCTACAAGATCCATCATCCAAAACCACCATCTGAAGACGAGAATATTTTGTTGAGTGACTCCAGCATGTTTCCTCATTACATCTGTGAATTCCGCCGCTAGTAAAGTGAATCAAGGTTGCAGTGTTTAAAAGTGTTGCCTTTTTCTCAAATCTCATTCATCTACTGCCAGATTTAAAAACAAAGATTGAGAGTCAGCCATGAAGGAATGTAGTGTGGAAACTGTTAAGCAAAACTCACTGCAAAAATTTATATACAGCAATAAAATCTTTAGTAATTAATCTGATGTATTTGCATTGTTAAAATATAATGCTTTCACATAACTAATGGAACATATTCACTACTTTGAGAACTTTAAGTTAAAAATGTCAGAATTTATTCTAAACTAAGTCTAAAAAACTAAATAATCAATCTACAGAAGTTAATTTATTTCTCCTCACATTTCTCAAGATCATGACTAGGGGTGGGAATTGATAAGATTTGATCAGTATCAATGCCATTATCGATTCTGCCTATCAATCCAATTACTTATCAATTCTCTTATCGATTCCTGAGTAGTTTTTTGAGTGTAAAAAGTAGTTCTACACATTGATATTGATATTCAGAGTTGTTATTATACAGAGACATTCTATGGTTTAGTTTATGAAGAACAATAAGGTTAGTGCAGGTGGAAACACTTTGCATTTGGAATCCATCTGGATATAGAATCAATATTTTTAATAACAAATCCTGCATTTTTCTATATTTATTTTTTACTCTCTAACATTATAGAATGTAATAAATATTTTCTGATTAATGGAAAATGAAGAAATACTGAAGTTTTGGTCATTTTTGAGCATTTGGACTGATTTTTGACTCATTTCTGGGAGAGAAGTACATTTTTGTCATGAGGGCGTTCCATATGAGAGCCGCGGCACAAAAGCGCTGTGGACGTGCGTCGGGAATAAATCAATATCAAGTAAATGTCTGTACTGTGAGTAGAACGCTGGTTGTTGTTATTTATCAGCTAAAATATAAGTTTTGTCTGTAATAAATGGGAAGATTGAACTGAACTGGAAGGTTTTAGTGAATGTTGGACTTCCCTGTGAGAGTCGTGAGCGCTAACAAACGCAGCGTGTGTGTTTACATGGTGAAAAATATCATTTATGCTCATGATTCCTCGTGGTTGAAGGTCAAGTCGCAGAGAGTGTGACGTAATGAACCGCGACACAAAACTTAGGGAAAAGTGGAAAACGTGGTGCTGGGAAATGAGAAGATCGTTAACAAGAATCGATAACGTTGGAGGTGTAATATTCTGATGGAACTGATCAGTTGGATACGGTTTTCGATTCCCACGCCTAATCACAAGTCTAAGAAAGTTTCTCGAGATCACAAATTATTTGAGTTACTTTTTCATTAAAGCTGCAAAGTGACAGAAACTAATAATTATCCAGAACTGATAGACATACCGCTATTTTGGCTCCATAATTAGCTATTTTTAACACACAGAAATATTGTAATTATAAACCACATTAATAAGAGAATGAGATGTAAATGAAAGTTAATGTAAATTAAATGAGCTTTTATTGCATTTTTTTGCTAACCCTATATTGGGGAAAACATCATGGACTTAAAGCATTTTGGAAAAAAATACTGTTCATTTGTTTAATAAATGTTTAAAAATAAAAATATGAATTTGATTTTTTTTATGTTATTACAAACTCACGATGAAATATTGCAGTTTGAAACAGAAAATAGTGGTTTTCATGCAGCCACGTTTTTGGGAAAGAGAACACCTTTTTTTTCAGTAATTTAACAACTTTGGTTTTGGAACCAAACTCGTTATTGATGTTGATACACTGTAATAAAGTTAATTTCATAATTTTCTAACAAATTGTTAACCACTAGGATTAAATTTGAGTAAATAATCTGTTCTTGTCAGAGAATTTGCCCCACTTTGATTCACTTTCACACCCTGTTGCCTTTCCTCTGATCTCGCCCTCGTGCCTCCCCACCACCTGCTCCGCGGGCAAAGCGCCCGTCTCTTCTCCTCTTGTTTAATGCAGCAGTGAATCTTTGAGCGGTGCATCTTTACTGCCTGTAATTTGATCTAACCTTTTCTTCTTGTCTTCTTCTGTCTTCCTTACGTAGTCTTTCAGATGTTAGACACACACACACACCCTGTTCCACATGTGCTTCCAGAGCTGCTCATTGTGTTGGCAGGTAAGGGCTCCCGCTGGCTTCAAACAACATCATGGACATCAAACGCTTTTGTGAGTTAAGCCGTTGGACCTGTTTAGAGCGGAACGGGCCGGTCTTCCCGAGGACTCGGTGTGCTCGTCACTGTCATACGATGCAGCACTAGAGAGGAACACAAAACGAATAAGACAGGAGCGCGACCGTGAGACCGTGCCACAGTTTCGGCTGCCATTTTGCTCTATGTGTTACCCAGGACTCCCCCTACTGAACAAATACAGGTCCGGCCAGCTGGTTTTAGCCGGTCAGCAGCTTGAACTGAAGTCCGGCTTGCTTGTGGACAGCTTAAACTTATTGATTCGGTTTTGGTAACAAACCCAGTTGAGAAATGGTGTCTATTTTGAAGACTTTGAGCCCTGTCAAATTAGCAAGAATTTGCAAACGACTATCACAACGCACCTGGAATTTCAGGAGGCTGCTCATTATTTTAAAAGACACTGGGCATTAATAAATGTGACCCGATCTGCCGTAATGAGTCGGAAGTCGGAGTTCTATTTATTTAGATACGGGCCAATTATGTTGAAAAACATCACAAAAATATCGATTTTTCTTTTTTGGAGACCAGATTAATTTTGAAGACCTTTTCTTTCATATAAGACCAAAAAAGAAAAATCGATATTTGTGATGTTTTTCAGCATAATCGGCCCGTATCTAAATAAATAGAACGCTGACTTCCGACTCATTACGGCAGAACGGGTCACAAATTAGTTCTTATACTCCTCTTACACACTTTTTACGAAGATTCTGGCATTCGCCAATGTTTTCTCATCTGGAATTTGTTCTTAGCCAAGAACAGAATCTACACACACTCGTACGCACATTTGAGTGATGACAGTTTGTTCAAAATAATCGCTTGTGGCAGTTTTGTTGTTTGTACCGATGATAAAATGATAGTATTTTAATATAATGTATTGATGGCATTTTAAAAACAACCTTAAAAATTTATAAATGATTAATTAAATAATGTGAATTATTTAATTAATCTATAAATATTCATGTAAAGGTATCTATCGATGTTTATAATTTTCATCATTATTTGTATTGTTCATAATAATAATTATTAATACATTAATTAATATATATTAATAAAATAAAACAATGATAATAGTCCAATCAGCAGTCATGTGGATTAAATCCTGCCTTGTGTGATGATTGATTATGACAGAGGATTAACGTCCAGTTCACTTCTACATTGAGTAAACGCCAAAAGAAAGACGAGGAAAAGAGGTAAAAATAATGCGGTATACGTTCAAGTTCTGTGTGGAGTTTAATTTGTACTGTGTTATAGAATAAGTCGTAGAATAACTTGTTCTGCTCATTGTCATATCAATATGTAGGGATTAGTGTGAATGTTAAACAATAAACCAGTGCGCACATTTACAGATCGGCTCCACAGATCCACGATACCCGATCCGGCTGTTTGAGTGGTTATCGGACCGATATCTGATCCACGTATCGGATCGGTGCCGTCTCTAGTGCCAAGCTGAATTTCTGAATTTCAGAGTTGTGCTCAGAGCAGGTGAACTCCGGGCTGGGAAAGAGATTGTCTTCTGTCAGCTCTGCTTGCAGGAGCTGGATTTCGAGGGACATGTGTGTGTGTTTGTGGAGGGAGTGAGGCCTGATAGCGTCCTCCCTACACAGGGAACCCTTTGTGTAGCGTATCTCCTGGTGAAAGACTGTGACGTTGGGCGTTGTTGCATTTTTCGTCACATCAGCATGCATGATTTTTTTTTGTTGTGTCTGCATTTGTATCAAAGTCAGTGACACCAAAATTAGTGTTACGTTGCTAATGGATCGTGAGCTTGGTGAGAAGAGAACATGCCTCATTTGTTAAACATTTCAATCCACAGGCAGAGCGGCTTCTCCGGCACGTACCCCGGCAGGTCCTCCGGCACGTCCGGCGCCCCCTCTACTCCCTTTAACCGCTTCATCTCGACGGGAGGCTCCCCTGCAGACAGCAAACCTGACAGGTGACCAGCTCTTGTTCTGTAAATAGCATATTACCTTTATTTGACGGCGTCTTGACCTATAGAACACAGTCTGACCGCTTTATTAGCAACCGTTGTGTTGCAGCCCTTCATAAATGGACAGTTGTGGAGGAATTGTTTTTTGATAGATATTAGGAATGGTTTGCTGTTGGGCTGCAAATAACTATTTTGTTAATCTGTCTATTTTTAAATTATTAATCGGATAAAAAGGAAAAACTTTCATTTCCAGCATATTTAATAAACCAAACTGTTTCTATTTTTCTATATTAATTTTTACTCTCTAACCTTATAAAATGGAAAAATATTTTCTGATTGATTGAAAATGAAGAAATATTTAAAAAAAGTTTTGCCCATTTTTATCCAATTTGGACTCATTTTGGTCTAACTAATTTTTGACACATTTCTGGTAGAGAACTATATTTTTGTGCAAGACGGCGTTCCACATGAGAGTCGCGTCACAGTAACGCGATGGACACACGTCGGAATAATCACCAGAAATATCAATTAAATGTCTGTATTGTGAGTAGAACGCTGGTTGTTGTTATTTATCAGATAAAAATGAGTTTTGTCTGTAATAAATGGGAAGATTTGACTGAACTGGACGCTTTAGTGAATGACTTCCTGAGAGAATCGTGCGCTAACGAACAGCGCGTGTTTACATGCGTCATTCACGCGTTTCTACACAGTTACACCAGTTTTTGTGACGGCAAGACACGGCACTGCTTCTCGTCACCTTCTTATTCTTCTTTTATGGCGGTCGGCGTCCAGCTTAATGCTGCTTTATTGCCACTGCGGTTTTGGTTAGCTTACTGACCCCACATTCGGGAGTAGCCACTGTACGTAACACAGCATTGATTAAAAAAAACACGCGCCGGTTTTGTTGTGACATTAATCTGCCGTCTGTCCCATGTTCCAGGCCTGCTCTGGGCGGCTTGCTCACCTCGTCGTACAGGCAGCATCAGGAGTCTCTGGCTGCCGAACGCGAGCGAAGGCGTCTGGAAAGAGAGGAGAGGCTGCAAAGAATCGAACGAGAGGAGAGAAACCGGTTCAAGTATGTTGTCCAAAGACTTTTCAACTGTTACTGTACTAGAAACATATATGTCTTTACAGTTGAGACGAGACTTAGACATGCGTCCAGCTACGTCACCGCTCGTTAATCATGCGAGAGCGTGCTGCGATGTTGGTTTCGTTGTTATGCTAGACTCTGCCCTTTAAAAACATCAAGCCCAGCAGTTGGAAGCAGAGGCCTGCGGAGGGATTCCAGCTCTATCGGACTCCAGTGGAGCTGTTTTTCAAACTACCGACTTGTCTTTTCTTATTATGGTCATGGCTGAGTCAGTTTGAGAAATTGGCTCTCGCAGCAGAGTCTTTTTGGTTTCATTGGAGCTGATGTAAGACTCTTTTTAGATCTGACACCGACTTGGGGCCGTCTAAATGTTGCTGCTGAATCTGGGTTTTCCTTTACGGCCTGGTTTTTTGTTCAGGGATTAAGCCTAGTCTTGGACTAAGTTGTAGTACTAATGGAGATTAACCATTCGAGCTCAGAGCTAGTCTAGGACTAGGCATAAACCCCCGACTAGCAAATTGGCCCTAAATGTTTAACTTTATGTGCATGTATTTATTGTAATTTTCTCATTTCAGTCGTGACCTTGCAGACAAGAGAGAGGAGGTCCGACATGCTCGTGAAGAAAGGTACAGTGTGTGTTCTGCAGTGTTTGGGCACGTTACTTTAAAGCAGTGATTAGTTATAGTTACTAGTTAATTCTCCCAAAAAAAAAGTTAGTAACTGAATTACAAAATTTTAAAAAAAACTAGTTACCAGGGAAAGTACTGTAACTATTGCATTACATTTTTCAAAAATGTTCAAATATGTCAAAGAATTTGTAACCCCCTCCTTAAATGGAAGCGTGTGACGATGAGAGATGCGTGTGTCTCTTGGTCGGTTGTGTGTGCAGCTGTGTGTTGGCTCTTCCTTAGCCAATCACCATCACCTATTCAGTTGTTTCGCACCTCCCCGCAACCAAAGAAAAGAATTAAAAACTTGAGAGAGCCTGGTCAGATGAAAACTCTTTTGATGAGCTGAAGTATAGTAACGCCGCATTTTGTCACCAGTAACGGTAGCGGCGTTGTAACGATGGGAAAAGCCATAAATTATATAACCCATTACTGAAAAAATAACGCCGTTAGTAACGCTATTTATTTGTAACGCCGTTATTCGCATCAGTAGTCTTGGTTGCCAACACACAATCACACTCTCAATCACACATTACTTAGATTTAGATTCACCAATCAACCTGTAGTGCATGCTTTTAGACTGTGGGTGGAAATGTGAAAACATTGCAAATGTCAAAATTTATGTGAAAGCGGTAAAAGTAGGTTTCAAGAGGAAATTTTAGAACTATTTTAGAACATTTGGAGAATGAGTATGCAGTAGGGGAAGGCTGAGAGAAGAGATTTCAGGTGGATTAAGTCGTCCACAGATAGCAGGATGGTCTGTGTAATTGACTTTAGACACGGACTCATTCTTGAAGTGGCCAACACACACACATACACACACACATACACGCCAAATGTTGGCTCAAGTGAGACTGCGGTTTGATTCATGTATGCTAGATCTTATCAACGTGTTACCGTTGTCTGCACATTTTTAATCTTATATTCCAAGGTTTATGGTTGATCATCTAATGATTGTATTACTTAAATTTGGCGGAAATGTTGCATTGTGAAAAATAAACATCTGGGTTTTGTTATAGGTATGGCAAATGTTAAGGTTGGCTCATAGCGTAGCTCCCTCGATAAGGCAGAGGGAGTGAGGGATCTTGGCACCTTTTATAAAGAACAGGGCAGTGGTATGTAGACATATAAAAGTGGAACTGAATTTTACAAGACTATGCAGAAGAGAATAATCATTAGTCACATTTTGTTATACTATAAATTTAACTGTCTAAACTGATTGTAATTCTTTAAAAATCTGCATCGTTTAGGTAAAAGATCTGTAGATTCTAAGTCCAGGACTATTTAATTCAGCAGGAGCCTAGAGGAAGTGATCAGCTACAAATTGCAAGTTGTCCGTATGCGTCATGTCGACGTCATCGTTCATTAAGGGTAGCTGGCTAATGTGAACCAGCCTAAAGCACAACAGAAAATAGTCATCAACTTACACTGGATTTTTGGTGCTTTCCATTTGTCTTTGGATCCGAGATTCAGTTGATGAGATTAGCTGAAACCACAGTGAAAACCGAGTTGGATGAGTTATATTTGGCGCTTTACAGTAGATGTCTGCAGAAGCTCCCCCGCATCTCTGCTTCCGACGATCTACAAGTGGTCAACAACACCAGACAGCACAGACTGGACAAAGGTTTTGGGTTATATGCCTCCTCTTAGATTGAAAACTATGAGGTTTAGTTGTCAGCAGCTAGCTAAGTTACCGCAGCTAACGTTACCTGATTTCTGTGGGCTGAGAGAAAAACATATCTCTGCTAACTTGTTTGGTGTTTGTTCTGATTTACGTCAATGATGTAGTTTGTCACAATCAACCAAGCACACCTTAACTCGTCCTAGCTGGCAGACTGGTTTACTCACCATAAAAGTACGTTTGAGCTGATATAAGTGTAGTGATGTAGTAAGTTTACCTCATCAAGTTAGCCCGCTAACGCTAACTCATCGTAACGCCGGCCGGCAGAGGTTGGTGATATTGAGCATGTGTTTCATTGGGTTTGTTCTGACTTTGTTGAAGATGTTGTCACTCATTTTTCACCAGCATCAAAGAAAGACAGAATTAGTAGATTTCAGCATTCTCCACGTGATTGAAAATAAAAACACAAAAATTAAAAATAAAACACAGACACTTCTTCTTCTTCCTCTTTCGGCTTTTTCCTTCAGGTTTCACCACAGCGAATCATCTGTCTCCATTTAGTCCTATCCTCTGCATCCTCTACCCTCACACCAACTAACTTCATGTCCTCTTTCACCACATCCATAAATCTCCTTTTGGTCTTCCTCTCAGCCTCCTGCCTGGTGGCTCCAACCTCAGCATCCTTCTACCTATGTACTCATTGTCTCTCCTCTGGACATGTCCAAACCATCTCAGTCTGGCCTCTCTGACTTTATCTCCAAAACATCTAACATGAGCTGTCCCTTTGATGAACTCATTCCTGATCCTATCCATCCTCGTCACTCCCAAAGAGAACCTCAACATCTTGAGCTCTGCAACCTCCAGTTCTGCCTCCTGTCTTTTCCTCATTGGCACTGTCTCCAAACCATACGACACGGCTGGTCTCACTACTGTCTTGTACACCTTTCCTTTCATTCTTGCTGAAACCCTTTTATCACACATCACACCTGACACTTTTCTCCACCCATTCCAACCTGCTTGCACAAAACACAGACACTAATACTATAATTAACTTGAGAAATTTATTAACTTTTTTAAAAGTATTTTTTGGTTTTATATTATTACCTTAGACCAACCGGGCAACCACTGTCATTTGCCAGGCATGTACCGAAGTGAAAAGCAGAAGTATCTAACTCTGTTTTCCGATTCGAAGGTTGGACATGGAACACTTCAGTTGTGAATGTGATTCAGTCTCCATACCATTGTTTATTTATTAAAAACCAAATACTGAAGCATCATGAAAGTCAAAAAGACGACTAACCTATTGCTTTTGGTATGATATGGGAGACACCGCATCTAGCAGAACTGTGCATGTTAGTATGATCTTACAAGATTCACCTAAGTATTAAAAAGTCAATTTGATGAACACTCCTTTCCCACCTGTAGGTATAAGCAGGCGGAGCGTCTGGCTGCAGAGGAGTGTGAGAGGCAACGTGCGACCTCAACACCGCGGGGACGTACCGAGATCACCCTCAGTCTGAGTTCACGCAACTCCACCAGTTCCCGCACTGCAACCGTGTCCTCTGTGGAGCCACAGGAGGACACACACACTCAAACTCAAACACACACTGCACACGGTGAGTACATATACACTAAACTGTGCATTTGTGAACAAAAAAGACATGAAAGTAAGTGATTATTTGGCATTGTGAACACACCACAGCACAGCACACAGTGCACCACAACCGAATGTGACCTCTGCATTTGACCTGTCCATGAAGGAGCAGTGGGCAGCTAACAAGGGCAGCGCCCAGGTAGCAGTGCTTGGGGACGGTACCTTGCTCATGAGTACCTCAGTGGTAACTTTACTGGTCCTGGATTCGAACCTGCGACCTTGTTGGTAAACAGGAAGTGGTGGTTTCCTAAGGAAGGGGCAGTTGGTGGCGTAACGGTAGGGTGTTCGCCCTGTGATCAGGACCATATCAAAGACAAAGAGAGGGTTGAAATATGTATTGAGGAGAAAGGGTATGCTGGCACCTTGCAGAAGAAGTTTGTGAACTGCTATGAAGTATGAGAGTCATGTCCGGAAACAGCCGCTGAGATCTGTAAAGGTTTAGTTATGCCACCACACCTTTCTTTAAGCTGATCAGTAATAACTGGAGTCTGGAGATGGCATCTAGCAGCTGTCTGAACTGGATTCATGAGTGTATGTCAGGCGCTCGACATGTGCAGGTTAACGCTTGGCTGGAATTTCACGCATTTCAGATAAGAATCGGCTGAGCTGCGCCTGGCGATCGCCTGTTGCTTTTAGGTCCTGTTTGCACGTATGCAGATATTTTTATCAACACACATTTTTCTATACATTTGAGTCTTCGTTTTGGGCCTGAGTTTTAGCCACCTTAAATGCATAACGCCCTCCTGGCACGCTATGATTTTTTGGAGCTCATGCACAACAGATATGCCCCAAAGCTTTTAAGGCATTCCATTCCCTTGCTCTGTTTTGTCATCCCCTATATTCCAGTAGGCTCTCCTTATGGCATTTACTTTTCCAAATATGGAGCAGAAGATGCGGTAAGGCCGATAGGCTTACGGTAATAAAGGGGAGTGGCCTGCACCCAGGAAGGGCGGAAGGTGTGTAGGTTGCATGTGAGCAAGGTGGGATGCAGGCGTAGAAGTCGTGAGGGATTTGTCCAGCCTTCAGCACCTGCGAGAGTCACAGTAAGAGGCCCGTTATGATCGTCCCGCCAACTGAGAACAAACAAAATGTTCCCTTTTATTTTTTGCTGCTGATTGGCGCTGACAATCAGGCCGTGATTCCCGGAGTTCACAGGGCTTCACGAGTTATAAATATTTAGATTTTGTTTGGGTTTCCGTCATGATTATAAACGTGCCCCGTTTTTTTGAAAGCGGCTCTGTGGAAGTTGGACGTCGCATCTGTAGAGAATGTTAACCCCATGTTCTTTCTGTGTGTGTGTGTGTGTATCTGAAATTTGTTCAGAAGCTGAGCCAGCCCACACTCCGCCAACAGCAGCGGAGCCTGCCTCCTCATCTCCAGCTGGGTCTGGCTACCAACAGACATCAGAGCCAGAGCGGCCTGCGGACGTGAAGGACGCTGCTCTGTCTCTCCTTGATGGCAAGACTGTAGCCCAGGCTGGAACCCTGTGCAAACCAGATGAAAGAGAGAAGCAGGAGCTAGGAAGGGATGAAGAGAACCTGAAGGGAGAGGTAGGGGAGGTTGAGGAGGGTAAAGGTATGACCAGGGAGGAAGATGAAGAGAGGGAAGAAGGGACAGTGGAAGACGCAGAGGTAGAGACCGAGGAGTCAGGTGCTGACATAGAGGGCGAGACAGAGCAGGCAGTGGAGAGGGAGGTGGAAGAGAGTGTGGTCCTCAGTGAGAAGGAGAGGCAAAATGAGGAGCTAAATGAGAAGGACAACTGCTCTGCGTCCAGCATCTCCTCAGCTAGCAGCACTCTGGAGCGAGAGGAACGGGAGGAGAAGCACATGAGCGACAATGACTCAGGTAAGAGAAAATGTGCACTGTATTCTTGGTTGGGCTTATACAAGAACATCTCAACGTGCTGACCAATAAAAGAACAGTCATTATGTTGACATGCGGCCATCACGCTGGAAAGTTATTCATAATAGACCTTCATGTTAGCAGACCAAGATAGTAATCCATGTTTTCATTCCCTACTTTTCATCAGGTCAGTGGGCAGATTGCATGAAGGAAGCAGAGATCAGCGACAAGTGTGGCAAAGTTCTCAACAGCAAGCGATTCATGCTGGACATGCTCTACTCCCAGAACAAAAAGCCTGTCGAAGAGGAGGAGAAGGAGAGTGAGAAAGAAAGCATGAGGGAAAGAGAGTGTTCCGATCAGGACTCAACTGTGAGCAGCCTGGCCAGCCGTATCTCCACCCTGGAGTCTCGGAGGCAGGCGTGTGAGGATGGCGTAAAGAAAATGGAAATGCAGCACTTGGACAACCAGGGCAACGTCCGGGCCGTGGCTGAGAAATTTGGCGACTTGGTGAAGGGACTGGCTTCAGCTCACGAGGCTGAACAAATGGAGAAACAGCCTCAGGAGAAGCCGGCCACTGTGTCCATTCCTGCGCCCCCCAAGAAGGAGTCAGACCATATCTGGGACCAGCTTATGGCGACTCCCCGTGAGCTCCGAATTAAAGAGATGGACTTCACAGACCTTGAGGAGGAGGATGATATAGACATTTTGGATGTTGGCAACGTGTTAGGGTCGGGTGACCATGCGCCACCCCCTCCACCTCCTCCATGCATCCCCCATCTTCCGCCCCCTCCTCCCTTGTTTGGGTGCCCTCCCCCTCCCCCTATCCCAGGCATCATGATGATGATGCCCCCTCCACCTCCGTCTGTGGCTTCACTGCCCCCATCGCACACCGGATCCCCTCAGCACAGTCGGGGGGAGCCACCGCTCTTCCAAAAGAAGCGTAAGACCATTAGACTCTTCTGGAATGAGGTTCGACCGACAGACTGGCAATATGGCAGCCACAAACGTTGCAAGGAGTCGCTGTGGTCAATGCTGGAACCAGTCAAGGTAGACACAGCCAAACTGGAGCACCTCTTTGAGACCAAGTCCAAGGAACTTCCTGTTACAAAGGTATACAGCATTATTCTGATACTTGTAGATTTGGCACCAGCCCAGTACCCAGATTTGGATGTCTAGTCAATGTTGGCCCGGATATTAGGGGATGTAATATGAAAAATGCCATAGTTCCCAGGATAGGCTACGGTCCCGACTGCGACCCTGGTTGGGATTAAGCAGTTCGGACAGTGAATGAATGGATGCCTTCAATTGACAGAAATCCGTCAGAAATCCGAGTCCAGTGGATGGAAATACATCGTAGTGAAGGAGAACTTTAATCCCTGAGAATGTGTGCACAGAATGTGTACGTTAGCAACTGTACATTAGCAACTGTACATTAGCAACTAACATAGTGTACATTAGCAGCTAACATAGTGTACATTACCAGCTAACATAGTCTATGTTAGCAATTAACATAGTGTACGTTAGCAACTAACATAGTGTATGTTAGCAACTAACATAGTGTACATTAGCAACTGTACATTAGTAACTAGCATAGTGTACATTAGCAACTAGCATAGTGTACGTTAGCAACTAGCATAGTGTACATTAGCAACTAACACAGTGTACATTAGCATCTAGAATAGTGTACATTAGCGACTAGCAGAGTGTATGTTAGCAAACTAACAGTGTATATTAGCAACTAACATAGTGTACATTAGCAACTAGCATAGCATACATTAACAACTAGCATAGTGGACATTAACAACTAGCATAGTGTATGTTAGCAATTAACACAGTGTACATTAGCAACTAGCATAGTGTATATTAGCAACTAGCATAGTGTATATTAGCAACTAGCATAGTGTATATTAACAACCAGCATAGTGTACATTAACAACTAGCATAGTGTATGTTAGCAACTAGCATAGTGTATATTAGCAACTAGCATAGTGTACATTAGCAACTAGCATAGCCTACATTAACAACTAGCATAGTGGACATTAGCAACTAGCATAGTGTATGTTAGCAATTAACACAGTGTACATTAGCAACAAGCATAGTGTATATTAGCAACTAGCATAGTGTACATTAACAACTAGCATAGTGTACATTAACAACTACCATAGTGTATATTAGCAACTAGCATAGTTTATATTAGCAACTAGCATAGTTTACATTAGCAACTACCATAGTGTACATTAACAACTAGCATAGTTTACATTAGCAACTACCATAGTGTACATTAGCAACTAGCATAGTGTATGTTAGCAGCTAACATAGTGCTTTTGGGAAACACACTCCAGGGCGTACTGAACGGTTCGGTAATATACCGTTGCATTCGTACTTAAAACCAATGTACTCAGGGGCCAGTTATGACAAAGGAAGCAGTTATTGTGTAAAGTAGATCCTTTATCATGCGTCTTCCTTTTACAGCTGCCATGATTGAAACACGTGGTGTGGAATAAAGGTGTCTTTTGCATCGAGGTTGTCACCACAGTAAATCCCAATCACCTGAGCACAGATTGGTAGCAGACCAGGGTAGTAGAGGTCAGCTCTATACGAACCCACTCGACCAAATCTGATGGATCTCCCGTATTATCTTAAAGCTTCATCAAACAGGCGGTCTGGATCACATAAACCCCTGCCATGCTAAACGCTGTGCACCAGTTCTGGACCTTGTATTCATGTTTCAGCATTCCCAAAATAATCTATCCAGTCTGCTACGTCGCTCCATGAGATGGTCGGTCGAACATAAACTTGACTGTCATGCCCGAGCTTAGAGGCATATTCACTTTGATCCACGGCCTTGTCGGCATCAATTTATGGCACGCCGTGATGACGCCTGAACGACAGGCAAAGCCTCCGCCATTAAGAGCTTGCTTTATTAGAAGATATATTTGCACCATAGTATCTGCAGTAGGTGGACAAAGTATGGTCAGTGTTCTGGGCTTTTGGTGATGATGTATGTTTGCTGGAGACGGCCTGGTCATTGTGTTTCCCAATAGCCTTCTCTCCAGCTGCTTTTCATTTCGCTTGCTCTTTCCCTTTCCCTTTTTCTCCCTCCCTCTCGGCTATGAAGTATGCTGCTGTGATCCACCGCTACAGAAATATCGCCATCAAAGTCCCTAAATAGCCCTCAGGTGCTCGTGTGTATTTTAAGCGAGACTCGCTAAGAGTGATATTCATATCTCAGGAAGTCATGTTTGTTGCTAATTACCCACTTTAAAGAAATGCCGTTCCAATTCATTTCTGGTAAGTCCTTTAGAAGGATTAACTGGAACCTTTTTTGGAATCTTGGGCGTGGGTCGGTAGATGATTATCACAGTTAGCACACAGTCTTAGCAACAAGTAAGCTAAGTCATGGGAACTGGACAAGGTGCACAACCATATGTGTGAGCAGAACTGGAGTATAAATGATCATTTTGGCGTCCAGCTGACTTTTTGGAAAACATCACGCAACCCGTTCGCAGTTGATTTCCACTCTGCAAAATATTTTATTATGCCAGAGAGTGAACCTTCTTGTGCTTCAGGTAACAATGACTCCAACTCGCTGGTTAGATCTCCATAATCTAATGCTGAGGTTTCATCAGGAGATCAGGTTTCAATATTTTATGTTGTCTTTTGAAAATATAACACATTATTATTTTTCTGCCCGTTAAAAAATTCGTTATTTTCATCATTTTGTTATTCACCCATGTTTGGCACTGCTACTCCTCCAACACTTTTTGTGTTAGAAACGCTGTTTCAACTCTACAGCGATGTAGTGTGCTTTCATACTCGTTTTTGCTATGTGCACTCGTTCGCAAATTATGTCCATTTTTCCTTTTTTCCGTTTTGTTCGCTGTTCAGACCGTTCAGAATTTCGTGATGTTGCGATCGCAACTATTAAAGCTAATTCAGCCAATCCTCGCCAATTCATTACTATCGTGGAAGTTTCACCAATTACTGCAACTTTTCCGCAATTGTTTGACCGATCATTGTCGTTTCACGCAAAACGTTGAGACATCAGCAAACGAACCTTTTTGTTGTGTTTAGAAGACGCAGGAAACGTGTGATAAAAACGCCTCATCATTTACCTTTAAAAATAAGTGGTTTTGTTCCCTTCATTTGAATTAATTGTTAAAGAATCATTATAAAGGGGGAAAAAATCTAATTTTTTTCCGCAACATTGACTTGCTTTGGCAATTGTGTGATACCTCTAACCCTAATCCTCTTGCTGCAAAAAACCAAGCTGTTCTTGCAAAGATGCCTCTAGTTTTACGTTTGCCACATTATTTTGGAAGAAACAGGCTTGTCTGAGATATCATAACGTTTTCTGATTTATCCTTTATGTTTTTCTGGGTATAGAAAACAGCAGCAGATGGGAAACGTCAAGAGATCATCGTCCTCGATTCCAAAAGGAGCAATGCCATCAACATTGGCCTCACGGTCCTTCCTCCTCCTCGAACCATCAAAACGGCTATCTTGAACTTTGACGAGTATGCCTTGAACAAGGAAGGCATAGAGGTAACCTGGACTTAGTCTCATATAGGGGCGGGAATTTTAAAAAACGGTTCTAACTGATCAGTTCCATCAGAATATTACACCTCCAACGTTATCGATTCTTCTTAACGATTCTCTCATTTTCCAGCACCACGTGTTCCGCTTTTCCCTAAGTTTTGTGTCGCGGTTCATTACGTCACACTCTCTGCGACTTGACCTTCAACCGCAAGGAATCATGACGCATTAATGATATTTTTCACCATGTAAACACACACGCTGTGTTTGTTAGCGCTCACGACTCTCACAGGGAAGTCCAACATTCACTAAAACCTTCCAGTTCAGTTCAATCTTCCCATTTATTACAGACAAAACTGATATTTTAGCTGATAAATAACAACACCCAGCGTTCTACTCACAGTACAGACATTTACTTGATATTGATTTATTCCCGACGCGCGTCCACAGCGCTCGCTATTGTGCTGCGGCTCTCATATAGAACGCCCTCATGACAAAAATGTACTTCTCTCCCAGAAATGAGTCAAAAATGAGTTATAGACCAAAATCAGTCCAAATGCTCAAAAATGACCAAAATCTAGTATTTTTCATTTTCCATTAATCAGAAAATATTTATTACGTCTATAATGTTAGAGTGCATAAATATAGAAAAATGCAGGAGATTTGTTATCAAATAATTTGATTCTATTGTTCTTCATAAACTAAACTAGAATGCTCCCCGTATACAACAACTCTGAATATCAATATCAATGTAGAACTACTTTTTTACACTCAAAACTACCAGAATCAATAAGAGAATTGATAAGGAATTGGATTGATAGCAGAGTTGACAATGACATTGATATTGATAAAATCTACTAATCCCCACCAATTTTAATCTTATATCATATTGCTTTTTGTTCCTTTTTATAAGACATGTTTCAAAGGACATTATGATAAAGGTAACAGTGCACATGTGCCTCGGATTATGAGTAAACACAGTCTGCCGGTTTACTGTTCTAGTACAGTTTGTAATGCTGAGAATGCAGAAATCTTTCTGAAAGTACATCTGCACTCAATATTGCAATTCTCCAAATAGACTCCACATGTTTCTCAAAGTAGAATAGCTCTCTCTTTTCTTGTCTCCATGTCTTATCTTTCACACTCACACTTCTATCCATCATTCTCTCTCATGAGTAATTGTGTCCAGCTCACATATGGCCCAGTGTTTCCAGTAGGTTTGTGCAATAATGCTATCAAGTTGTTAGAAGGTAAGTGTTGCTAAGACAAATATAGCTAAGGGAGCAAATAAGGCAGTCAGGGACATTTTGAGGCACCTTGGGTCTATACTCTACTGACATCATCTGAACTGGACCTGGATCAGCGGGAAAAGAGTCATCTGGTTCTTATTTTTCCAGCATCATCATTAACATGATGTGCAGTTTGTGCCTCAGAGTAGGGCTGCTGGGTGATATGATCTGAAATCAATATCATGATTAATTGAACATTTTACATCAATTACATTTTGGTGTTGTGGGATATACACGTCAAGAACTCACCAACAAATAATGGCAGCGATTCAAGAGCTGAGCAGCTTATTTTGGCTTTATTTACACAGTTTGAATAAGCTAAAAACTACAATTACTTGATCAAACCCCTAATCGGTGCTACGTCCCAGCTGTTTTCTTGCACGGTTTATCTCTCATACCCAACCCTACGCCTCCAAGACATGTGAGTATCGAGTTCAAACGCCGTCGCTAACGCCAAGATGCCATGGTAAAGATAATCTCTTTTATGTCGGCTAAACCACCATCTAAAGGAACACGTTATGAAATAGAACCAGCGATACCACAACCCCTGAGTCAGGTTCTGATGAGTCCAAGTCTTGTCAGGTCAGAGCTATTTTGGAAGCGTTTGGAAGCGTTCATGTTTGGCAGTTTTGGCTCATGGATGTGTAATGAATAAAAATGGCACCGCTACGATACGTGGACGGGATATCGGTCCGATAATCCACTCAAACAGCTGGGATCAGGCATCGTGGCATTGTCTGACCTGTAAATGTGTGCACGCTCAACTGGTTCTGTTACTGTGGTAAAGCTGGTTTATTGTTCAACATTCACACTACTTCCTACATATTGATACACAATGAGCAGAACAAGCACCATAAATACTACAAGTCCAAAAGCACATCACACCATTATACTGTTTAATCCTTAATAACACTTAGCTCTCACTCACAATCTCTGTGTTCCTGATGCTTTTAGAAGGCCAAGAGGATTAGGGAGCGCTACTAAATGACACAACTGTGTTTAAAGGAATCATGTTTGAGATGCTATTTAATAATAAACCATTTAGTATATACATAAGGGGGTGTAATTATTACATTGTTTTAGTAGGAAAACAGGACTTAAGTCATTTCTTCAAGCAGAACAGAATACCCAGTCATGTATTCAGACATTTTTAAAAGCTATACTTTTGTTTTCTGTTTAAAAAAGACTCAGAGAGACGGTAACAGATTTGTATCGTCGGCAGATATCCACGCTATAACATCGGTAACGAGTAAGACATTAAAAAGTCAACATCGAAATCAACAAGATGATTAAAGGTTAGAAGCATGTGCATAGTATACATTCTGTTCAGGTCCCAACATGAACCCGATGAAAGCTTAACGTTTGCAACTGAATGATGATGTCTTTTTCCTCTCGAGATGTGCCATTTTTTCCTGGGAAATGAAAAATAGGAATATTTCTTTCTGTTGTAGTATTTGTAATTAGCTTGGTGATTCTACACCAAGATCAGTATCGTTTACTTTTTAAAATACACGTATAATAACGCTTTTCTCAAAACAGATTTTCCAAGCAAGATATTAAAATTATGCATACCAGTTTTGAGAGATTGGATCGCTGATATTATTCAATGAAATTAAGATTATCACTTACGATGATATGTTTTCCAATGTTTTATGGCTTCTGTGGCTTGAGATTTATTATGTAAATTGATGAAGTAAATGTATTGCACATATGACTTTGACAATGATTCAAACCTACTATGGGCCTCATGAAGATTCAGTCTCTCGTGTGTCTGCTTATTTCTCGTGAGAAAACTCTGGATTTATGATTCCTACGGAGGGCGGAGGAGAAGCAAGATTCAGGAGGCTCAGCTGGCGAACCCAGACACTCCTTTTTGGGGTGACAGCTGATAGTTCTCCTCACGCTGTCGCTCCATCACAGCTGTCCGCCCGCCTGCAGCGCTCTGGGCCTCAAATGGATCACAGGTCTGAAGGTCAGAGCAGCTATACACCCAGCGCATATTACACAGCCCAGCTCTCTTTGGAGAAGAACACAGGTAAGAGGCTTTAGAACGGAGGTTATAGACCTTGTTAGACTGCCTTCGTACGTCTGTGTAGCTCCTCAGTCGTCCAGGACATGGAAGGAAGTCTTGAGAGCTGTAATGGACGGCAACCGCACGTCTTTTAAGGTTCCTCAAGACGTTTCTGTAACAACCAGCAGGTGATCCCAAACGCAGAGTCGAAAGAACCAGGTCGCGGGCACAGAGGTAAATTGAGGAAAAGCAAGGAGTTTATTCCAGTGTTAAGAGGTCAGAACCAAAACACAGTCCACGGAGTAAACAAATCCAAATCGCCAGAAGTCAGATAGCAAGGGTCAAAACAGGCAGGCAATAAATAAGAACGCTGGTATGCAGCACTGGGTGAGAGAAATAGGGCCAATGAAAGGCCTTAAATACAGTGATTGGTTAGGAATTCAGGCGACGCTGATCGGGTGGTAATCTGGGGTAGAAGGTGGAAGGTCTGAACTGGAATCCTGGTCAGATGGTCTTTTCTGATGAGGTGAATTCTCCTCGGTTCAGCTGAGATCTTACAGTTTCACTTCAACAAAAAAGTGTCTTCAGTTGTCAGAGAGGTGAAATGTCAACAGCCGTCTAAGAAGTTCAGTTGTCTTCCATTTAAGCTCTCAAGACTGGCACGTTCGTAACCTTGGCTTCAAGTGCCTTCTGCCCTTTCTGGAAATTTCTTGCAGACGTACCAACACCTCGCAGATAAAAGGAAGGTTATTTAAGCGCATAAAATGTTACGTGGATTTCTGTTTCTGATAATGATCAAATTTACAAAATATCAGTATCGTATTGACATAAAAAAAAGTGGTATCGACATGTCTACTCCTGTTGTAAATGTAGCCATCATCAGTGTGTTGGGAAGGTTACTTTAAATGTATTCCATCACAGACAAGCAGAATACATGCCCCAAAATGTAGTTTGTAACGTATTCCGTTAAGTTACTCAAAGTGATTACTTAATATATTGTCATGCTTTTTACAACTACATGAATGTAGCACCACATCCTGTAAATTTTGTTTGTTTTTCTCACCAATTAGCTATGTTTCAAATTCCCCTGAATAGAATAATATATTTACTGTAGATGAGCAAACACGAAATTTCTGAGTAAGAAATGCATTCCTGCCCGGGCACTGCTGGCTCTGTTGTGCTGGCTCCGGGTCCATTGTGTAACTGACGCCACCAACATTAACAGGACGCCACATTAGAGCCCCCATTACAGTGGTTTGTTTTGCCTCCGGAAATGCGAGAATTACCAAATTAGAGAGGGATAGCGAGGGAAATTGCATATGAAACAGGAGCACTGCAGTAATCCATTTATTTCAACAAAGTAATCTGCATTTCAATTACCACTAATTTAAACGGTAACTGTAACGAACAACAGTTACCGGCATATTTTAGTATTCTAAATACGTAACGCTGGTACATGGATCCCGTTACTCCCCAACACTGGCCATCATTCATTGTAAAATCCAATCTTTTAAGGTCAAATAATTTTTTTAATGATATTTGTTGGTTGATTATTAATCCATTTTATGTTTTCTCGTTCCTCGTTCTCAGGAAGTGGCAGAGCCGCTACAGGACCCGAAGGAGGGCATGGAGCAGCTGGAGAAGAACAAGACGCCTACTGATCCTGTCCACGCTTGCTGGCCATCGGCAACTTCTCAACGGGTCAAACGCGGAGTCCTGCATGATGCTAACGCATCACAACTTTTCACCAGCATTACGAAGTCCGGGGAACACCGGGGAGGATAAAAGAAAAGCATAAAAACGCTTGTTTGTTACGTGGAAGCTAATCGAAAGGGAAAGAGAACAAAGCGGGCCAAGCGGTGTCGTGGTCGCCTGGGATTTTTCGCCCGCCCCATCGGGTCCCCATATTTAAGTTGCAGACCTGGGTGCGCCCATGCACTTTGGATTGAGCCCAGCCAATTACGCTCTAATGAAGCACCGCCCGACCATGTGAGCCGCTGACCCTCCGCGCAGCTTCAAAGTGTTTCTATTATTACTAATGGCACTGATGGTAATCCGCCCAGCTGTTGCAGGAATAATGTCTAAATAGTGGGAAATGGTCTGGGATTAGGGCGTTGCTTTAGAAATGCTTTTATGGACGAGGTCCAGGATGACTGCTTTCTGCGAGGTGGAGGTATTTCTGGGCCCACTTGTTGCAGATTTGGGCCAAATTAATACATCTTTGCTAGGCAGGAACTGATTAAATTTTATCAGTGTCAATGCCATTATCGATTTCAATTCCTTATCAATTCTCTTATCGATTCCTGAGTAGTGTTTTGAGTGTAAAAAGTAGTTCTACACAGTCTTCCACACCAAAAGCAACCATTTTATTTTTCCCCAAAATGATGTCCGGACAAGACTGTGAACATCAACACATTGATATTGATATTCAGAGTTGCTATTATGCATGAGACATTCTATGGTTTAGTTTATGAAGAACAATAAGGTTAGTGCAGGTGGAAACACTGCATTTGGAATCCATCTGGATATAGAATCAAATTTTGATAAATAACTCTGCATTTTATACTTATTTTTTACTCTCTAACATTATAGAATGTAATAAATATTTCTGATAAATGGAAAATATTAATATTAGAAATACTAAAGTTTTGGTCATTTTTACATTTGACCGATTTTGACTCATTTTTTGACTCATTTCTGGAAGAGGAAGTACATTTTTGTCATGAGGGCGTTCCATATGAGAGCTGCGGCACAATAGCGCTGTAGACAAATCAAGTAAATGGCTGTACCGGTGAGTAGAACGCTGGTTGTTTTTGTTATTTATCAGCCAAAATATCAAGTTTTGTCTGTAATAAATGGGAAGATTGAACTGAACTGGAAGGTTTTAGTGAATGTTGGACTTCCCTGTGAGAGTCGTGAGCGCTAACAAACGCAGCGTGTGTGTTTACATGGTGAAAAATATCATTTATGCGTCATGATTCCTCGTGGTTGAAGGTCAAGTCGCAGAGAGTGTGACGTAATGAACCGGGACGCAAGACTTAGGGAAAAGCGGAAAAGGTGGTGCTCGGAAATGAGAGAATCGTTAAGAAGAATCGATGACGTTGGAGGTGTAATATTCTGATGGAACTGATCAGTTGGAACCGTTTTTCTCGATTCCCACCTCTAATCCTGTGTGCATTGCATGTGTGTGTATGTTTTCAGGCCAAAGGCTTTGAGCTGAGTTACCTGGAGAAGGTTCCGGAAGTGAAGGACACTGTACACAAACAGTCGTTGCTGCACCACGTCTGCTCCACTGTGGTGGAGAAGTTTCCCGAAAGTTCTGACCTCTACTCTGAGATCGGAGCCATCACCCGCTCTGCTAAGGTAAGTTCACAGATTTGCAGGTACAGAGTGTACAGCTTTACATATCTCATAAATTGTGGAGCTCCACAAAAATTACAGCAGGCTCTCGGTAAACGTGCCACCCTTGTGTCAAAGGTACCTCATGTAAAATCGCTGGGTATTTGAGAATAATCCCAACTTATTTTAACATCTTAGACCAGTTTTTAAAGTCTCGGTCTTGTCTCGGACTCAGGATTTTACTTGGAGACCAGCCGAGACCACAACTCTGAGAATATTACTATTAAAACTCTCTGAGAACGTCGCAGGCATTTTGCGTAGTTTATTAATTAGTGTTTTAATAACTCAGAATCCCTTTAACTTACACAAACCACACACATACCGTCAGAATCACTTTCAGCTTACCGACATTACATTCATTCCTCTGTATGTGAAATTATTTCTGAGTAATTTCCTGCACAAAAACTGAAGTAATTGTGTAAAAAAGCATTAATTACATTATTCACGACGTAAACGTGGAATGGAACGCCATCGTACATCGTAGTTCTCTTCCAGAAAGGCCAAAAGCAGCTCATTTTATAGAACAAAATGAGTCAAAATCACCCAAAACTTTAGTATTTCTTCATTTTCAATTGACCAGAAAATATTTTTTTCATTTTATAATGTTAGGGAGTAATCAATAGGGGAAAAATATATAGAAAAATGTGTTAAAATGTAAGCCTTGGTCTCAGCCTTCAGAGTCTTGGTCTTGTCTTGGTCTCGACACTCTAGCCTCGGTCAGGACCTGGTCTCGGTTTAGGTGGTCTTGACTACAACTCTATATTGCTTGTTTTTGAATAGTGTGAGGTCAGTTTTTGGTACTCTAGTTGAGTCACATGAAGCATCAGTAGAACGTTTGTTGGTCACTCTTTTTTGCTGTTAGATGTATAAGAGGATTGCCTTTTCCCGCCCTGCTCTCCTCAGGTGGACTTCGACCAGTTGCAGGATAACCTGAGTCAGATGGAGCGGCGCTGCAGGGCTTCCTGGGACCACCTGAAGGTCATCACCAAGCACGAGATCAAGCCAGCGCTGAAGCAGCGCATGTCTGACTTCCTGAAGGACTGTGCCGAGAGGATCATTATCCTGAAGATCGTCCACAGGCGCATCATCAACAGGTAGCCAATGCAAGAAACGCACTTTTCTGACTTTCCATATGCACATATTTTTATGAACACATTTTTTAATACGTGTGTGCCGTTCGTTCAGCCACCGCAAACGCAGATTTTTTTAAAAACCCTCCAAAGTGGAGATTTTTCAAAACACTGGATTCCGTGGATACGTGTAAACGAGTCTCTTTTTTAAAATGATGACGTCAGGGACGTCACTAGGATTGAAAGACAGGTGGGGTTTAGCCTCTAGGGGTGGGGTTAGGGTGAGGGTTATTGCGCTACACGTTTGCCGAAATATTTTCACCGCACCCATGTAGGCTTTATCAACTAATTCATTTGGAGAGCATTTGTGACCCTTCACGGCAAAATCAGTCGCTTGTCGCAAATTTTCAAAATTGAGTTATGTTTTCATGAAAGGGCATAAATCAAGCTTCAAAACGATACCTATATGGAATGAATGGGACGACATATGACTGAGATATCAACATTGAAAGGAGTCGGGTTTCTCCTGTCGCGCCAAGTGAGAAACGGAGAAATCTGCCTTTGAAGTTGCCTATCGCCGTAGCACTCACAGACGCTTGGTGCGGTTGCGGCTACGTTTGTATTTACGGTAGCCTACGCTGCATTCACAGCCACACGGATAGCCTACCTGCGTTAGGTTAACTGAACTCGGGAGACGAAGATGGATTCCGCAGAAATATCTTCACGCTAGTCAACCAGTGGATTTAGCGTAAATATTGAAGCAGAGCGGTCAAAACACAAACTTTTAACATTCTGCTGGAATTGAATTCCTCACCTCAAGAACATCACGTTTTTAGGATGGAAAGGGTAAGTTTTTCGGCCAAATTTATTCACAACAGTACAGTATAGACCTTCCACTGTTTCAAAACACTAAAAACAAAAAATCCACAATTTTACCCCATGCAACATAAACGCTTGTTTTTCTCGGAAACCTCCGTTGCGACAAGTGTCACATTTATCAGGAGCTGTTATCTGGCTCACTTTCTCTCCTTCCCTGCGTTCTCTAGAAGACCCTGCCGACATCAGAAACGTTACCTTTGCTTAACAGAGAAGCAACGACATGCATCTTCCTCCTGGGTCCATACACCCACCCTCGCGCCCGCCTAGTATCCGCGCTGGGAAACAGAACCATCATTTTAATCCGATAATAACAGCGTGCAGACCTATTATTATTTATTTCCACTAACAATCTTGCTGGTGTGTGTTACGTGCATGCATGTCCCGAATGTCGTGTAAACACAAATTAAAAAAATAAACGTCTAAAACAAATATGCGTTCGTAAAAATATCCGCCTGTGTGTAAATGGGCCCTTTTTGCACGTGTGTACAGCGGCCACAGTTGTCTGAGATCTCCTCCCTTTGTTTGTCATTTTTCAGGTTCCACGCGTTCCTGCTGTTCCTGGGCCACCCGCCGTACGCGGTCCGAGAGGTCAGCATCCACCGCTTCTGTAAAATCCTGAGCGAGTTTGCACTGGAATATCGCACCACCAGGGAGCGGGTGCTGCAGCAGAAACAGAAAAGGGCCAACCACCGCGAGAGAAACAAGACGCGCGGCAAGATGATCACTGACGTGAGTTACGGCTTTCAACCGCTTCCCCGCTGTGGACGCCGTTCAAAAACCACGTGCAGATATACCGTTTCGTTTGTACTGGTATTTCATCCTCCAACCTGGGATTTAGTTATGACTCTACCACTAGATGGAGCTGTTAACCGCTGATGAAATCAAAACACATTTTACTCCAAAACAGGCATCATCATCATCATCATCATCGTTATTATTATAGCAGCGTTGTTGCTGTTATATAGTCTAGTATCATTTTGAAAAGGTCTCAGTTTCCTTTTACTTCCTGCTGTTATCTGTCACTTTCCTCTTCCCTTCATCCTTCATGTCTTCATTTCTTCTGTTTAGAGTGAGGAAGAGGAAGGTGATGGCGAGGTATGCGTGCGTGTGTATCCCTCTGGGTTTGTATGCATGGGTGGCTGTGTTTTTAACACTGTGTTTTAACCAATTTCATAACCTTCAACAGCGATTTCCATTTCCTAACCACAGGAACAGTTTCCCTGGAGCAATGTCGGGTAAAAGCTGGACTTAACGCTGCGATTTTAGGCCCATTTTCACTCGTGCAGTCGGCCCGAGTTCCAGCTTAATCATGCTTGGTGTAGTACACATGGGGTAACGAGCGCAGATCAACCCTCACGACCAGCTCTGGATCGCCAGTCGTATGGTGGGATGAAAATCAAACCCGTTTGAAATTCTGCTCGTGAGGGTATCGCACTGTTGAGCGCGACGAGCCGACTCACCTGAACCTCAAAGGGTTTTCCCTCATTACACTGGAAGTGACCGTCTCACGGCACATGTGAAAGCTTTCTTACGCTGGGCAACACGCCTACCGACCAAGTAGCGGGACTTAAGGGCGCTTCTAGAGTGTGTCGACAGTGAGACAGTTGTCAGCTTCTGAGGTTGTAGTCCATTGTGTTTTTGTTGAAAGTACTGCAGTGGTTTTCCAACCGGTTTTGTTTTGCTTTGTTTCAAGATGTCGCTTCAGTTTTGAGGGTTTTAACGTCTCGTTTGAAAGCGGTAATCCACACTCCACACTGTGCCTTGGGCTCTGTGGAATCACCTATGAGCTTCAGAAAGTTTTCCATGTCTCGTAAACCTACCCGTGGTCACTCCCCTGGCTCAAGATGATGACGTCAGCCCAAGTTAACCAATTTTTATTAGTCTTTTTTGTTTTATTTTATTTCTGTTTGCATTTTTTTAAAGAATTTACTTTTTAGGGAATTTGCTTAAAGAACTTTAAATTATTTTATTAATATTTTTATATTATATTTACAGCCCCAATTAAGGGTGATGCCGGTGGCTCTGTATTGACCAACACCCTGTCTCGACTGAAGAATCGTTGCCCACTCTATAACCTTCCCAGTGGTTGAGAAATCCCTCTGTTAAATTTTTAACTCGATTTTTTTGCCGTATCCAGTAGGAGTGGACGGTATAAACGGTGTAAAAGGTATGCGATATAAATTTGGCCAACGATAGAGATTTTGATCATACCGACATACCGCTGAAACTACTTTTCCGGCCTGAGCCCGTATGTTTCGACAAGGGAACCGCTCCGTCTGCCGCTCGACACACCACGTCCGATCGACGGATTTGTCCAGAAACGTCCTTTTTATTTAATGGCAGAAATGATTAAAGATTCTTTATTTGCCACATGCTTAGTTCTACAGACATAATGTGCTGAAATGAACACCTGGCTCCCTCGGGTGACTGTGCAAGTCACTGTAAATAAAAGTAAGAAATTTGAGAAAGTAAATAAATAAAGCTGAGAACTAAGTAAAAACATGAATGTTAAATATTTACATTTATATATTACATTTGAATGAACGTTAAATGATAAGGACATTGGGCCACTTTCACCTTGTGCAATTTTTTATGTTTTTTGGTCTAAAAAAAGTTAAGACATTTAAATAATATATATTTACACAGCTGTAGAACTGAAGAAAACTCAATACGCTAATGTTTTACACAAACAAGGAACGAATTGTTACTTTAAAGTAACAGTTATATTGAAATTTACAGATCTAATTCTATACCGCAGTATATACCGTCTATCGCCTAGCGCTCAAACTGTACCGCAATATGATTTTTTTTGCCATATCACACAACCCTAGTATCCAGTGTTTTTAGATATTTGCATTAAAATTCCTTATTCATAAAGATGCCCCAAAATCATCTAGAAATGTTTTGAAAAATAAATCAAATTATTTTTTAAAAGTGATTTCAGTAGTGACCCTGGACTGCCCGTCACGGACCACCTGCAATGCCGCCACGAACCACCAGGGGGCAGCAACCCACCGGTTGAAAAACCCCAATATAATTGATTATAGTCTGCCACGGCATCGATGCAGAATCGTCCACGTCTGTATCACGGTGCATCTACTATGTGATTAATTTCAACACCTCACTGGATACGAATACTGTACTAATAATTAAAGAATATCAGATTTTGTGCAGAAAGAAAATGATCATTTTTTGTGTCATGATTTGGACCAATGCATCTCACACTTCCTGTTTAATACCTGCATGACTGTGTTCCTGCATGGAGAGTTCTCTAATACGAGGAGTTCAGCGTTTAAGGAAATAACTCCACCCCAAAAACACTAGCGTGTCTAATAACGCAAGGAAGCGAAGAGTTTTCCACTCCATTTGCAGCAGCTGAAGAGCAAGCACCAGAGAAACAGGGCGCAAGGGGGTTTACCTGCCGTCTCTTTTTCTTGTCTGCAGAGCGGTAAGTTTGCGGGCACGTCGGCCGAGGGCCAGGAGGCCGTGGCTCAGGGTCTGGGCTACGCTGAAGACGTGGCAGAGCACGAGCAGATGACCGCAGTACTGCGAAACAGCCTGCAGGGCGGCGACAGCTCCACCTCCGTCCTGCCCGGACTCCGCACCAGAACCAGATCCAGCAGAGGTACCTTGTTTTTTGCTCATGTGGTGGAGCGGTGCACAGCATTCGGAGTGTTATTATTTAGCACATTTTAGCGTTCTCCTGAATCGCGCTGCAGCTATCAGTTCTTTTTGTAATCGAGTATTCTATTATCAGACCCTGGCTCTTTTTTTTAGAGATTGTTGCGTCCTAAAATGCCTGATTTTGCAGCAGCTTTTCTAAAAGAAATGTGATGGAAGTTGCAGTGTTTTTATCCGCTTTGTTGCAGTTAACTTGAAGTAAGTCAGAGTGGCGGGAAAAAGTTGTGATTTTTTTCTCTGTTATAATTATTCTTTAACAATGCATTTAAATTAATTAATCATTTAGTAAAATTAATCAAAATCACTATTGTGTTTATTCACCGTTAATCATTTAGTTATTTTTGAAGGTAAATGCGTTTTTTAATGAGTTTGCTGGCGTACAGCTCAACATTTTGCGGGAAACAACAATAATTGGTCAAAAATTGGGGAAAAGTTGCGGTAATTGTTAAAAATGTCACGATAGTAATAAACTGGCGGGGATTAGTTAATAGTTGCGATCCCAACATCGCGAAATCCTGGAGGGTCTGACTATCACAGTCCCGCGCTCCCAGACCTTGGACATCCCTTTTTTATTTATTTGGTGTGCTTTCTGTTTACTCCGTCTCGTCTCATAGACCGTAGTCTCGCCCGGCCTTACCTTGTTCTCGCCACTGAAAACGCCGTGCGTCACTAATAAGCGTCCGTGTGAAACACAAGTGAAATGAATTAAACGAAGCTTCGATTCTAGAAAAACTGGTATTTGTAATCGGATTATTCGATAACAGCCCTAGTCTTGAACCTAACCTTAAATCAATCTGTCCGCTCTTCTGTACGGAATAAAAATTGACCTGCACAGCCTCAGCTTGAGGTTTACGTGACGAGTCGATGCTGAAAATCTGTTTTCCTGAACAGCCCGCATGGGACTGTGGTCCTCGGCCAACGAGGACACCTCGAATTGCGCAGAAGACACGGCGGACGAGATCATGGAGCGCATCGTGAAGTCGGCCACTCAGGGCCCCGGTCAGCGCAATCAGCCGCGCGAGAGGAGGCGCTCACGAGCCAACCGCAAGTCCCGTGAGTTGAGTCGGCACAATTTTTGCGCTGCTGCTATTGAACTATTACACACTGCTGTACATATCACTGATCGCTTTTTCTCACTGACTGTATCTGCACAGATTATTGAAAGTACTGCACAGACTCTAGTTGTCCACTGCTGTTACAAGATCTGCACTCACTTAATCCGACTTGTTCAGTCAGACTTTGTAACAGATGCTGTTTTATTTAATAGACTGTATAGAATTTTTTAGAGATGGGCCGATACCGATACTGATATTGTAAATGTGGATATCTGCCGATACCGATACAAATCCGATCCCGTCACATTCTTTTTTTAAACATAAAATAATGCTTTAAAATATTGGAATACATGACTGAGATTATTGTTATGCTTAAGGAAATGCTTGATTTAAATACTGTTTTCCTACTAAAACTATGTAATTATTACACACACACGTATATGCTAAATTATTTGTTCTCAAAAATTGTTCGTTTAGACATATAAATATTTCTTCTTTCTTATTGATTATATCTATAACATTATAAAATTGAAAAAAATTTGATCAATTAAAAATGAAATACTGAAGTTTGTCATTTTGAACCAATTTGGCTTATAAAATGAGATGCTTTTTCAGAGAACTCCATTTCCCACAATCCTCTGCACGCCCCGAAACCGCATCACAATGATGTGTCAGGCGCACGTTCCGGAATAAATGAGGGGAAATTTAAAAATGAGTAGAACGCTGGTTGTTGTGGTTATTTATCAGCTAAAATATGGTTTGTGTCTGTAATAAAGGGGCCGTTTTGACCGAACTGGAGCGTTTTTGCGAGCAGCGGCGCTCATGCGCACGGTCATTAACACAGCGCGTGTTTACATCGCGAAAACTGTCGAAAAATGTCTTTATGCATTTACTTCTGCTTTAGTGCACGGAACATCTCACAAATACTTTCACATACATAGAGAAAAATTGCCTCGACCATTTTTGTAATAGAATTATTCGAGTTATTGGAACAACCGTTTCAGCTCTACTTTACCGCAGTGCCACTTCCCACGCATTATGAATTGAGCGTACACGCATTTACAGATCGGCTCCATAAAACAGCCCAATGCCACCGATAACAAAACGATACCCATCCACATATCGGATCGGCTACATCTCTAGTATTTTTCATATTGAAACTGTTACTGATCTCATGCACATTTAGTGTAAAAGACAAGTTCAAGAGAATAATTGTAGGTTGAGAACCACATCCTAATTGTCTCTCTTTCTACTTCTAGTTTAAAGTGTATATTTTATATTCTATTTATATATGTGACCCTGCCTATGATAACCCAGCTAAAGTCATTTTTTGGCAACTCTCTGTTTTATACATAAAATAATTCTAGATAATTTAAAGAACATTTTCTGAAAATTTCACCTTGATATCTTTAATACTGACCGAGTAAGGCCATGTCAAAGATTTGGCAATATTTTCAACACTGATGCATCTTTGAACCATAATTATCCTGACTGTGTGTCATATACCAAATTAAAGCTCCCATTTCAAGTGATTTATGACACATTTATGGAAAAATTCTGATACTTTTGGAAAATGGGTCTATTTATTATGATATGCATGGTGAAAAAGCAGGCATAACAACACGAAAAAGCATGTTTAAACACTCGGCTGCCTTCTGTTCCTTACATGCTTATTGGCGCCGCCATGGGGGATGGAAAAAAAATTACCTCAGAGTTAGCGTCGAAGTAAAGTAATCCCAAAGACGTTAGAAAAGCAGTGTTCACGAAGCCAACCTCCGGTATTTTCCGGTGGAAAATGGAAACGTAAGGTGAATAAAATCACGAATTTCGCTATTTATCCTGTTAGAAATTACATTTCAAACATTACATCCGAAAACCTCAGTACATAATCTATCATTTACTGCAATAAACTCATATGGCATATTGTTGACATTTTTCTCGCTATGACTACTTTCACGCTCTTTATTTCATAATTAGATTTGGCGATTTTAGCCGGGTTTTCACAGGCGGGGTCACATATTGTTTATTCTATGTGCTTTATTTGTTCTTTGCACTGTTAAAACTGGAGCCACGTCATCTTGTCTTTCTGTTTACTAGTACAGTGTATATCAATAGCAGAAATAAAGTTTACTTTGACTCTGAAACATCAACATCAGGGGAAACTAATCAGCTACTGGATTCTGAGCATTTTGGGATCAATGTCTTGGTAATAAACGCTCTCTCGCTTTTTTGCAGTAAGAAGAACACTACGGAGTGGTTTAACCCCAGAGGAGGCCCAAGCTCTGGGTTTTGCCAGTGGCTCTGAGATGCAAGTGTGACACCTTTCAGACTCTAGCAGCTCAGGGGCTCAACACACACACACACACACACACACTCTCACACTGACGCAAGAGCGGACGTCCATCTGCAGCTACAGCGAAACCTGAATACAGCCGCAGCGTCAGCGTGCAGGACGCACCGACGTGTTTTACAACTTTTCTCACTTTTAAAGCATTTTTGTAGAAGAAAACAAGCACAGCACGTGTACAAATCCACACACACACTCTGACACACACACACACACACACTTAGCCCTGTTACTGAAGGACTGATGATGATGTTCTCCACCATAAAGACAAACTAGTGTTTAAATACCACTGTGGCCTTGAGAGTAAAACCCAAGAACTCTGCTTTGTACAAGGCTGGACTCTCACCCTCTCACAGACGTCTGGGGGAAGAAGAGGAAAAACAGCAGCTGAGCTGACGAGTAGCACCTTGAGCTTTTGGAACCGACACAAACTGTGGAGCAGATTTATAACCACTGAGGTAGACGTCAAAGCGGGCGATGCTTCTTTCTGCACTGCTGTGGTATTTTTATGTTTTAAACAGATTTGCATGTTTTGCTTTTCTCGAGGCCTGCGTCCACCAAATGCGCTTTTTGTGCTGGCGCCGCCTATTTGTAATACAAATCCAATGAGCTTCAGCGTTCAGCGCGCTAAAAAGATGTCGGCGGAGACGTCGTTTCCCCACAGAGCTCGGAGCGCTTCAAGCTCAGAACAGCGCTAGGCTCGTCAGTTTCACTTCTCTCTTGCTAACCAGTCAAAATCGAGGAAGGGGCGGGACATACACAGTCAAGAATCACTAACAACAACGGTGGCGTATCTGGAGCAGCTGGAGAAGCTTATTTTGGCTTTATTTACAAGGCAAAAACTACAATTACTTGATCAAACCCCTAAACGGTGCTACTCTCTCCCAGCTGGTTTCTTGCACGGTTTATCTCATGCACCCAATCTCTACATCTCCAAGACATGAGTATCGAGTTCAAACGCCGCCGCCAACGCCCAGATGCCAATTCTCCCCATTGTAAAGATAATCTCTTTGATGTCGGCTAAACTACCACCTCAAAGCATCAAGTTACAATGTTTACATGAAACAGGAACCAACACGGAAGTGGCCACTGATGCTTTTCGTAACTTGGCAACAACAACCGCTGAGAGAAGCGCTCTGGGAGTGAGGTTTTGACCGCTCTCAGCACAAAAGACGGGTATGGTGGACACAGGCCCTTACACTTGATACACAGGCAGAAGCTGAGAATGACGGTAGAGGTTTTGAGCACCGATCTGACCCATGCTGCTGACCAGAGGTGTGAAATCCAAACTCTGAAGAGTAAAACCTGCCGCAATTTGCTTTCAGTTCTTTGCTGGACGTTTAGAGAGACGACGAGACGTTTGCTTTCCATCCAGGATCCTGACCTGCTTATCAAATCGGCCAGCTGCGCTGTGGTTTTAACTAGGGGTGGTGAAATTAATCGCGTAATCGATGCATCGCGATGCAGACGTGGGCGATTCCGCATCGAACGCGGTGGCAGACCATAATCGATTATAACAGAGGTTTTGTACGGACCCCCTAGTGGCCCGTAGTGGAATTGCAGGTGGTCCGTGACAAGCAGTCCCTGAATTTTGCAAAATATTTCAATTTTGCAAAACATTTCCAGATGATTTCGTCATCTTTATGAATAATTAATTTTATTTATGCAAATATCTAAAAAGAAATACAGAAAATACTGCTTTAGTCTGAGTGGTGGCCCCTGGAACAGAAGCAGTTTAAAAACCCTAAATTATATCATCATGACGTTGCTGCCCGATCTGCGTGACGTAATGTAGAAAATTTGAAAAATGCATCGTGATGCATGGAATTGAATCGACTTGATAACCGTCATCGCATCACGAGACCAGTGAAGGGTCCCACCTTTTGCTCGGACAATTTTGATGGACTCTTAAAACTCGTCTTGGTGATTTTTTTGAGCGTAGTGCGACGTCAGCACAGCCCTTTATTCTGTTTATGAACGGAGCAGGGAGGTTGCGGGTTAAAACGTATGTATATATAAACACATTTTTGGAACGAGGGATGAAGGCTCCTGCATTTCAGCACAACACTAATGCTAATGTGGGAGCTTTCTGTAGCGTTACACACCTTCACACACCACTTCAGATCCACGTTGAGTCTTCACACACACACACACACACTCTCTCTCACAAGACTATTCTGCAAATCCCTGGTACTACACAAAATTTCCAGTACGAACCGCAGTAATACCTTTTAGCACCTTAATATGCGTATCATGGAATTCCTGAGTGATGATCAGGGTGGAAAAGTCACAAAAATGAACAAAACCTTCAGCTGTAATCATTAAAACGTGTTCAAGACCAAACAGACTCAAAACTCACCTTCAGCTTTCATCAGACCCTCCAAGATTTAGCGACGTCGCGATCGCAACTGTTAACGCAAATTCAATCCCCACAGATTCATTACTACCGCGTAATTTTGAACACTTACTGTAACTTCTCCTACATTTTTGACCAATCATTGACGTTTCCTGCAAAACTTTCCTTGATACGTATAGAAGACGCAGGAAACGTGTGATAAAAACGCCTCAACGCCTCCACAACCTTACTGCAATAAAACCCCTCCAAAAATCTGGCATCGTAGCCGCAAGAATGTCAAAAAACGCCCGCGACATCCTGGACAACTGAGCTTTGTACAAGTAAAAATGAATGAAAAGATAAAGGGACGTCTTCATGCGAAAATTAGATTTTTACTTCCTGAAACTGGGGTGTGTTTCCTAAAAGCATAGTTGCTAACATACCCTGTGTTAGCCGCTAAGGTTCACTACGTTAGCCGCTGACGTACACGACGTTAGCCGCTGACGTACACGACGTTAGCCGCTGACGTACTCCGCGTTAGCCGCTGACGTACTCCGCGTTAGCCGCTGACGTACTCCGCGTTAGCCGCTGACGTACACTGCGTTAGCCGCTGACGTACACTGTTAGTTGCTAACGTACACTATGTGAGCCGCTAACGTACACTGGCAGTTGCTAACGTACAGTATGTTGGATGCTAACGTACACTGCGAGCTGCTAACGTACACTTTTAGTTGCTAACGTACACTATGTTAGTTGCTAATGTAGTTAGCAGCTATGCTTTTAGGAAACGCACCCCAGGACTTCTCCAGCGCGGTATTAACTAAAACGTACACATTAATGTTCTTCATCCGGCGCCTTCTTCTCAGATTACTGGGTACTGTAACGTAAAATATAATGATCTAGAAAATAACAGTTACATTGAAGTTAGGGGTTAAGCGCAGATAATGCTGTACAGTCGTGTAAATGATACTTTAGTTGTTATTGTTTTGTGCGTGTCCATTTGTTTTTTTGTATAGAATAGTGTATTATAGATCTGGAGCAGTGTTATTCTGTGAAAATTGTAATTTAAGAGAAAATTAAGGAAGCCATGCATGGTTCAAAAATAAACGACGACGACGACGAAGAGACTTTTCTGTGGGCGTGTGACGTATGACGTTGACGCTCAGCGAATTTAGCTTTTCTTTAGTCACGCGTGACGGTTTTACTCTTGCACAAACTTGAAACACGTTCGATCGACGCAGTGCATCCATCATCCACTCCTGCTCACAGGCCTTCCAACTGCACCGCGCAGAACGCAGGCCATTTCAACCCATTGCTGCAAGTGCCATAAGTAAAGTGGGTATTGAATAAAAGTACCTAGAATGTGAATTTATCTTAATTTCCCACAGCAAAAAAAATACACATATTTACCATGTACAACTGTTGCAATAAAAACAGCTTTTATCAAGCATTCAGACGTGGAGTGAGTGAGTGATTATTTCTCATTGTGAACACACCACAGCACAGCTCACACCGCACCACAAGCAAATCTGACCCATCCGTGAAGCAGCAGCGGGCAGCGCCCGGGAGGCAGTGCTTGGGGACGGTACCTTGCTCATGAGTATCTCAGCGTTACCGTTACCGGTCCTGGAATTCGAACCGGCGACCTTCTAATCACGGGGTGAACGCCCAACTGTTACACTATCAACTGCGATGTTGTGATCGCAACTATTAACGTAAATTTAGCCAATCCCTGTGAATTCATTACTACCGTGCAACTTTGACCAATTAACGCAACTTTTCTGCAATTTATGCCACAAAGCGTTGAGCCAGTGGTTTTGTTCCCTTCATTTTAATTAATTGTTAAAGAATCACTATAACGGGAGACAAAATTGCAAATATTTCCACAATTTTGACTTACTCCTGCAACAAAACGCCTAAAGACGCCATAACTTTCATCACAACTTTATAGAAAATCTGCCGCAAAATCGGGCATTTTAGGTCACGACGATCTCCAAAAAGGTACCGATTAATCTCTAATCATAAGTTGACAGGTGTGTTGTTATGAGTGTGTAATGTGTGTAGCGCCGCCGTCAATGAGGAGACGTGAGGCGAGGAGGCATGTCACCAGCTTTTTATTTGGGGTCGTGTGCACCACGCGGTTGGCTTGCAGTGCCATCCAGCTCCTCGAAAATGAGCTATGACAATGAAGAACCTGATGGAGGATTGTTACAATCATTATTGTATGACAATTTTAGTGCAATGACAGACAAACATGTCTAATGCAGTAAAGACGGGTGGTTGTACAGGACCATACGTAGGAGCACCGTTCTTCAGGTGCCGCTCACAACGGATTCGATTTCGGCTGTAGAAAGCGTGGAAGGGGGAAGAAGGTTAAATTTGCCAAACGCCTTTGTGGTTTTCGTCCCCCGAAAGCTGTTGACTAAAACAGGAAGAAGAAAAAAAAAAAAAAAAAAAGCAACAGCAAAGATTTTACACAAAAAAAATAAAAACAAGCTGAGAATTCTAAATCCAAGAGAGAAAAGTGAAGAAGCGCATCAGACAAAAGTCAGAAGACTAGGATTTATAGGAAATCCAGTGCAAACTAAGGGTGCTTTCATTCCTGCAATCGGTTCCGATTCAGGGACAGAAACAGTACAGTTACAATTAGAGCTGGACGATATGGCCTAATAATAATAATATCGCAATATTTTTAAGCTATAACACGATATATTCGCCTTTTCTGGGAGAGAACTACATTTCCCACAATCCCCCGCGCATGACTCGGAGCTGCCTCACAATGACGCGATCGGCGTGCGTACGGAATAAACATCGAGTAAACAGCTGTATTGTCAGTAGAACGCTGGTGGTTGTTTATCAGCTAAAATATGAGTTTTTGTGCGTGACGGCGTTCCACACGATGCGTTTACAGCGCGAATGTCATTTAGACGTTTTTGTGCACTGAATAACAGAAACGATGCTGTTTTCCTACGGAACCAAATCGTCCGCTTCCATCTCCAATTAACATTCCTGAAGCGGCGTGGATTTTCACTTCTGTCTCTCTGCACGCTCGCTTCCCTCCACTTACGCTGGGAGAGTGTTCTGGACGGGCGGAGGAGTGAGCGCTCTGCTTCAAGAGGGCAGAGAAGGCAAACCCAGTGACGTACATGATGTGTGTTCAACGTTAACGTGAGGATTTGTTCTCCACGTTCACGATACAGTCATTTACTACATCACACGTGGAACAAGCTGCGACACATGGAGTATATTTGATATATCGCCCAGCCCTAGTTCCAATGTTTCAAATGACTGTTTCAACTCGTGTTCACATATGTGACTCTGCACGGTGAAGCCAGTCGCTTGTCGCAACGGAGGTTTCCGAGAAAAACGAGCGTTTATGTTGCGTGGGGTAAAATTGTGGATTTTTTGTTTTTAGTGTTTTGAAACAGTGGAAGGTCTATACTATTTGGCTGAAAAACTTCCCCTTTCCATCCTAAAAACGTGACTTTCTTGAGGTGAGGAATTCAATTCCAGCAGAATGTTAAAAGTTTCTGTTTTGACCGCTCTACTCCAATATTTACGGTAAATCCACTGGTTGACTAGCGTGAAGATATTTCTGCGGAATCCATCTTCGTCTCCCGAGTTCAGTTAACCTAACGCAGGTAGGCTATCCGTGTGGCTGTGAATGCAGCGTAGGCTACCGTAAATACAAACGTAGCCGCGACCGCACCAAGCGTCTGTGAGTGCTACGGCGATAGTCAACTTCGAAGGCAGATTTCTCCGTTTCTCACTTGGCGTGACAGGAGAAACCCGACTCCTTTGAATGTTGATATACCTAATATGAGGCTACACGGCATAGAAAATATTTTGCTGCATTACGTGTTACAAAGAAGGCACACTGCTGCTTCATCTTGCTCGCCACAAAGCTGCTAAACGTGTTAACGGCTGGCAGCGGCAATGTTGCGACAGTGCAGTGTTTTGGTCACGGATATGTTTGCCACAATACAGGGTTCGGTGAATTGGTTTGTGGGTAAGTCGTGTTCTCGCTGCAAACAAACCTCTCCTAGCGATCTCAGCCCGGCTGATTTCTTCTGTTTGCTGTGTTCACTAGGGTTGTGTCCAGAAAGACGTCGGTACTACCGGGTAGCGGTTCACGTCAAATCAAACGGTGCCAGATTTCGGTACATTCACACGCCTCGTCAACAGCAGCGGCGCACACGAGCTGAGCGGGACGTACAGAACTGGGTGAAAGGTTTAAATTAATCGACTGTTATCGCAGCGTTTCTATGTAATAGGATAGAAATAGATATTTACTGCAGTTACATTTCCATTTGCTATTTAAGCTATAGTGTTAGCTTTATTTACCATGACAACTCTTTACTAAAATCGATGCAGACGCGCGACACGCAGAACGGGGGCTAGCAATACGTCCAGCCTGAGAAAACACCTTGTTAAACATAAAATATAATTACAGGCGGACGAGACGTTTTGCGCCTATTTTTAATACAAATCCTATGAGCTTCAGCTTCAGCTTCGTTCAGAGCCGCTCTCAAAGGAACAAGTTAGAATGAAGTGAGCTTCTGACCGCGTTTTTCGGTGAGCTTTTTTGGTGGACGCGGCCTCTTAGAGCTACAGCCGCAACTACAGCTCCTGCACCGACAATCACTCCTGCAGCCGGGCTCGAGAACGTGGAATCTGCGCCGTCGACAAGTTCCACTGCAGTGACCCAATCAGTGATCCCTGTTTTAGTTATTTTTTATTATTATTTTTATAAAAACTAATTTACATTGTAGTTGTAACAAACGTTTGAAATGAGTTTGGGGCTTATTTATCATTACTGTATTTATTATGTTGATACAAACCAGGTGTTACAGATTCAGAGCCGGGTACTGAAACGAAGCACCGTTGAGTATGGGTACCGAACACCAGGTACCGGTACCGATATCAGCTCAGATGTGAAAGGTGCCCAACCCTAGTGTTCCCACACATCCATATGTTCCCAGTAGCGGAATGACGAGTCAGGTATGAAAGCACCCCTAAGGCCTTTTATCCTCTTAGATGTACACAACTAAAAAATAAAAGCAAATGATAAAAGCATGGGAATATATAGATTTTTTTAATATTGATTTCGACTCTGCCTCTCCTTAAACTAAGCTCTCAGCGTCCCTGAACAATAAGGTTTGCACAGTACTAGAAGTGACATTTTTTTAAAAAATCAATCAGTTTTTCCCTCAGCCGCAAAGTCAATTGATAAGACCTACTGAGAGAAAACGACAACGCGAGGCGGCTCCACGCGCCTCAAACTCTGGAGATTCAATTTAGTATTGCTCGGATTTTAGCTCGGTTTAAAAGCCCGCTTACAGGCTCCCGCGTGCACTTGTGTGCACTTTTCGGGGATGTAACAAACTTTGAAGCACCAAAGTATATAAAAAATATGACCTTTTCTTTCTCTTTTTAAATCCGATATCTGATCGCGGTTCAATTTTGTATAGTGCAGTTTATGTAAGGAATCATAACTCAAGTTACATGGTTATCTGATATGTGATTAAAAAAAAAAAAAAAAAAAAAGAAATAAAAAAATAAAATACAAGCGTGCGTTACAAACTCAACGACAGCTGGAGAGTAAAGGCCATGTCACAGGCAAGGGCTCGATGACAAAAAAAAATAAAAATATTCAGCCCAAAACACCGCAGTCAAAATGCATTGCGTGGCTAATGTAGTGAACCCAAACTCCCTAGCTAGTTTCCATTTTTCACCAAAACATAAATCAAGATTTTCATTTATTAAAAAAAATAATAAATTTAAAAAATGGGAAAGAAAAACAGTACAACGTTATCAAGTATGTCACGGATCAATCAGGCACTCCTGATCGCTTCAACACTAGAATTACCCGCACGTTTTTACACTATTCCTACACCCCGAGAGAAAACTCGTACGTCCACGATCACCGCGTTAACTGCCCGCTGACGGCCGCTTCCGTTTCACAAACGTATCGCTCACACCCGCGCTGAGCCCAAACCATCCCACGCCATCAATACACCTTTAGTTTATTCCATTTATGTTGATATTAAGGTTTAACCGATTATCAGTATCGGTGTTTAATTCTGACCATCACCGATATCAAGCAAGTACGAGGTGACGCTACTGTGGCTCCACTGCCGTCTCTTCTCTCTGTGACGTTTGCTCTCGACGCACTGCTTTATTTAATGTCCCGCCCACAACAGTCTCTGATTGGCTGTATGTCAGACGAGTAGTAATCAATCAACGCTAAGGCCTTGTCACTCACACTCGTGAAGCTCCGAGAAGGATGTTCCTTCTTTGTGCATATCTGTTTAAACCGTTAACTAGCAACAATCGGCATCGATATCGGCCCTTTTCAGTCAGTAAGAGTCTGTATAACAGAACGTAGTGCTCGGTTTGCGCTCTTTCAGCGAGCTGAGCGTTCGCTTGACCGCGCTTGCGGTGAACCAGGAGCTGTCACGGTGGAGTGAAGGCTCTTATGGCGAATGGAGCGCCTGCTCGACTATGCTCTCTTGTACAGACTGTTTCTAAAATCAAATGTACGTTTATATCAAATACATATTATATTTCATGTTTTTCTGAAGTAACAGTTTTCGTTCCAGAGGAAGCTCGTTCTGGAAGCTTTGCGGGGGGATGGTGTCGGCTCGGCGCAGGTGTCAATAACATATTTGCAAAATAAAATTGACTAACGGCGAGCGATTGGCTCGGGAGTGCCGGGGCGTTCGACTGATAGGAAAATATTCGTAGACGTGGTAATTCTAGTGTTAAACGAGTGCACGGTAAGACCTCACTTCCCTGGAATCGATCCCCAATGTTGAACGTGGTCTGCAAAATCTCATGTCGTAACGTGCATCTTCGTAGACGCCAAATCTTTATTCTCCACGTTATCTTTTTGTGCATGACTCTGAATATCATTGCATATATATTCATATTTATATATAGATATGGTTTGGCCAGACTACCTAAACTGGGAGAGTTCCTAGTTTTAGAAAGAGGGAGAAAAAAAAACCAACCAATTGAAAAGTTTTAAAACAGCTTATTAAAAACTGTTCAAAAGTGTTAATTTAAAGCCAGTCCTTTAAGGTCCGGGCTGAATAAATTAGTCACTGAGGGAAGAAAACAAAACCAAAAATAAGTAGGAGATACCAATTTGAAAGAGCTGATGGAGCACACTGACAATTAAAGCTTATCATCCACGTGTTTTAAAAGCCTCAAATGGTTCTATCAAAAATGTAAACCCCACTTGTGTAAGCTAGTAAGGGAACAAGGTTCCAATTTAAACAAAAAAAAAAAGAAAAAAAATCATCATCAAGAATTCAAGACTTTAACAACTGAAATATAGCACCAACATATTCTATGTTCATGGCAAAAATTCTGGGTCTCTAGACTCGCTCGTGCACTTACGAAAGGAGAACGATTTTTTTTTAAAAAAGAAAAAAAAAAGGTGTACCCCAGACTGGAGGCTGGCCAATTGCTGAAGTTCCCCTGGGATTGAAAAGTGCAGTCACAGTGATGTCGGGCAATGCTGCCCCGTCTCCCAGCCTCCCTCTCCGCGGCCAGCTAGTGGGGAGCTTCCAGCATCTCCATGAGGAAAGTGTCAATGGGGGTGTCCCCGATCAGCTTGAAGAAGAACAGGTGCTCCAGACACTTCAAGCCGATCGAGCGCAAAGCCGGCAGCCTCAGGAGGAGCTTAGCGAATCTAGAGATTAACAGAGAGAAGCCAGATCACTCCACCTAAATCTGTAGGTCATTGGGATTTCAAATTCAAGCCAAACTAGACATGGCACGATACCACTAAGTCCGATACGATACCGATATTGTACATCTGAATATCTGCTGATACGATACAAATCTGATAGTCTTTTTTAAACAGAAAACAGAAAATAATGCTTTAAAAAAAGCAGATTATTCTCTTCTGCTTAAGGAAATTCTTGACTTAAATCCTGTTTTCCCACTAAAACAATGTCATAATTACACACCCATATGTATATGCTAAATTATTTATTATTAAAATAACATCTCAAACATGATTCCTTTAAACGCAGTTGTGTCATTTAGTGACGCTCCCTAATCCCGCGGCGCTAAAAGCATCAGGAACACAGAGATTGTGAGTGAGAGCTGGTGTTGTTAAGGAAATTAAACAGTAGAATGGTGTGATGTGCTTTTGGGCTTGTAGTGTGTTGTGTTGCTTGTTCTGCTCATTGTCATATCAATATGTAGGAATTAGTGTGAATGTTGAACAATAAACCAGCTTTACCACAGTCACACTTCCCATGAAGAACCGCATGAGCGTGCACACATTTACAGATCGGATCAATTATACCGATACCCGATCCAGCTGCTTGAGTCGTTAGTGGACCGATATCTGTCAATTTTACATTGAAAAGTCATGAAAATGATACGTGGATAAGCAAATTTGTGCGATGGAGGAGATAAACACCAGCTGATTATTACAGTACCTCCCCTGCTGCTCGGGGTATTTCTGTTTGCAGTAAGACTCCAGGGATGCATACACTCTCTCTCGGAGAAGCTCCACCTCACTGGTATTAGTCAGACCTTTGGCATCTGTGCAATTATATTATAGATGTGGGGGAAAAAAAACATAGTAAACAAGTTCCACTGGAGACCATCATCTGAGCGCGTCACTACAAACGTAAGCACTTTAACACTTACATATTTGTGGAAATGTAACTACATGTAGCATTACAAAAAGTCACAGGTTTTGCTAGCAGTGATTTGTGAATGAAAATCCCAAAATTTGCTCTGACTTTCGGCACCAAAGTTTCACTACGTAAGCGCACCTGGGTTAAAAAGGACGATGGCTCGCAGACAGCCAAGCTCTGTCTTGTCCATTTGCATATCACGCATCTTGCTAACCAGCTCCGTTAGCACCCTGCATGTGACAGACGGATGGGAGAGAGGGACAAACAGGAAGAAGAGAGGACGTCCATGATCGTATATCCTCAAAAAAATCATGACTTGATTCTTTTAATTCAGCAAATTAGATTCAATTAATCACTACTGTTCGTGTGATCAATTAAAGGTCCCATATTATACACTTATACAAGTTAAACTAGGTCTGTGAGCTCCACTAAACATGTCTCTGAAGTAGTTTGCTGTAAACACCTGCTCTTTACTCCTCTATTTCAGTCCCTTTCAGAACAGGCTGTTTCTCATTAGTATTCCTAAATGCAAATGAGCCGCTGCTGGCCACGCCCCTCACTCCGGAACTGGGTGTAGTGTAGACGACGCGGCGAGAGTTTACCTCACGTGAAAATAATCCACATGGTGCTGCTAACAGACCATCCATACAGCCGTACATGTTCAACACAACACTCCGCCGCTAGACGTCTTCACTGTGATTCCTACACTAGCGCTGGGGAGAAAACATGGCGGATCAGGAAGCGCTAGCAGTTCTACCTGGTGGGTAGAGCTTCTCAGAGAGGAGGGTGGAGTTATTCAAATGTCCCCTACTGTGATGTAGAAGTAGCAGAGAAATCTAAACGGCTGGTTTAAGCACACGATTTGACGTTCCTAAATTAATACTAACACAACTCGCCATTTTTATCAAACGTACAGTGTGTGTAGAGCAGCACAGACCCTGATGGATGCCCAAAGAACAGAAAGAGTGAATTTTTCATAATATGGGACCTTTAAACACTTATCCAGAATTTTACTGTCACTAATCTTTCATGCACAGAATGAAAGTCAAAAGCTTGGGAGTTAATCATCAGAGCCTGGAGAGCCCCCAGTGCGTAAGGACAAGGCTCTGAAATAAAACTAGACCTGTTGAGTTTGCAGTGCAAATTACCTGTCAAATATGGCCCCCACCTCAGGGCTGTGGATGTTCTCCCTGCAGAGGGTTACACACAGGGACAGCATGAAAAATCAAATCAAATCCTGATTCCGTCTGTCGATTAATAGCACTAGTTTACTTTTTCCTCGACACGAGTTCAGCTCGCCAATCCCACAGATGTCGCAATGTCAAAATCTGCCCAGACAGACCTGCTTCACGTGAGCATGAAGGAAGTGCAGTCAGTACGTGTACGTATGCATTACATTTAGTAAACTCCATTTGATCGTGTGATGTTTTTGTTGATCTGCCACAGTCAAACGGGAAAAGTAACTGAAAACTGCAAACATTCATCTATGTACTAAAAATATTGCCGTAAACAATGAATTTTTCAATACCATGAATGAAATGGTAGTTCACTGTATCGCACGGTGCTACTTCTGCATAAAAAGGTATTTAATTGAGTTCCATATTGTGAATAAAATACATTCTGGGTAGCAGTAGAGTAGCACTATCTAGACAAAGACCAACAACAGTTTCTGGACTTAAAATAACAAAAGTATTAGGATGTGGAGTACGTTTGCCTCGATTTTTAGACTGGCCACGACCCTGCGGATGTTTACGTTCCACCTTCCCCAACATGACTACTGCAACTTTTAATTTTCAGTGTTTTTGTTGAAATACTTCATTTAAGTGGTTTTCTTTTTGATAAATACAGCATATAATCAGCATCTAAAAGCAAACACTACAGTGTCGTTACCTGTCAAAGATGGCTTCCACCCCAACATTGCGGACGTTGTCTCTGGGCACGTGAAGCCCCAGGACGTTTTCTTTTACCCCGATGGAGCGGTGGGAGAATGAGGCAATCAGCAGCTCGTTCCATCCTGAAACGCAGAGCCAGACCAGGTGATGTCTTGCTGGTTTAAAACAAAAATGTATGACATGGTGCAGACAGTGGGCCTCATTCATCTAGAACTCTTCTGAAATTTGTTCTAATTTGTTGGGTATCTGACCTACACCCCTAGTGTGTTAGAATGTCCCCCAACTGCTCAGGGGTGCGTTTCCCAAAAGCACAGCTGCTAACGTATCACTAACAACATTAGCAACACTATGTTAGTGGCTAGCGTACAGTTGCTAACGTTCACTATGTTAGTGGCTAACGTACAGTTGCTAATGGTCACTACATCAGTGGCTAACGTACAGTTGCTAATGTACACTATGTTAGTGGCTAACGTACAGTTGCTAATGTTCACTATGTTAGTGGCTAACGTACAGTTGCTAATGTTCACTACGTTAGTGGCTAACGTACGATTGCTAATGTTCACTACGTTAGTGGCTAACGTACAGTTGCTAATGTTCACTACGTTAGTGGCTAACGTACGGTTGCTAATGTTCACTATGTTAGTGGCTAACGTACGGTTGCTAATGTTCACTATGTTAGTGGCTAACGTACAGTTGCTAATGTTCACTACGTTAGTGGCTAACGTACAGTTGCTAATGTGCACTATGTTAGTGGCTAATGTACAGTATGTTTGTTGCTAACGTACAGTTGCTAATGTCCACCATGTTAGTGGCTAATGTACAGTTGCTAATGTCCACCATGTTAGTGGCTAATGTACAGTTGCTAATGTGCACTATGTTAGTGGCTAATGTACAGTATGTTTGTTGCTAACGTACAGTTGCTAATGTGCACTATGTTCGTGTCGCATGTCAGAATCATGGTGAGATCTGCGTTTAAGAACAAATTTCTCCAAGAGCGGTTGATGAATGAGGCCCACAGCGTATGTAGGGAGCATGAGGGCCGATACCTGCTCGCAGCAGAATGACCTGATCGTCCAGCGGCAGCTCGGAGAAGTGCGGGATCCGCTTGGCCCACTCCACCAGGCTGAAGAGCTGTTTGTCTGCTGCCTGGCACATGCTAGTGACCGGGTCACCACCCTGAACAACAGACAGGTCATGTAAAAAACGACAGCATCCGCCACGCCCCGCGGCGCCACAAGTTGTGCGATTCGTTTTGCCACAGAGAATTGGAAACACGAGCACGTGACATGATTTTACAACTTCCTGATCACGCACAGTGACATCTGCGCCCACAATATTCGACATCAACAAGTAATGTGTTTCCAGAGGCTGGGCGATATGACCTCAAACGTTTCACCTCAATTAAAATTCACAATTATTTGGTTTATTTTGGATCATTTTTCCTCCTTTGTAGTTCACCAACGTTTGTACTGTAAATATAACTAGTAAAACTGGGATTTTTTTCCCCCCTAATGAAAGGTGTGCATTTTCTGATTTTTAAATCACTGAATGAAATGTACTCTCAGAATGTCAGAAAGGATATAACCAATATTGGGTAAGATTAGATTTTCTGACTGATTCCTTTTTATTGATAATGAGCCAATTAAATATGTTTTGCATCTAGACATGAATGACTAAAATATGACAACTACTGCTGCAGATAATTATTCTTACTTATTGTACACCTGACCTTACTCTTGGTGTCAGAACAAATACATAATGAGTTAATAAGGGACCACACTCACAGTGCCGGTGCCATCAAATTGCAACTCCGTCTTGTGATCCATCGCAGTCTCGGCTTCCAGAATCTTCTCCACGGGCATCTCCTCGTTGGCAGACGTGCTACTGTCGTAATCGCCCTCGCGCTCCCTGTTCTTTTGACGCTCTTCTTGGACCGCTAAAGGGACGATCGTGAGAAGATTCATTTGTAACACCAGATCTGAAGCTCTTATAAAGCAGCTATGACAAGGTGCATCGGATTCAGAGATTTTCGTGGGCAAGGCTACAAGCTCTGAAAATAAAGACATCTACATTTTAACGTGACCTTAAGAGCGTTTTCACACTATAAATCAGGCTAAAAGAAAGAGGCTCGTAGTATAAACGCGGGCTTGAAAGCATGCAGCGGGAACGACCCCTGACCTTGTTGACAGCGTTGCCGCATTTCGACATGGCATCGAAACAAATGGTGAACTGGCTAAACGCTTTTTTAAGACTGCACCCGAGTAACTCGTGCCAAACGGGATTGCAGGCAGCTGTGTCTGTGAAGAGGCGTACAGGCGAAAATGAGGATATAAGAGCTTGCTTTAAACGAATACAGGTCGCTCCTGTCAAATCGAATCCGAGTTGACAGACAAGATTGAGTCAGTTGCCTCCCGTGCACCTCACTCCAGAAGTCTAGTCAAGAAAAGAGCAGACAATGTGGCCATTCTGAGGCCGAGGCTGGAAACCCACCCTCTCTCTTCATCCCCATGGCCAGGCACTTCTGGTAGCGGCAGTACTGGCAGCGGTTGCGTTGGCGCTTGTCCACGAGGCACTCTTTGCTGTCCCTGCAGATGTAGCTCAAATCCTTCCTCACCGTGCGCTTGAAGAAGCCCTTGCAGCCTTCGCAGCTGTACACCCCATAGTGCTTACCTGTGTCAGCAAAAGAGAGTCAGAAACAGTCAGTGCGATGGAAACACTTTCACTAAAAATATTTTTAAAAATCACACAGTGCCAGCGTTGTAACCAGATCTAAATGAGAACATTCGCACTAGAGATAACGCCAATAACTCGAATAGATGGATCGGGTATCGGTGGCATTGAGTCGATCTGTAAATGTGTGCACGCTCAGTAGGTTCTTCATGGGAAGTGTGACTGTGGTAAAGCTGGTTTATTGTTCAACATTCACACTAATTCCTACATATTGACATGACAACGAGCAGAACAAGCAACACAACACACTACAAGCCCAAAAGCACATCACACCATTATACTGTTTCATTTCCTTAACAACACCAGCTCTCACTCACAATCTCTGTGTTCCTGATGCTTTTAGCGCCACAGGATTAGGGAGCGTCACTAAATGACACAACTGTGTTTAAAGGAATCATGTTTGAGACGTTATTTTAATAATAAATCATTTAGCATATACATATGGGTGTGTAATTATGACATTGTTTTAGTAGGAAAACAGGATTTAAGTCAAGAATTTCCTCAAGCAGAACAGAATAATCTCCGTCATGTATTCAGACATTTTTTAAAGCATTATTTTCTGTTTAAAAAAAGACTCAGAGACTGTATAAGATTTGTTTCATATCTTTAGATATCCAAATTAACATTATTGGTATCATATCAGACATTAAAAAGTGGTATCGTGCCATGTTCAACTCACACACAAATTGATTATCACAGAGATCCTTCTTGGCTAAAGGGATTAACGCTTTTAGGCCACTTTCAAATGGCAAGCGTCAAATGAGCAGAGTTCTTGAGCAAAGACGTCATTGGCGTGCAGCTGACTGCTATGCTGCCAAGAAAATAACTTTCTTTCAAGGGTACTGCTCAATGCATAATAAGAGCTAGTGTTGTGTGTTGCATAGATCTAGATCACACAGTACTATTCTCTCATTTAAAGAGGTCAGCATTTTAGGTGCCGACCTCAGGATCAGGGTGAGGATCGACCCAAATTGGGGTCGTGTGTCATTGTTGTGTACTGGGTGCTGTGCTGTTGTGCGTTTACAATAACAAATCATCACACATGCTGCTTTGCAATGCATCATCAGTTTGTTAGTGTGAAGCAAAATTTTTGCCCCCTGTGCACAATAATGGAACGTGATTATCAAAAGACAAATGTGAGTAAAAAATGTGCTTCATTTAATGTCCCATCTACAACAGTCTCTGATTAGCTAGGCTATATGTCACACAGATGAGATATGTAATGAAAGGCAGAAGGCACTATAACAGTAGCTTGAAGGTCTGAGGTCTACTCTACTACACGGTCGACCAGTTCTGAGATACGGTACAACACCAGCAATGAAATATGATCCCCTGCCAAACACTCACCAGAGGATCGGTCTCCGCAGATGGCACATAGGCGTTTCTGGGACAGCATTGGCCCAGTGCCACCGGCAGACTTCAGGCCAAGGGGCGGTTTCACATCATCAGAGCTGCTTACAGCATGCAACCCCGACATCGAGGACTTAATCTGAGAAACGGAGAAAAAGCAGTTATCAAAAAGAGATGGAAGACTACTCAAAGCAGGCAGTCAAAGTGTCATCCTGCTCCGACAGGACAACTGCTATTGACCGGCGATTAATTTAAAATTAATCAAAACCAACACTGAGAACCTCTAATCGACATAATTTTGCCCTTGGCAATTATTTTGAGTTTGATTTTTTAAAATATCCCCCAGCCCTAGTGTGAGTGTATGAACAAAAACATGCTGTTGGTGACTATAAGATTAAGACGCTGAATCCCACGAGAGCCTTCAAAAACAACATCAGGTCCCCAAGCAACACCAAGTTGCTGCAGAGAGACTGGCCCTGCAATTAGGGAACTCAAAGTCACTTGGGATACGAGCACCTGCTAGGAATGTAAATGTACGCAAGTGGAGCCAACCTGTGGGTTGCTGATGGCTCCGTAGCCCACCGAGGGAGTCCCAGGCACACCGGGAGAGCCGATGGAGGAGCTGATGACAGACAGCGGGGAGTCCAGCGAACTTACGGGGCTACTGACGGCCGAAGTGGTGGGCGGCAAGGGGTTCATAGATGCAAACCAGACTGGCCTACTGACAGAAGACTACCGGTCTTTCACCTTGTAGGAGGGAGAGAAACAGAGGATAAATAACTACTCGTTCCCTGCTTTTCTTTGTAATCTGTATAAACCACATCCCATAGAAATTTAGTGTGTCAAAGTCGTTCAGTTTCTAAAGGGAACAACTATTGCACACCTCTCTCTCTCAATACGAACACAAATTTTACATCTCTGGCATACATATTAGAATATTCTATCTGACAGATTAATGTCACTAGATAAGTTTGCGGACTCTTTATTAAGAACTAGATCAAATGTTCCAAACTAAATCAAAGCGATGCAACAATTAAAGCTTCGGACTAGAGCTATAATCACCTAGCTTTGATTTTTATGTTCAAAACCTTACAAAAGGACGATCTGGTTTGTTGCGCACAGACAGATCTAGAATGTTTGCCAGCCTAACTTAGCGAGCCTTCTAGAGTTCAAGCTGAATTAGACAGAAATTCATCCTAGATAGTATGAGCATTTCTCTTTCCAGTTTGTGAGTTACCTTCTGTTGGTTCTTAATGTTTTGGAGGAAAAAGTAGCAAGACGTATGACAGGAGAGACGCGACAACTCGACGTTAACGCACCGTTCGTGTGGCTAACGTTAGCTGCGCTCGCAAACAGGCCTCCTGTAGCAAAGACGAACACAAAACGAAGAGACAAAATACTGCTGTAAATATGTGTGACAAGCACTGACGAGACGGCTAACCAGCTTACAACCACCCGCCAGCTCTCCGAGGTTTAGAGTTTGGGTAACTTGCTAACCCGCTACGACAAAACACAGCTGGATGGGTTAGCCAGCGTTAGCTCGCGTTACCCCGATGCTAAAAGCGCGCTAGCTTAACTGGCGCGACAAAGACGCATTATTCGCACAACACAGCGATTTCTATTTTTCAACCGCTTCACCTAGATATGCATTTTTGTTCCCCCCCAAAGTGAAATGACTGCTTTAACCCTCACGACGCTAACTAACCAGGCAACGCAGAGCCCCGACCAGCATCGCTAGCAGTGCGCTAAGCGCTGCGTGGAAGCAGCTCGCAGCAGGATTAGCCCGCTGTATGTAGCGTTAGCTTAGCTTCCCGAGCAGCGCAACTATTTATTACAGCTGTTTACTTCGCGAGGAGACTCGCCCGCGTTCACGCAGCGCCCGGAACGCGCACAAACCACACGAGCCGCCACGCGCGACACACACGCCGAGCGCCACGCGCACCGCCAGCACACGCAACGCACACAATTTAGCAACTACGCAATTTTCAAGTGAAATGTTTGTATCCGCGCAAATACCTCGTTAGTAAGCCTCCTAGTGGACACGTCGCGCACGCACAGCACCCCCTCCCTCCCGATCCGATCAAATAAATAAGTAAATAAATAAATAAATCGATCGCATGTGTACACAACTCATTTAAGCAAAGTGACCTTTACAAATCATAAAGAAAATACTGCCCGTGTCCCCTTCCATCACGATGCCATGTTGTTCAACAGCTAGAACTGGTTATTTGTCACGTACTCATATTTACTTGCACCATTTACATCCATTGCACCTTATGGTGTATTGTATATAAGTCATAGTTTATTTTCTTATCTCTTATCCCTTTATCTCCTTATTTTTACGGTGTTTTAAGGTTCTATTGTTCTTGTTATTGTTAAGAGCGGATCGGGATACATTTCACTGCATGTTGTACCTGTATAATTTGCATGTGACAAATAAAGAATCTTGAATATATGTGTGTGTGTGTATATATATATATATATATGTGTACAAGTGCGAGTGTACCTAGAAGAATTGATGCTGTTTTGAAGGCAAAGGGTGGTCACACCAAATATTGATTTGATTTAGATTTCTCTTTTGCTTATTCACTGCATGTTGATTGATGGAAATAAATGATTAACACTTCCATTTTTGAAAGCATTCTTGTTTACAGCATTTTTTTACACCTGTCTAAATATATATATATATATATAATGCTTCTAAATGGCATTTTACAGTTTTTCACTTTTCATTTTCAATTAAATCGCTTTTTTGTTGTCTTTGCCGATTTTATACACACCTTGATATAGGGTGTTACTCACTTTAGGCAACATCATTCTTATTGACACAAACACATCACCTGAGAATGCTTAAATCCAAAAAGCATTCAAGTGTATACAGCTTAAAGTTGGAAAATATGCATTTTCAAGTCAAAGTAAGCTTTGACATCTCTGCTATATACTGTACAAGTACAAAGAGAAACAATACGACGTGTCTCCAGTTTTATCAGTGCAAAGAATAAAGAACAAGGAACAAAGAACAAATAAGGCATATAGAATAGGCAATATATAAACACAATATAAAATATACACTTTAAACTAGAAGTGGAACATAAAATATAAACTTTAAACTTTTCATTTTCTAATTCGCACAGAGAGAGAGAGAGAGGATGTGGCTCCAGTTACAAAGAATAAGCAAAATATATATTGATAGATTATAAAATATAAAAACTTTAAACTTAGGAAAGGTAGGAAAAAGAGAGTGTGCAATAGTTACATGCAAAATTCAACTACAATTTTGGTCTTTTTGCACTGGAAGTGCATATGATCTGCAGCAGTTAAATCTGAAAATTTTAAACAGGCGGTGTACAATAATGTCCAATACAACGTGCAAATATATATATATAGTTATCTATGATATAAACAGTAACTCTACATTGCGTACATGATACACATTCTGTATTATGGGAAAATATGTATGGTAGGGTGCAGTGTGCCTTTTGTTGCGTAAGAGACACAAAAGCATGCAAATCATAACTGGCAGGTGGTGACAGACAGAAAGAGTTCACATGAGTCAGTCTCTATTAATAAGAACAGTTTACAAAAATTGTTTTGCCATATCCTGGTTAAGACTTCTTTTACTGCCTGGGGATAAAAGCTCCTCCTGAGTCGCTCCATGTTTTGGTCATAATACTCCTAAAGGGTTTGTCTGATTGCAGCAAGTCAGACAGAGGGTGACTGCGGCGAAATGGATCTTTAACAATCCTTTTTCATTTTTAGTGTTTATTCAGAGTATGCATAAGCCCTATACAAAACCACTTTTCTTAAAGATCGACTTGAGGTTATTTTAGTACAATTTGGTGGTACCGCTACCAGCCTTCCTTCATTCTATGGTACAATGCACCCACAAATGATAATTTTCCGCTGTCAAATAACTTTCACAGTATGCAGGTGAGTTATGCCCTTGACAATGGTGTAAACTTCACGAATGATCATATCAATCAGACATCTACTTGCTTGAGTAGTTGGTAAAGACAAGCTTTCACAACAGCCGACGTCAGCAGCAGGCTGAGCAGCATTATTGACCCTAATCAGGAAGCCCAAGCTTTCAAATATCACTCTTCAGAGAGCACGCGAAGACGTTTTCATATAAAGTGAGTACATCAGTTCCTTTATAATGACAAGTTGAGCACATAGCTTTGTAAAAAACTACTGCATTTCTAATAATTCAATTCGTCATTTATTATCTTAATGGGTTGTTTCATTTTACTCTTGATATTGTCTGTTTTTATTTTGGAGGTCCTGTGAGTCGGATGTGTGAAGAAAGGGAAGGTGGGGCAGAAACCTAACTTACACAAGTTTTAGGGCAACAATGTTTCTTGGGCTTTTTGCTACAGGTGAGTGCACATTTCTGGAAAATACACTTCATTATATTTAACATTTCTTTGTTTTTTTATATCAGCAGTTCAACTCTCATTTTAAATAGCGTGTCCAACTCTAAGATCAATAATATTATTAATATATTTTGGGTAGATATTATGGTGTTCTTTATAGCTTTTGTTCACTAACAGTAACAGGATTTAAGTCAAGTATTTCCTTAAGCAGAACAGAATAATCTCAGTCATGTATTCAGACATTTTTAAAGGATTATTTTCTGTTTAAAACACGACTCAGAGGCTGTATTGGACTTGTATTGTATCGGCAAATATCCAAATTTACAATATTGGTATTGTATCGGACATAAAAAAGTGGTATTGTGCCATGTTTACTCCTAATAACAGCATAATTGCCAAAAATGTCTTTTATCAAGCTCTTCAGAAAGGCCTTCATTCCAAGCAAATCTCTTTATATCTTACAGGGTTCTTCTTGCTGCTGTCTACAGGCATTGAGTCTCATTTGTTCCACTTTATAAACACTAAAAAAAACTGGACAGAGGCTCAGAGCTATTGTCGGGAGATATACACAGACCTGGCCACTATTAACAGTGCAGAAGACATGAATAACATCTTGAAAAATATTGGAAATGCCACCACGCTAAATGTTTACATTGGACTTAATAGGGTGGCTGTGTCTAACTGGCACTGGTCACTTCCAGACGATTCTGACTTTCACAATTGGAAAGCAGGACAGCCTAATCTGAATGTGAACCCAGCCGGCTGCGGTGCGATGGAGCCGAATGGACAGTGGTTTGAGGATGACTGCTTGACGCAGAGGCAGTTTGTGTGCTTTAATGGTAAGTTCATTCTTTGTATTCTTATATAAATATAAAGATGTCAAACTACTTTATTTGCTCATGATTGCTTAAGTTATGTGCATTCAATGTGACTCTTTGGTTTTGAAGACTCTCTTGACTAGGGGTGGGAATTGAAAAGATTTGATCAATGCCATTGTCAATTCTGCCTATCAATCCAATTTATTATCAATTTTCTTATCGATTCCTGAGTAGTTTTTTGGGTGTGAAAAAGTAGTACACAATCTTCCGCACCATTTTATTTTTCCCAAAATGATGTCTGCACAAGACTGTGAACATCAACACATTCATATTGATATTCAGAGTTGTTATTATACAGAGACATTCTATGGTTTAGTTTATGAAGAACAATAAGGTTAGTGCAGGTGGAAACACTTCTTTATCATTTGGAATCCATCTGGATATAGAATCAAATTATTTCATTTCTATATTATTTTTTACTTCCTAACATTATAGAATTGAAAAAAAGATTTTCTGATTAATGGAAAATGAAGAAATACTGAAGTTTTTTTTTTTTTTTTTTTTTGAGCATTTGGACAGATTTTGCTCTATAACTGATTTTTGACTCATTTCTGGGAGAGAAGTACATTTTTGTCACAAGGGCGTTCCATATGAGAGCCGCGGCACAATAACGCTGTGGACGCGCGTCGGGAATAAATCAATATCAAGTAAATGTCTGTACTGTGAGTAGAACGCTGGTTGTTGTTATTTATCAGCTAAAATATCAGTTTTGTCTGTAATAAATGGGAAGATTGAACTGAACTGGAAGGTTTTAGTGAATGTTGGACTTCCCTGTGAGAGTCGTGAGCGCTAACAAACGCAGCGTGTGTGTTTACATGGTGAAAAATATCATTTATGCGTCATGATTCCTCGTGGTTGAAGGTCAAGTCGCAGAGAGTGTGACGTAATGAACCGCGACACAAAACGTAGGGAAAAGCCGAAAACGTGGTGCTGGGAAATGAGAGAATCGTTAAGAATCGATAACGTTGGAGGTGTAATATTCTGATGGAACTGATTAATCGGATCCGGTTTTCAATTCCCACCCCTAATCACATAAAGCCTTCAGTTCTCCAAATTAAATCTGAACATTCACATGATTTACTTAGCAAACGATGGCAAATACATTCTGAATGCGGTGAACAAATCCTGGCAAGATGCACTGGAATACTGCAGAGGCTTCTACACCGACATAGCCAGCGCACGGAATTCTTCGGAAAACCAGGCAGTAAACACGGCTGCCAGATTTCAGCAGGTTTGGATTGGACTGTTTAAGGACCCGTGGGTGTGGTCGGACCGCAGCAACTCCTCCTATCGATTCTGGAAAATCGGTCAGCCAAATAATGTCATGGGACAAGACTGTGTTGCCATGGTAATCAACCATACGGGAAGATGGAATGACATTAAGTGCAATAATTCCATCTCTTTCATCTGCCAAGGAGGTGAGAAGCAGCAATTGGAATAAAACAATAATGAAGAGATGTTCATTAGGGGGGGGAAACAGTAAAAGAAGGAAATTAATACCATTTGAATACCTGTAGCATTTCATTCGTAGTTAAAGTAATGAATAAAATACTTCTCTAGTCCCAAAATCCCCAAATCCTACTATGACTGACCCAAGCAGTACTTGGGGGCTGTTCTGTGGTGTGTTCACAATGACAAATAATCACTCACTATCACTTTGATTATATTTGTGATTTCCAGCTTTGCAAATTTGAAGGATGACCAATAGTCCGTGAGATTTGTGCATTTCTTTTAGCATGTTTTCTTTACAGATTTTACTTCAAGTCTAAGCACAAAATCTGCACGTTAGCATCAAGTCCAAAACCAAATGCACGACTGGCCTCTTGTCTGCATTAAGTAGGACTTTTAATGTACCTTCCACTTTGTTTTTACTCCGTCTCCTTCTCCCACAGATTTGAAAAATCAGTCCGCCCTCTCACCAGTCACATCTGAAGTCACAACAACTTTTAAAGCAAATTTAGCTTTTTCTCCAAACCAGATTTTTACCACACCGTCTGCAGAGCCACAAAACAACGCTGTTACCAGAGCAGAAATTAAACCAACACAGCCTGCAAACCCAGGTATTAAACTTTCTATTCATTAGTGTTTTATTTATATTTACTTATTTTTTAAAAAAGACATTAAATCACATAATATCGCATTCAAATGTTCATATATGAATTAATAAATTATCTAGATAAAAACCAAACAATCAGTGTTTTATCCTGTAAGTTTAATTTTGTTTACTGTGTTTTTCCCGTCATGGTTCTCTTATACCTCTGCTGTGTGTAAACACTTTTAATCATTTAAGGATACTTAAATGGTTTATGAGACAGTCCCTCCAGGATTTCCCTGGCCATTTTTGAGATTGTTGCGGCCTAAAATTGCCAGATTTTGCGGCAGCTTTTCTAAAAAATGTCAGTGTTTTAGCCATTTTATTTTTGTAATGCTCTCCCTTAAGGTTTTTGCACATCTGCGTCTTCTCAAACTCACTTTATAGCTGTCTATCTGCATTTATGCACTCCTTGATTTCACAAATATTCATTAAATCCACATACACTCGATCTTAGACGACCTGATGCTGGTGCGAGACAACCTGACGTGGAGCGAGGCGGTGAGTTACTGCAGGGAGCGCTACGTGGACCTGGTCTCCGTTTTTACTGAGGAATTGCAGTTCTGGGTGGCGACGCTCGCAAGCCAAGCCTCCAGCACCCACGTGTGGCTGGGTCTGCGCTACACCTGCGTTTTCAGCTTCTGGTTCTGGATTAGAAACGGGGAGGCGGGCTGCTACCAGAACTGGGCCCCGGGACATGGACCCGAAAGTCTGAATGCTTGCGGCCTTGCAGGAGCTGTGGAGACCAGTAGGGGGCACCAGTGGGTAGGAAGGCCTGAGAATGATCGCTTGAATTTTATCTGCTTAACATAAAGCTTAAACCTTGTAGTGAGGTTACATGTGACTTTTGGAGGTTTGTATGAGACACGGTACAGTTGCACGGACTTTGCTTGATATCTGTTTTTTTTTTACTCAGTTTACAGTCTAAACTGCACTTTTTTAAAATGCTTTTCTTTTATTAAAGACTGCATCATGCAGATTATATTTTAAGATATGAAACGTTAACAGCATGCTGTTTGTGAAATGGTTAATTAGCTGGTATGGGCACTCCTCCAGAGAAAACTCACTGTTGTATCGACTTGCAGAGTTGTTATTATGTAGAGACATTCTATGGCTAAGTACTGTGAAGAGAAATAAGGTTAGTGCAGGTGGAAACACTTCTATCTGTCTGGATACAGAATAAAATGATTTGATAGCAAATAATGCATTTTTCTATATGTAACATTATAAAATGGAAAAAAATATATTTTGATCAATTAAAAATGAAGAAATACTAAAGTTTTGGGTCATTTTGAGCCGATTTGGACTCATTTTGTTCTATAAAATGAGCTGCTTTTGGCCTTTCTGGAAGAGAACTACATTTTTGTGCATGATGGCGTTCCATATTAGAGCGAGCGTTTACATCACTTCAGTTTTTGTGCAGGGAATTACTCCGAAATAATTTCACATACAGAGGAATTAATGTAATGTCCAGTAAGTCTTGTGATTCTGACGGTATGTGTGTGGTTTCTGTAAGTTAATGGGATTCTGAGTTATTAAAACACTAATTAATAAACAATACCTGCGTCACTCTCAAAGAGTTTTAATAGTAATATTCTCAGTGCTTTGGTCTCAGCTGGTCTCCAAATAAATCTCTCTTTGTCCGAGTCCATGAGAAAACGGAGTACAAATACGACCGAGTTCGAGACAAGACAAGACCGAGACCGAAACTGGTCTTGAGACCGGTGTCGGTCGAGTACTTCAACACTACTGGACAGATTTCGACTTCGTGGCATCTATAGGATTGGCTTGCTGAACTGGTGTCAGGGGGAAAAATTAACTAGTGCCATTACATTAGTATTTTCAAAATTTTTTTTGAATGAATGAATAGATTTTGAACTAACAGAGAAAGAATCACGATTCAATTAAATTTTTTTGCACGTCCCTAGTAAGTAGTAAAGAATTTCATTAGGGTCGTATATGTTTTAGAGGTTTGTACTGACATTGTAATGCTGTATAGGAGTTGTAGAGGGCACACACTGGTCTAACGGACCGCATGAGATCCTTGCTGACACATACAGGTGCTTCCTCAGGCTTTTCAAACCCACTAAAGTGGAGGCGCACGGTCGACTGCGCATACGGACGTTCTCATAGAAATCTGATTGCGGTTAGACAAAGCCGAGGCTCATGGGGGACATATGGGAATGTAAATTAGCAGCCAAATGGGCAGCTCCTATAACCGTCGCTATTTGCATATTGACATTGTCCCCCCGGGGTTGGCGCTCTCGGCCCCGTGTCCCCCTTGACCTCCCGGGAGCAGGCCTCAGCCCCACCCGGCCCGGACTCCGCACGCCTGACCTCACCTTCACTCCGCTCTCACCCGCCGCGGCCCGCTTCAACCTCCCCTCTTCAGCACGCAAGCGTTCCCAGCCATAAATCATCATAGCGTATTGTTAAATTAAAAACACTTTCGCTTTCTACGTGCAGGAGTGTCATGGGGAGACTTTGTATTGACTTGGGGTCGTTGTGAGACTTTGCTTTTGTATGAGAAGATGGTTGATTTGTGTCTTTGCTTTATAGCAGTCGGTTCTGTTTCTTGCTATTTTACAAATGTAATATTAATGTTTCCGTTTTACTTTGGAAATTTTTGGAAATTTTGCTTATTATAGAAGTTGAACTGTCAGTGAGTCGCTGTCAAAAATGACTCGTTATCAACAGTGTTCGGGAGTAAGAGAATACATGTAGCGACGTTACGTATTCAGTTTACAAATGGTGGCAAACTGTATTCCATTACAGTTTAAATGGATGGTAATGGGAATACAGTTACACTGTTAAAAATAATGGAGTACGTGACTATTTTTCTGTTTCACATGTTTATCCGCTCTCTAATAAATCACAACAATTCCATTCGTTACCGGAAGCCCTTCAGAACAGCAGCCAAAGACTCTAATGTAAACGTCTATTTAACGTAAGTCGCCGCAGTCACACAATGGAGGAGTCAGAGCAGGAGCCAGCGCCACAGAGCCGGGGCAGAAACACACTTCCCTCTTGGAAACTCACACAACACTTCACATTAAAAGAAGAAAGAGGGAGGAATATGAAGGGTGTGATGCCACATCCATACAGTTGTCAAAAGCAAGTAATCCAAAGTATTTAGAATACGTTACTCATGTTGAGTAATCTAACGGAATACGTTGCGAATGACATTTTAGGGCATTTATTCCATATTCTGTAGTGGAACATATTTTAAAAGTAACCTTCCCAGCACTGGTTATCAATTTAAAATGTGATATTTCAGACATATATTAAGAAAAACTTAAGAAAATGTATGCAGTTGAAAGGTTTATCAGGGATAGAAATTTGACAGAAATCAAGTTTGTATTTTATTTCTGATATAAAATGTACTGACATTTTTATATCCAATAAAAATATATAGAAAATGCACACTGTTCCATCTGGTTTTCTTCTCTGACTTCTTAAAGCAAATTGTGAACGTCAACCCACTGAGTCTCTTCACCGGTTTATCTGTGGATTATGGAGATTATCGGCAAGCAATTTCATTTTCACAAAGTAAGATCAGTGAGGCAAGACCACCCACCGTCCCTCGGTCTCAAGCGATGAAATCTTCAACAAGTCTGTCTTTATTATAATCAACGTTGCAGTCATACTCCAGCATTCTAAACAGAAACAAAAATGGCAGGACTGCTTTCCATGCTTTATACTCAGCTCATAACTTCAGATTTTAATCCACAAATCAGAATTAAAAAAAACTTTTACTTTGTAACTTACACTTTTCTAACAGCGTTAACTTTACTTGATATCGGATTTGTGTCTAAACACACCCTCCAGAATTTTGTGATGTTGTGATGGCAACTGTTAACACAAATTCAGCCAGTCCCCATGAATTCATTACTACCCTGCAAATTTGACAAACTTTTCCGCAGTTTTTTATCAATCATTGTCGCTTCCCTCAAAACATTGAGCCACACGCAAGCGAACTCACCTCCTCGTTACGTTCGGAAAACACCTCACATTTACCTTCAAAAATAACTTAATGGTTAACTTAATGGTCAACAAAAGTAACGGTGATTTTGTTGCCTTCATTTTAATTAAATGTTTAAGAATAATTAAAAGGTGGGGGAGATTATCACAACTTTTTTCCCGCAACTTTCACTTGCTCCCGTAACTTTATTGCATCTATAAAACGCCTAAAATAAGCCGTCACAATTTTTTTTTTTGGAAAAGTTGCCGCAAAATCAAGCATTTTAGGCTGCAACAATTTCAAAAAAGGCCCGCGAAATCCTGGAGGGACTGTCTAAAGAGCCGTGTTCGCACCGACAGTGAGAAAAGGCCATGAGCTTCTGCATGGGCCATTAGCCATTAGCAGGTCAGTGAAGCAGAGTTTGTCACCTAAAGAGGCTGAGCAGTGGCCTTCTGGAGCACTCTCCTCAAAATCCTTTGTCCCCTGCACAGTTCAATGTTAATGTTCTGTTGAGGACACTAATTCAGTCCCTGTGAACCCCACCCCCGCCTTCAGCCTTCGCTCCTCTTGTGCCCTGTCCAGCTGCTGACGACCTTTGCCCTCCCGACCCTCACTCCTGACCCTGAGGAGGCTTTCCCACGCCACGCCCTTTTGTGTGGAGCTCGCCATGGCAACACGGTGGTCAGCGGTAATATACGTTCTCTAAGGAAGCGGCATAAAGGAAGTGTCCTGATTGATTCTTGCCTCTGAGCCGGCGAAAGCCTAAGAAGTGCAGTGTCGTCTGTTTAGATGATTAAAGTTTTTCTCGATTGCTTAGACCTGCCTAAAGAAACCGGCATCCTCTTAGCCTTCATCGTCACCATCTCAGCAGAGCTGAAGACATGTTAACACTTTTTCAGTGGATTCACACAGTTTTTACTCCCCTTTTGCCAAACACTTAACGCAGAGAATGAAAGTGAGTGATTATGTCATTGTGAACACACCACAGCACAGCACACAACACAGTGCACCACAACCAAATGTGACCTCTGCATTTGACCCATCCGTGAAGGAGCAGTGGGCAGCTAACATGAAGCAGTGCTTGGGGTGGTACCTTTCTCATGAGCACCTCAGTGGTACCTTTACCGGTCCTGGGATTCGAACTGGCGACCTTCTGATCGTTTACATTTAATATTTACAGCCTTACATTTACTAGTTTCAGGGACAGTTCTCCTGAGAGCAACTTAGGGTTAAGTGTCTTGCTCAGGGACCCAATGTTGGTAACACCAGAGATCGGATTCGAACCCACAACATCTTGGTCCAAAGGCGAGTGTCCTACCACTAGGCCACCAACACCCAACGCCTCACTCAAATCCTCAATCAGTCTGTACACCTGTAGAAGGTTCCACCTACGTGTTGCTCTATATGGATATTGATGCCTTGCAGTGATGTCACAAAACTGTAGCCGCCATAACCGGTACTGCGCTTGTTTGCAATCCAAATGAGTACTGAATCCGCTCCAGACCGACAGCTGGATGCTCTAGCTAATGTTACCTGTAAGGCGTTCACTTCAGTTAAGCTTCCTATCGATGTTATGGATGTTTCTCATTTTAATGCCCGAGAACTTAAGAGATACAAGGAAAAGATCACTATTATTGGATGTGATCCGTGAGACCCTCCAGACGTTCTCCATCAACTCATATCTGCTGACACACCACCTGACTTTTCCTTCCACGACATTTACATCCACCTGGTACATAACCCATCATCAGATAAAATACAGCATCTCAACCAGAAGAACATCTTTTTGTTTAAAGGAAAGCTAAGTGGCGTTGTTTTGATCAACACAGTGTAATCAGTTGCTAGCGCTGTCTAGCTGTTGTTAGGGCTAGGCTAGGCTAAGTTAAATCATCTGTCATATTGTAGAGCAGGGTGAGGTGGGTAAAGTGAGTGATGTAAGAGTGATGTGAAGGCTGGTTAGTCTTGAGTAAACTAGTTTTGGAATTACAAGAGGTGGGTGAAGTAGCCTCCATGCCAGCCAGCTCTTGAGTTGTTCACACGTATCAGCTTATGCGCAGCCGGCCAAACGTGTGGACGCTTTGATTTGCCTGGCGCCATGAACGCCAGAACAACGCCTGGTTCAGACGTCCGTGTGAATGAGGCCTAATAGTTTTACTTAAACTTGACTTAGGACTAGTTACTTCCTCCACAGCCATTGATATGCACATTTATTAATAATAAACTGCTTTTTCTTAGAAGCTGTGTGTTGAATGTTGTTAGATAGACGGACGGACAGACAGACAGATACTTCATTTTCACTGGACATAAGCGCCGAACTCAACATGGCGGCAGCTGCAGTTATGATGTGCTTGTGACTGGCGACTGTCATATGGAACGCCACCATGCGCAAAAACGGATTTCTCTTTCAGAAAGGCCGTAATCAGCTCATTTAATATAATAAAATTAAAACTCTGATGTGACATAGATTTGTTGGCCCTCAGCCTGACTTGCTTTACATAATTTGGCCCTTGCGGGAAGATAATTGTGGAAAAGAAAAAACGGCCTATACGTAAAAAGTCATCAAATGGCACAGGAATGAGCACCATTACTAGCAGAGCTGCACTGTTTTACAGTGTTTGCCGTATTTTATGTTTTGTTTGACTGGAAGAGTGCATACATTTTGTTTGAAAGCAAAATTAGCGTTGTTGCATGTTTTAAATGTTTAGACACTGTTAGACCCTTTATGCGAAGGCCCTTTGCTTGTGTTTGAGGCTGTGTGTTAACTGATTTGAAAATGTGGAGTTTGAGTTGTAGCATCTGCGCGTTTGAGAAAAACGGTAAAATGTATTTTATGGTTTTAAATATTTTTCTTTCTCATATTTTGCGTTTGAGTCTAATTTGAGGTTTGTAATGAGTGTAAGTAAAATATAATGAGTAAAAGCGGTTTGAGAGAATCATGTTTACTAGAAAACCGTGTTTAACGTCCACCGCCATCTCAGGCTTACTCAAGTGTTTAAGACATTCTCAAGCATCTGAAGCCAAGTCACACAAGCCTAACTACTTATTCTTTTCTCCTTCATCCACCTGTCATCTGGCATCTCTCTCTCTCTCTCTCTCTCTCTCCCTCCTTCCCCCTCTCTCTCTCTCCCTCTCCCCTCCTCCTCCTTCTCCTTCCCTGTCCTCTGTCACTTTCACCATTTATTGTGACTGGGGAGATTTTCTCTTTTGAGGCCCAGTCTCTTAGGTAACCCCAGTGCTGCATGTAATGAGATGGATAGAATGAGAGGGAGAGAGAGATGTAGAGACTCACACAAAGATATCGACACACAGAGAGAAAGGGAGCGAGACGGAGCAGGACGGAGGCAGAGTGAGTGGCAAAAAGCAGAAAACTCTGACACGGAATTATCTGGAATGTCGGAAGTTTACGAGAGGCTAAACGAGGCTGAGCGTGGCACTTAAAAAGGTAACGATGAAGGATTTTAAGACAATTAGTTTGATTATAAGTTATTAAAGGAGAAAACCACACCATGCAGTGGAACAGCTCCCTGTTGGGGTAGACAAGAGGATGGGAAGTAGGAACTGAAATGAAAAGTAAAGGAGTAATTGGGAAAATGACATGAACTGGATTTGGACGTTATTTGGGAAAATACTTTATTGTGCATATGATATGTGGTGCTTGTATTTTTACATAAACAGATTCTCGAGTTATGGTTAGAACGAGAAAGTGAGAATTTTAATCACATACTTGCTAATGTTGGGATTTAAATTAAAGTTTGAAATGTTAATTTTGTCCCTTGCTTTACAGAGATAAATCAACTGCCGGGGATTTTAGTAGTAAGCTAATTGTTGCTGGAGCTGCATTTATTTTTGTGCATTTAAATTCTGGTCGGTTTTTGTTTAACTACTACATTTTCAGCACAATCACTTCTTGCAGTATAGCTGACGAGAATGGAATTCCAGATTACACGTTGCCTGGCTGGACTGCGATTCTTCCTCTTCTTCTTGGCTGTCAGGGGCTGATTGTCCAAACGCAATTCTTGCGTCTTCCTGTTCCCTTAGCAGGAGTTGTGCATGGACATCATACCTCTGGCTTTGCCGCTGCCTTCAGCAACGGATAAGGACACAGTTTTCTGATCATTGGGCCTCATTCACCAACCGTTCTTCAGACCCGTTTACGCAGCTGTCACAAAGATTCTGATAGCCAACAATGTTTTCTTCTTCAAGATTTGCTCTTGGGTAAGAACTGGATCGAGCAAATGGCGAAGAGCATTTTTACACCAATTTTATTGCATGAATATTTGTACTAAATATGAAATATTCTGTTGTTATACAACATCATAATGTTTAAACATCTTAAGATTAAGCCTTAAATTGTGATGCGTTTACAATCTCTATGGTCTGAGCAGTTGGGGCACTTGCCGAAGTCCACAATGGAACAAGAGCAAAAATGTAGGTTGTGGATAGAGTCCGTCCAGGATTTCACAGGTCTTTTTTTGAGATTGTTGCAGCCTAAAATACCTGATTTTGTGGCAGCTTTTCTAAAACATTGTGATGAAACTTGAAGGGTTTTTAACTGCTTTGATGCAACTAAGTGGCAGAAAAAAGTATGATTTTTCTTTAGTATGATTCTTTAACAATTTATTTAAATTAGTTAATGAATTAGGAAAAAATGATCAAAACCACTATTATTTTTAGCAACCATTAACTGTTTAGTTATTTTTGAAGGTCAATTTGAGGCGTTTTTATCACACACATTTCCTGCATGTGAAGGAAGTGAGTTTGCTGACGTATGGCTCAATGTTTTGCTGGAAACAACAGTGATTGTTCAAAAAATTATGAAAAAGTTGCGGTAATTGGTCAAAATTGCACGGTCGGGATGAATTTGTAGAGATTGGCTGAATTAGCTTTGATGGGTGCAAAATTCTGGAGGGTCTAAAGAGCAAATCTAGTTCTCCTAACACACTAGTGCCACAGGTTGGATACCCTAGCCAAAGAAGAAGGACACACACACACACACAAAATAAATAATCCAACTCATGCCAACATGAATTAAACAAATAAAGCAGTCTCACTGATAATCTTCACGTTTGCCTCATTTATCCATCACTTTCTTTCACTTGCTGATCTCTTGATTGGTATTTTGGCATTTTTCTTTGGCTTTGTACTGCAAAACTGTTTATGCTTGTTGGTTAAAATAAAAACTACAATATTGAAACTGGGTCTTTGTTTGTTGTTGTAAAATGTGATTCATGAGTTTGACATTAAAATCTTTTTAGGTCTAGTTTTTAAATTTGCTCTTAGGTTCTACACTACTTTACAACAAGATGTTTCGAGGTAAATGCCATCAGAAGGGATACAGTGTGAAGTCAGTGTTTCTGGCTTTCAGAATAGTAACTTAATTTAAGTTTAAAAATTCATGTCACTCTACAAATGAGGAGAAATGTGAATTTTGCAGCTCGCTGAAAGATTCTCTAACCAAATTTACAATTTAAATATTGATTCAGGTATTTGGCAATACGCATTGAAGCGTTTCTATGAAATCACATGACTTTACAGAAAGCGACCCCTCTGTCTGTCCAATAGGAATGTAGAAATCTCGATTGTGCAAGAAGAACCCCAGTTTCTAGGAGATAAATCTTTCTGATGTAAGTGTACGTGTATCTTTCTGGATCCTCCGCAGTGGGAATGAAAGCCAGATAAGAGGCATAAACACCACGACTCACACTTAAACGCTAACACAACACAGCTGAACATGGCTTCTGCTCTGTATTTGCTGGTGTGTTGGGTTTATATCGCAAAGCTGGTCTCTGCAGACAGGTAAGCACGCTGCATGGAGTAGTGCATGTTTCTTGTAGCTCGGGACATAGACACCACCTGCTTGTCATGAACCATTTGAACTGCACTAAAGAGTCTTGTTGAGACTTGACATTTCACTTCAACAGGTTTTTACTCCAACATATTAAAGCATGTTAAATATTTCCAGGTAATAAATTAGATGCAAATTAGAAAACAGAATAAATAATACAGTTTGGATATATGAAAATGTTTATGAAAACTGTGAAAATAAACTGAGTCATAAGATTTGCGAAGAAAATGTGATCACACCTTTTTGACCTCTTAAAAGTCCAAGGACTCAGAAGTGACCCACTGCAATACTTTTCTTGAGGGAAAGGTTGCTGCTTTTCTTTAATAGCACTAGTTTTGGTAAATTTAATAGTCTGTACACCAAACTTGAATAATTTTTTAAAAAAATTAGACATACAGTGTTATTACAGAGCAACTCATTTTCTGTGTTTGTTATTAAGTTAAAAAAAAATATCTTTAAATATAAAATGGATTAAATATGTTTCTCTGCATGTTACTCGCATGCAGATCCACCTATAACCTGCGCTCTTGTTGCTTTTTCACTAATAATCCCACCGGATTAAGCACAAACATACGTAAATGAAAGAAGTCTGATTTTGTTCTGTACATTAATCATATTAAGACATAAGGAGTCAGAACGTAGAATGTATAAAATAAAGTAAAATGATATTGAAGATGTGAACTGAAATTTGTGACTTGGTAGTGAAGCTTCTTTTTTGTTATGACATCTTTAATGAGTTGTGTTTATAAAGAAACTAACCTCTAACTGTGTTTATATAAGAACTGGGTGATTTTATATAATTTCAGGTAAATTATAAAACACTGTTATGACACATCACATAGATTTATGCAGCATTTTAGCACCCCTAGAGGTCAAAAACATGTTAGCTGATCATCATGATTTTTACAAGATATTAGATTCACACCATTCCAAATTATCCTGAAAAATTTCAGCTGTGTGGTACCTTCGTTTAATCTGCACATTCCGCTGCTTTATCATTATTATTATTATTATTATTATTATTATTATTATTATTATTATTATTATTATTATTATTATTATAAGAGGTAATAAAAATACATGAATACATAAACTAAAAAGAACAACACTAGATGTGCTGAGGCACAGTAAAAGTGTAAATATTACATCTTGTAAAATCAACTACATAAAGTGCAACAATAAATTCAGGTGCAAAGAAAACTGTTCAGGTTTTAACTTGCTTTTAAAACTGGCCACAGAATCAGAGGCTGATCTAATTATTCATGTGCAGTTGGTTCCAGCAGGGGCAGCAAAACGGATCAAAGCCATTTCAACATATTCTAAAGCCCTCATATAATCTATATACGTATCTTTTACTAACTTACCTAAACCCCATTTGAACATAGAGTCCTGCATTCTCTCACAGATTCCTGGTGACAGCTCCCAGTGTATTTCATGTTGGAGTGAAGGAGAAAGTGTCGGTCCAGGTTGGGGAGTCTTTTCTGAACAAGCCCGTGAGATGCTACCTAGAGAAGGAGGTGGGACGTGTTCGGATGTCAAAGGAGGAGTCTGTCCAAATTACCAAGAAAGCAGAGGTTAAAACACTCGAACTAGAGGTAAAAAACTAAAAAAAGTTCTATCATCCAAGCTAGGGGCGTTGAAATTAATCACATAGTCAATGCATCGCGATGCAGACGTGGACGATTCCACATTGATGCAATGGCAAGCCATAATCAATAATAACAGGGGTTTTTAACTGGCGGTACGCTGTCCCCTGGGGGTCCGCAGTGGCATTGCAGGTGGTCTATGACGTGCAATCCAGTTTCACTACTGAAATCACTTCAAAAATTATTCATTTTCAAAACATTTCCAGATGATTTGGGCATCTTTATGAATGATTAATTTAATGCAAATATCTAAAAAGTAATAGAAAAAAATGCTCCCCACACACTCACACTGCTTAGTCTGAGTGTTAGTGCCTGGGACAGAAGCAGTTGAAAACCCCTGAATTGCATCATAATGACATTGCTTGGTGATTTTTTGTCTACGGCAAAAAAAAACTGTAGTTAAAAAGATCATTCCGGTAGTAACTGTGGCTGCCCACGTCGTGTGCAGTGTGAAGTAACGTAGCAAAAATGATGACATCATGAATTGTTGACCTGATTATCGAATCAAATCATGATCTAATCCAAGCACATCAATTTCTTATTGTTAGTATGGGTAAAAAATCAACTAAAAATTTTAATAAGGGTGATCCAGCTTGGTAACTGCATTTTCAATGGGCAGTAATATGTTGGTTCATTGAAACAGATTTTGTTCTACTCAGTAAAAGTTCCCAAAAACATAAAAAGTTATTTTTTAAAAATACATTTTAATGATAAAAGTAAGAGAAAAGGCAGGACTTCACAAGGATGTTTATGTGATTTTATTTTATTGGAGTCATCTGAATAGATTACATAAAATGCACAAGCGGTCACTCAGTTCATATGGCAAAAATACATGCAACTCTAGCATTTTTGTATATACTGATAACAGGGTTTTTTCGATGGACAAAGATGTGAAATATTACTTGTATGAAAAAAATGATTAGTTTGATAAGCATTTACTTAATTTAAAAGCTGAACATTTGACGTATTCTGAATACTTTGGATTACTTCCACATTGTCTTGCTTTTTACAACTGTATGAATGTGGTAATCACACCCTTCATATTGAGAACTGAACTTTAATAACATTTCTATGTATAATTCCATCCTTTTGCAAGGTTTATAAAAATGAACCTGCAAAACTAACATCTGCCAACGGAGAGCCGCCTTATCTGAATCTGGTGTGTGATGTTGGTGAGAGGAAAAGGCAGTCAGCTCGAGTACTGGTCTCCCAACACAGAGGCTACATCTTCATTCAGACAGACCAACCCATGTATAATCCTACTCAGAGAGGTAACATCACATTTTTACAACCAGGTCATTTCTTTTGATTAGCACCACTCATTAATGATCTAAACAACTCTCCATAACACTTATGTTGGTGGCGTAACGGTAGGGTGTTCGCCCCGTGTTCAGAAGGCCGCAGCTTCGAATCCGGGGCCAGTAAAGTTACCACTGAGGTACTCATGAGCAAGGTACCGTCCCCAGGCACTACTCCTCTGGCGCTTGCTAGCTGCCCACTGCCCCTTCACAGATGGGTTAAATGCAGAAGTCACATTTCGTTGTTGGGCACCGTGTGCTGTGCTGTGGTGTGATCACAATGACAAAAAAAAATCACTCACTTACATCTGTCCACAATAACCAAAAGGTGATATCTACCGTTACAAAAACAAAATGTTTGTGGCAGGTTTTGCAGCAAATCTGTGGTTAATTTTTGGAGTTTGCTAGAATATATTGCCACAAGTTAGCCATTGTCAGCCACTAGTGGCAATGTTCTGGCAACAATGACAAAATTGCCACTAGTTGTAAATGTATTTGCCAAAACAATTTGCCAGTAATGACAAACTTGTAGTGATCTTATAGTGGCAAATTTGCCAGGTTCACAAAGTTTACTAGAAGACCATCGCAAGTTTGCCACAAATCTAATTTTCATGTGAAAAATAAATTAAATTTGCGTATAAAGATAGCATAACTTAAGTCACATAAATATTTTAAAAATATCTTGTGCCAAAGACATTAAAACTTGTTAATTTCAGGCAAGTTAACTTAACAAATATCATTAACTTCACTTGGAGCATTCAGAGGCTTCAATTCTTTTTGCTCATCAGTTGACTTCTCAGTGATGTTGTGGATGGTTTTGGGAGAGAAAATTGAGCAGGAAGGAAACCACAAAGAAAAGAGAGAGCCTTTAAGCAAACAGCTTGAATTGTGTGTTTTTTTTGCTTTATATAATTTTTACATTATAGATAAATATGATTAATGTGTGTGACGTTATCACATAGCTTTAGCTAGATTAGCTAAACTTTGCTATGCTACATTTAAGCTGTTTTTCATTGTTAAACCAATTATTTTGCAGAATAAGACTCATGTATGTTTAGGTGTAGTAATTTTAGTAATTATAATTAAAATTGATATGTTTTTGGTTGATGTTCAATATTTTATATCCAGCCAGCCCACCCTGCAAAAACTATGAGGTAAAAAGGTGAAATTAGGAGATAAAAAATTTTAATTAAGCAGCAAAAAGTCATTATTATGAGGTAAAAAATCTAAATTATGACACGGAAAGTCATAATTATTAATTTTGTTTATAATTTAGATTTTTTAATTCAGAAATTTGACTTTTCTTCTGGAACTTATGTATCCTATAAGCTGTGTGTTAATTTTGAAATGTGTAGTAAAAGTTCAAATTAAATCAGTAAGCGTAAATCAGTAATATAAGGTTTAAATGAATTAACTTTGTAGTTGAAATTATGAAGAACAACAATTTAAGCCTGATGTAATGTACTAAGTTTGTTTAATGAAACGTTCAAGTTGAAATAAATTGAAGAAAATAGTTTTGAAACTTAAATTAAATGTCAACTTCTTTTCAGTAGATTCAATTTAGCAGAGTTTTCCGTGTGCAAATTTGCGGCAACATTGTCAAAGGTTAATGGGAACTGTTTACCAGAAGCCTAAAATGTTTGTAAGGGTAACTCTCTTAATGTTTCAAAGGAATGCTGAAGATTTTGTACAAAAGCATTTGTTTCCTATTGAGGACTGTTCATTACATGGAAAACTTCTCAAAGTCATAAAGATTTACCAAATTTTAGATTTGTGTAGACAAAGGTTATCAGCTTCATTAAAATATATATGTTAGTTATTAATGTTATACAGACAACTTTGATGTGTGATTAATAAGTAAATGATTAGTCTAAAGATTTTATGGAAGCATTTATGGATTTGTATGAGTAAGCAATGAATACTAAACAAAACAATATTATATTAATTTAAAACAGCAAAAATATTTGTGTTTTATTCTAATATACATTTTATACTTTGCCTTTTTCAGTGCAGTACAGAATTTTCAGTCTGGATCATGCCATGAGACCCACATCAGTCAGTCATATACACGTATACATAATTGTAAGTGTCTATTTTGTCACTTTATAAACGTGATCACACACAGTTTCTGTAAGATTCATCCTGTACATATTGTAAAAACAATCTATACTAAGATGTTCCCACTCTTCACTTTGTCTCGGACATACTTCATAGAATCCAGAGGGAAACATTGTCAAGAAAAGCCTGTTAATGATTAAAGATGGAATTTTATCCAACAATTACCATATTCCTGATGTATCACAGTATGTTTGGCTTTATTTTACGCACATATGTTGAATGCTATTTTACATTATGCTGAGATCTAGTTTTAAGCACTATGTAGCTTTTCTCTAGTTTTTAATATCCATAAATCACTATTTAGACCCGGGTTATGGAAGATCAAAGCTCACTACAAAGATGATGAGAAGAATCCATCTGTTCGAGAATTCAAGGTCCAAAAGTTTGGTGAGTAAACTTTTGTTTGAGGGAGTTTTTTAAGAGGTGTGAGACTGGGGAGATAATCATTTTGTTCTCGTTAAATATGTTTTAAACTGAAATCCTATTTTGCAAGTCCTTCCCAGTTTTGGTGTGTCCATTGCGCCCAACATTCCTTATCTACTTGTGAGCGCTGCAGACTTTACATTCATTATTGGTGCCTCGTAAGTTTGGACTTTCTTTTACTTCTACGAAATATCACTGAGCCTCATTCACCAATATCTTCTTAAGAATTTTCTTACATTTGTTCTTAATCTACGTAGGATTGAAGACGTGTTCTTAAGCAGCAGAATTGTTGACATCATTATCCGAACTGCTTAATACTTATCGGGGTCTAGGGGACCTATCCTGGGAACTATGGGCGCAAGGCGGGAACTAATACCTGGGCAGACACCAACACACCGCACACACACTCACATACACACCTTACGGGAGGTTACCTCATAATAATGACTTTTTGCTGCTTCATTTAAAATTTTGCCTCCTAATTTCACCATAGTTTTTGCAGGGTGGACTGGCTGGATATAAAATATTGAACATCAACCAAAAACACATCAATTTTAATTATAATAGAATTACTACCAAATTAGAGTCGCCAATTAACCTGTATAGCATGCTTTTGGACTGTGGAATCAAACCGTAGCACCCGGAGGAAACCCACGCAAACACGGAGAGAGCATGCAAATTCACAAACTCACACAGAAAAGCCCTACACCCAACCTGGGGATCAAACCCAGGACCTTCTAGCTGTGAGGCAGCAGTGCTAACCACTGCACCGCCGTACCAGTTTTTCCTGAATTGGCATAGGGAAACGCCCCGCAATATCCTATAAAAGGCCATGAGACAAAGGGTCGTGTGCAAAAAGTCAGGCCGAGAAGAACGTCAAAGAGATGCCCAGACCGTTTTTGAGCTGAAATCAGCACGGCTGCAGTGAAAAGTGCATTTGACGATAATCATCTTACTACAAATAAACGTACAGAGGATTAACGTCTAATTCACTTCCACATTGAGTAAACACCAAAAGGAGGGAAATGACATGTTGTTGATACTTCAAAATGCAGCGTTTAATCCAAACCTGTAGACAGTAATATTTCATTCATTTAAACACTGAGATAAACAACAAGAAAAAGACTCGACCAACCCCTTAAAATTAACACTTTACAACCTGCACAAACCCATAGCGTTCTTATTCTACAACACACTTAGTACAAATTAAACTCCACACACAACTTGAACGTGTACTGCATTATTTTTACCTCTTTTCCTCGTCTTTCTTTTAGCATTTACTCAATGTAGAAGTGAACTGGACGTTAATCCTCTGTCATAATCAATCACCGAACAAGGCAGGATTTAATCCACATGATTGCTGATTGGACCATGAACATAGCTTTGCATTTTTAAATTATTATTATGAACAATAAAAAACAACTATAATAAATAATAGATCATAATAATTACTATGAAAATCAATAATTTTACATTAATATTTATAGATTAATTAAATAATACATTATTTAGTTAGTAAGTTATTAATTTTAAGGTTGTTTTTAAAAGGCCGCCAATACATTACATAAAAATACATAATTTTATCAACTGTACAATTAACAAAACTGCCACACGTGATTATTCTGAACAAACTATCATCACTAAAATGTGCGTACGACGGGTCTTGAGTGTGTGTAGATTCTCTTGTTAGCTAACAGCAAATTCCAGATCTGAAAACATCGGTGAATGCCAGAATCTTCGTGAAAAGTGCATTAGACGGTTGGTGAATGAGGCCCATTATTTTGCATCACAGACCTTTACTTTTACACGTTATAAATGATAAATAATCCACTTTTACTTGATCGATTGTCATCATCCCATAGCTATTCTTTTGGAAAGACAATCAGTGGTGGATACCACTGTCGATTTGGAGTGAGAAAGGACATAACAACAGACACAAACATAAAGTTCATAAAGGGACTGGAAATGACTGGGGCAGTAAGTAAAATATAATAACACAAATGATTAATAATTAGGGAACAACATAGATTTTTAATAGTTTTTCTTTCTTTAGATAAAAGATGGCAAAGCCCAGGTGACTGTGAAAATCTCAGACCTCCAAGCTAAATTCAAGTCCTCAACCACCGAGGAGTTTCCTGAGAAGGACGCACGACTTTACATTGCTGCTGTAGTGACAGACACAAAAAGTAAAAGTGGAAATGATTTTTAAGATTTATTCATAAGAATTTAATTGACACCGGTCAAACTTAATGTTCCACACTAATCATCATAACCCAGAGCTGCAAGAGCTTCTTGCTCTTGCAGCTTATACAATTTGTATGTTTCACACATGAAAATGAATATACAAAATATATGAACACATCTGGTGTAAAAAATGAAAACAAGCATCAGACACTAGGCCACTAACTACTTGGGCACCCCGAAAAGAACAACTAGATACTGTGAATATAGCCGCAAACGGCAATACACGGGGTCCAAGCATAAGTAGCAAAAAGCAGCACAATAGCAGCTGATGCAGTAAACGTCTAAGAAAGCAGTGAGTCAGAAGTCAACATTAGCAAAAAAAAAAAAAAACAAGCAAAAATTCTCTATTATGACATCACATATAATTATGTAGTGCTTTAGCGTCCCTAATTGTTTAAATAGTATCTTTGTATATTTTCCTCTTCTATACCTTATATTTGATTAACTACATTAATCCTATTAAGACATAAGGAGTTATAACATCAAACAATAAAATGAAAGGTCAGAAAAAAAAAATTAATGATGCTAATAGAAAGTTGTGAAGCTTCTTTTCTTTTGTTATGACAGCTCTAATAAGTTGTGTTTATAAAGAAACTAACCTCTAACAGTGTTCATATAAGAATTAATTGGTTTTCTATAATTTCATGAAAATGATAAAAGCTCTGTTATGACATCACAGAAATGTATCAATTTTGACCACTAGGGGCACTTAGAAGGCACTTGTAAGCGCCCCTAGTGGTCAAAATTCTTCTTCCTTTGCTATAGCACCACTTTTTGGCCAATCACTATGAGCTTTGGTCTATAGCATTCCTACTTACCCTGAAGGTTTCAGCCTTCTGTGACTTACAGCTCAAGCTGCACAATCTGTTTTGTAGAAGATAATAATAATAATAATAATAATAATAATCATCATCATCATCATCATCATCATCATAAAGAAACAGAACAATTTCAAGAGGGGTCTATAAGCACTTTGTGCTGGACCGCTAATTATCTTTTAGCAATTTGGGTTTCTGGTTGTTATGGCACAAGTAGCAATGTTTGCTCTTGATTATTGAGTGAAGTTTCCATATCACTGATGATTTCCCAATAGTGAATGTATTATCTAAAACTACTGCATGTGTCCGCCAGGTGGTGAGGTTCAGGAGACTGAAATATTGCTTCCCATCGTAAAGCATCGTTACACAGTGGATCTTTCCCGGACAAGATCCCACTATATCCCCAAAGTTCCATTTCACGTGATTGTAAGGACGCTTGTACAGTGTTTTTTTTTTTGTTCTGTGCGTACTAGTGAGCAAAGAAAATCAACTTACACAACTTGTACTTCTATTAGGCTCAGGTGCGTACGCCTAACGGTCAACCTGCTACAAACGTCCAAGTGAAAATCGATCTGTCAAACTCTGCTGAGAAAGCCATTACCCTGAGAACAAGTGATGACGGAATAGCAAGTTCAGTCTTCAATCTTCAGCAAACACCAGATGTCATGTCTGTGGAGGTTAGTAGGTCAGACTAGAGGAAATGGCAGATTTAAGCAAGATTTTTTGAGGCAATGAGGATGAAACATAATCATAGTTCAGCAAAAATGGTCAAGAACCAGCAAAAGGATCCAACAAAGGTAAATGACAATAAAAACAACCAATCACGTTTTAGAAAAGGGGAATGGCATCCACTTTATCCACAGACTAGAAAGTAGCGAGTAACAAGAACCTTGATAGAAATGTGGTGAAGTAAAAAGTACGGTATTTGTCTTTCAAATGTAGTGAAGTGGAAGTCCAAATAAAATACTACTCAGGTGAAGTACAGATACTCAAAAACTCTACTTAAGAACAGTACTCAAGTAAATGCACTTAGTTACTGTCCACCTCTGAAATATTAATACGCTATGCATCTATCTTGCAGGTAACTGTTGATGAATTTACATCAACAAAAGAAGTATCTCGTATCATTTCCTCAGGCAACAGTTTCTTACATATAAGCGTGAACCATAAGATTTTGTCACCTGGAGAGAATCTGAACGTTGGCTTCAAAGTTGTCGATGGTAAACCAGAAGATGGATATATTTACTACATGGTAAGAATTAGAATATTTTAGAAAATCACACACATTGCATATTACTGTTAAAAAAAGCATATTTAATGCAAACTCCATTTTGAGCTAATGTAATACTACATGCTGCTTTCTCTGCAGATCATCAGCAAAGGAACCCTGATAAAGTCAGGCTCTCTTGAATCAGGAGAACTGACCAAAACAGACATTGCAATTAGACCAAACATGGTCCCATCCTTCCGGCTTATTGCATATTATTATGACAGGAACGGTGAAATCATCGCAGACTCAGTTTGGATAGATGTAAAAAATGTCTGCGAGGGAAAGGTAAATAAATCACTTAAACTCATGAATCTGTCAAATATAAGATAACTTTTAACGAAATGAAAAGCGAACAACGCTTGCTTTAAGGTTCCTTCATATGTAGAACCATTTCTTCAACATTCGTTGTGGTTTTATTCTTTTTGTCTAGATTAAAGTCACAACGGACAGAGTAAAGGATCATTTCGAACCAGCAGAGACAATTGATCTTAACGTTGATGTAGAATCACAAACAGATGCAAAGGTGGCCTTAGTGGCTGTGGACAAAGCCATATATGCTCTAAATGCCCAAAATAAACTGACACCAAAACAGGTAAAACATTTGTTCACTGTTTTTAATATATTTCTTAACTTTGGCCTGTTTTATGGACGTTTAAGAATTATAAGACATAGGGTCAAAGCAGTGGAGTTTGAACAATTTTATTGTCTTATTGACTTTATTGTTATTTTAAATATCTAAAAATAATAGTCTGAGTGGTAGTGGTAGTGTCTGGGAGAGAATCAGTCGAAAACCCCTGGATTATATCATAATGACATTGCTTGGTGATTTTCTGGCTACAGCATAAAAATTCTAGTCATAAAGAACATTCCGGTAGTAACTATGGCTGCACGATCTGTGTGCAACGTGAAGTAATGTAGAAAAATTGATGTTGTGAATTGTGATGCATCGAGATATTGTATTGAATTGAATCGTTGACCTGATAATCGTTATCGAATCGAATCGTGAGACCAGTGAAGGTTCACACCTCTACTATCAGTACTAATTTCCTCTACATTAATAGCCATTTACTTGGCGTACACAATTTTTTAGTGTCACGATATAACAATGTAAATTGTAATTTTGTTTTCTTGCAGGTGTTTGCCGCTATGCAGTCCTATGATCTGGGATGTTCATACGGAGGAGGAGAAAACACTGCTTCAGTGCTCAATGACGCCGGGCTGGCTTTCATCTCTAACTCCCAGAAAGTCCAATCAAAAATGAGAATAGGTACAATGAAGCCGAGACTGAATATAGCTGTGACAAAAAAGTCTAGCTTTTTACTGGAATGACTTGACACTTTGCCTTCATTTTATTTCTCTTTATTTGACGTTTTTTCCTAGGATTTAGCTGTGAATCTGGGTTCAGGCGTCAGAAACGCTCTATAAATGTACAGGAAGAGATGAAAAATAAAGGTAGGGCATTTTTTTGAGACAATGTCTTACGTTGTGCAACTTTTTTCTAGTCAAATTGCAAATATGAGTCACGCAGTGGGGGGGGCACAGTGGTGCAGTGGTTAGCGCTGCCGACTGACAGCGGAGTAGATCCTGGATTCGATCCCCAAGTTGACCATAAGGTCTTTCTGTGTGGAGTTTGCATGCTCTCCCCATGTTCGTGTGGGTTTCCTCTGGGTGCTGGGTTTCCTCCCACAGTCCAAAAGCACGCACTATAGGTTGACTGGCAACTCTAAATGGGCCCCATAAGGTGTGAGAGAGAGTGTGATTGTGTGTGTGTGTGCCGCCCGCTCGGGGTTGTTCACTGCCTTGCGCCCGTAAGTTCCCAGGATAGGCTCCGGTCCCCACCGCGATCCCAGCTGGGATGAAGTGGTTCAGATAATGAATGAATGAATGAATGAGTCACATAATGCTGCACACAGTTATTAAGATGCATTATCATGGATATGCAAGCAGAAGGGAAAATTTCCAATTTTACAAAGCTAAAATTTTGTGTAACAGATTTCTCTCTTTCTCTTATAACAACAAGCTGGAAAGTCACTGTTGTTTTGGCTGAACGATCAACAGCAAACAGATCCATAGTTCAGTTTGGTTGAACTTTGTGCTCACTATTGGCATTGCGTTGGCGCAATGTCTTAGTAGAGACGTGGTAAGACAAACAATTCCACTCTGGTCATTTTGGTAGCGTAGTGGTTAGTGCGTTCGCCCCATAATCGAAAGGTCGGAGGTTCGAATCCCAGGACCAGTAAAGGTACCACTGAGGTATTCATGAACAAAGTACTGTCCCCAAGCACGGCCTACATCAGCTGCCTGCTGCTCCTTCACGGATGGGTCAAATGCAGAGGTCATACTTGGTTGTGGTGCACTGTGTGCCGTGCTGTGCTGTGGTGTGTTCACCAATGACAAATAATCACTCACTTTCACTTTGATGAGACATAAATATTCACTGTCTGCTTTCACACACTGCAGAACGTGAGTATGCTCAAGAAGCGCTGAAGAAGTGCTGCCGTGACGGCATGACCCTGGCCCCGATGAAGCTGACCTGTGAGGAGAGGAAGAAAAGAGTGAGCCAGAGTGAGAGCCAGGAGTGCCTGGAGGCCTTCACGAAATGCTGCGAGTTTGCCGCCCAACTGAGGAAGAAGAAGTGGCAAGAGGACATAAAGAGCAGTCACGGCAGAAGTGGGTATTAGTGACGTGATTCCACGATGATGCTTCTAATCGAATGGGAATTGCAACTGCAGTTTTAGGGCCTGTGTCCACCAAACACATTTTTTGTGCTGAGAGCGGTCAAAACCTCACTTTCAGAGTGCCTTCTCAGCACTTTCTCTCAGCGCTTGTTGTTGCCTAATTACGAAAAGCGTCATCGGGCACTTCAGTGTTAGTTCCTACTTCATGTAAACATTGTAACGTGTTCCTGTAAGATGGGTAGTTTAGCTGATATAAAAGAGATTATCTTTACATTGGAGAAAAATGGGATCTTGGCGTTAGCGGCAGCATTTGAACTAGATACTCACATGTCTTTGAGACGTAGAGATTGGGTGCAGGGGATAAACCGTGCAGGAAAACAGCTGGGAGAAGAGCACCGATTAGGGGTTTGATCACATCATTGTAATTTTTTACCGTATTCCCAATGTGTAAATAAAGCCAAAATAAGCTTCTCCACCTGCTCCAGATACGCCGCCATTGTTGATTTTAAGTTCTTGACTGTGTATGTCCCGTCCGTACAGAGAAAACTCATATTTAGCTGATAATTAACAACAACCAGCGTTCTACTCGCAGTACAGCTATTTGCTTGATATTATTCCAGACACACATCCATTGCATTATTGTGACGTGGCTTGGAGTTGTGGCACAAGAGGTTGTGGGAAGTGTAGTTCTCTCCCAGAAAGAGAGAATATATCAAGATATACTGTATATTGTATATCACGTCAATATATCCTAAAAATGTTGCAATATAATTTTTAGGCCATATCGCCCAGCCCTACATGATAGCTCTATAGAGTCAATGTTACTAACACAAACTAAATTGAAACACAATTCCTTTATGCACTCCATACAACCGATCACACATATGAACACTCTATACATTCCATCACACCTCTATGAAATTCATGACACAATACCGCCATACATTCCATAATAACTCCATCAGCATGAACATGACACACACAACTGCTTCATGCATTCTGTCTTCCCACAGGTGTTGGTGGCAATGAACTGGAAGACTTCTTCAACAATGAAGTGGATTACATTCGTCACAGTTTCCCCCCCAGCTTTGAATTTAAGGTTATCAGTGCGAGCAGAAAAACAAAGTAGGTGGCCAGTTCTACCCTGGTCTGTATCTCTGTTCCTGTTTATTCACTGGTAGTTACTATTAGGGGTGTTGAAATTAATCGCATAATCGTTGCGTCGCCATGCAGACGTGGACGATTCTGCAACGATGCAATGGCAGACCATAATCGATGATAACGGATGTTTTCAGCCAGCTGTCCGCTGCCCCCTAGTGGTCCGTGGTCCATGACGTTCAGTCCCAATTTACTACTGAACTGAAATCACTTTAAAAATGTGACCCGATCTGCCGTGAATGAGTCGGAAGTCGGCGCTCTATTTATTTAGATACGGGCTGATTATGTTGAAAACATCACAAAAATAGCGATTTTTCTTTTTTTGAGACCAGATTAATTTTGAAGACTTTTTCTTTCATATAAGACCAAAAAAAAAAAATCAATATTTTGATGTTTGTCATCATAATCGCCCGATCTAAATAAATAAACGCCGACTTCCACTCATTACGCAGATCGGGGTCACAAATGATCTGACCGCCCAGACTGCTTAGTAGAAAACTGATGGGCCAGCATCATGATGCATCGAGATATTTTATCAAATTGAATCGCTGGACTTATTAATCGTAATCGAGTCGAATCGTGAGACCAGTGAAGGTTCACACCTCTACTTACTATATCAATCGTTTTTGTTAAGTCAGTTCCTTGATTTTAATTTCAGACACAGCATCATAGCTCCTGATTCCATCACAACCTGGGAGATCTAAGCTGCCAGTTTATCTCCCTCCCATGGTAAGCCCAAGACTCCCAGTGACATCGTATCTAGCAATAGGAAAAAATTAAGTATTAGCTAATTTCATATAAGGTAATACAACTCTTTTGTAAATGTATTAATGCGTAAGATATATGGATGATCCAGCCTTTACTGAAGTTTTATTACATTTTATATTAATCAATGGCAGGTTTTTGTGTTGCTGGAACCCTCGACATAAAAGTTTTTAAGCCTCTGTTTGGCGCTCCTGAGGCTCCCCACTCAGTCAAGTGCAATGAACAACTGGCCATTGTTGTTGTCATTTACAACTATAGGAAGGACACGAGAAAGGTTTGTTGAAGCACAACATGTACGGAATTACCAGCCTGAAACATCATCATCAATACTGCACACACACACACACAATAATAATAATAATACAATAATAATAATAAATATTGCTGCAAGCTGCAATTTAACTTAAGAAGATAGAAAGTAAAAAATATACAATAAAGTAAAATGTGATAATGTGATAACTTCTAACTGTTCAAATAGTACTATTGTATACAGTATTTCCCTCTAACAGATTTTTTTGGTTTTCGAGCTTATACCAAATGAACAATTAAACTAAATATGGAAGAGGGAAACACTGTATACAATGTGAAAAAATTAAATAAAATCAAATATTTTATTTTGGAAAATAAGTATTTATATTTATCGCTAGCTAAGTAAATTATATACTTATTATGTTGTTGTACACACACACACACACACACATTACACACACATTATTGACATTAATAATAATAATAATAATAATGTTTTTTTTAATGTAAACGTATATTATTGTTCATGATTATTTCTTGATTTCAGTTTTGCATTTCATGTTTAACCTTTTAGCATCAAATATATATATATATATTTTTGGTGATACTAAAATGCTGAAGTGTGATTTCTATTACAAGACGTTATTATTATTATTATTATTATTATTATTATTATTATTATTATTATTATTATTATTATTATTATGTCAAATTCATGCACATCAGTTCTAATCATGTTGTATATCTATTTTCAGATCTGATTTTGGATTTACAGAACCCACAACTGTACAAACTGCAGTATGCAAGTAAACATGTATCATATTAGGGTATATGCTATTTTTCTCTCTCTTATGCAGCTTGCAGTTCATATGAAATGTGGGGCGAGAGGGTCTGTGCTCCCCTGTCTTCTACCACAGAATCACATGTTGACATCACGGGTGCTTCCTGGAGTCCTCTATGACTGTTACTTTTTCTGTTCCACTGATTGAGGGAGAAATCCCAATTACCATCCATCTGACCGAGATTTCAGTACAAATCATTGCAGACGCTGGGCCCAAAAGACACTGTTAGGTGAAGGTAAGAGGGAAACAGAGCTGCTTTCAAAAGCTTAGGTCAGTGGACAACTAAACATCTGGAGTCAAAAGTTTGTGTTTATTAGTTTCCTAACAAATATCAATTGGTTGTAAAGGTAAGTCTGTTGTTTATTTCTAGCTTATTGTTTATTTCAATGAAGAATACATAAAAGGAGCTTTTGAAATATCTGAAGTCATACACTCTAAGAAAAACTTGCTTCTTCGCTAGTGCTCTGGAGAAACTTTTTATGCTGTTTAAGACAGAGGTTAACCGATATTGATTTTTTAGGGCCGATATTGATATCGACATTGCTGGTTAACAAAGCCGATGACCGATCTCTGGAACCAATATGCAAAAAATAAATAAAAATAAAAACAAGAAAGAAAAATCTCTGTCAAACTTTTAATTTATAAACACCGCTCAGCTGAAACTCTCCTCTCTCGCTCGAGCTTCACGCTTGCGCCAGCGTGGAGGACAACAAGGCTTAAGCGTTGATTGACTATTACCTAATCAGAGAATGTTGTATGGACATTAAATGTAGCAGCGTAGTCGAGCAAACAGCACAGAGAGAAGAGACGTGACCTAATATCTGTGATGGTCAAAATTAAACACCATACCGATAATCGTCAAAATGCCTAATATCAGCCCACGATAATCACCCCGGCCGATAATCGGTCAACCCTTAGTTTAAGGTTCTTTGTTGAACTGAATGCGAAAAAAGTTATTTAAGTAACACATTGTATGATTTTCAGTGCTTTGAAGAACGACGAGTGTTAAAGTATGAGCTTAATGGCTACTGACCCTAAGCTTCCAACTCTACTGATTTACTTGTGGCTGTGTGTGTAGATATTATTGTTACGTGCAATCTTTAATCATAATAGATGAGATATCTGCCAATTGTCTTTTAGGAGAGAACAGTTGGTTAATGTGCAACTTATATAAAGTAACTGATAACTCGACTCAGTTAAGTTTTACCAAACACTACATGTGAACAAATTGAGCAAAGTATTACATATTGCACATAATGAATACAGGTACAAAGATAAAATACTATTTACACTAAATTCTTTCATGCTCACTTGTAAAGATCCAAAGGTCTTTGTAGAACCACAGAAGGTTCCCTATGTCATCACTGTGAAGAACCGCCTTTTGGTTCTTTTTTATTTTAAGGGTGTAGAAAAACCCTATATTAAATTATTACTAAAACATTATGCTTAATAATGCCTGTGATTACATTTAAGTGTTCAGCTCATAAAATGGATTAAAAGTCAAAAGTCATGATGTTTGAAATATTAATGCTATAATAATTATTTAGTTTTATCTCATTTAAGACTCAAATGAAACTTAACAGCTTGTTTGTGCTTTTTAAATTTGCTTTTCAGAGTGAGGGATTTCGAATGCAAGAGGAGGAAAGTCACATAATTAACGTGGATGGTGAGTTACCCCAGTGTTTTGAAAAGCACTTAACATTATGCAAAGAAATACGTGCATTAGAGTGTGACTGCATGGCTTATTAATATATGCATATTTTTTCATGTACCAGTTAGTTAATAATAATATGATTCACTGATGATCCTCTTACACACAAACAGGACGATTGGATAGGATGATTTTCATTGATGGAAATTTTCCCAACAGCAAAGTTCCTGACTCACTTACCAACACATGTTTGTTTCCCCATAGAAGGGTCTGAACGGCCTGCCAAAACTTTTCTCAGAAATATTACCTGTAATGATAATAAATGCTGTTTCGGTGTAGTAACATCTCCCTCTTGTTTACATATGACACCCATCAGATGGAACGTTTGGTCCAGCAGCAGCAATGCCTCTGCTCTCACCACATCCAACGAGATAAGTTGATCACATGCCATATGGTTGTGCAGAGCAGACCATGATCCCAATGTCCTCAACAGCATTGTCCATCCGCTACCTTGACTCCACCAACCGCTGGCTGGAGCTGAGAGCTGGGACCAGAGATTCAGCACTGGGCGTCTTACAACAGGGTGAGCACAACCTGTAAAATGTATGCAAACTGAGTACTGATCTGACACTAGTCTTTAATAATCCGCTAGAGTATTGTCGAAGCTAAATAAATATCAAGTAAATACCAGATCAGAGAGAACGCCTGGTTGTTTTGTTATTAATCGAAGCAAAAATATAAGTTTGCCCAGGTTAAACGGGAAGATTTAATGGGCTGGACTTCCTGTGAGAGTCGTGGCGCTGCCAACAAACGCAGGTTACATCGTGAAATTTTTAATTTCAGCGCCATGATTCCTTGTTGAAGGTCAAGTCGCGCAGACAGTGACGAATATAACGCCATACTCAAAACATAGGGGAAAACTGGCAAACGCTGTTGGGAAATGAGGGAAGTTCGTTGTAATTCAAGAATAAAAACCAGATAAAAATATTATTCCGAGCATTCAGATTCATACATACCTTTGGACAAAAGGCAGTAAATGTAAACATAAGTGTAAATGGTTTTCGGCGTTTCAGGTGTTTTTTAATGGCATGGAGTAAAAATAAAGATTGATTCTTCTGTTCAAATTATTTTCAAATAACTTGTCTTTTAGTGTGAGCTTACAAGTGCAATAAGTTTTACCGACTGGCACTGAATAAAATCAATGTATCACACTCTGGGCGAGCGTGAATTGTGAATTATACATTTGCAAAACAAACGTGGTCACTAGGAGCAGCACATGTTTTTCTCATGGGGGTCGGGAATAGTAGGTGTAAAAATGTACTGTTAATTCTAGTGTGAAGCCCGTGGTACTTTGCTGTAAAGTAATGTAGTTTATACCTCTTTTTACTGATTACAGTTCAACCCGTGATAAACAGCTGGTGTAGAACTTGTTTTACTGTGTAAAGGTCTTTTTTTCCTTTAGCATATGAGAGAATTCTAACATATAAGAAGCCTGATGGGTCATATATATGTGACATACTATCCAACAAGTAACTGGTAAGCACATTGTGGTTCCCTAAACATTTTACAAGAAGCCACTCTTGCAAATCTCCGCTGAAGTATAGTCTCCTCAACGGTTTTGATGAAAATGAATTTATTCTCAGACAGAAACTGACTTTAACCATTGTAACTGATTTTGAAGCATTATTTACTGTTGGCAACCAGGGCAGGTGTGCATAAAACGTGTCGGATTAAAGTTTCAATTTCTGAAAGGCAAATACAGTTCTAAGACTGACGGGATTTTCTCTTACTCTCAGACTTAAGAATAAGTAGCAGCATGAAAGTTATGTTAAGACTAGGTCTCAGCTCCTACATGATCTAAGAGAGCTGGAGATGACTCATAAACCAGTAAGGAGTTACACGATGGCAGCAGCACTACACACACCAAGACGGAGACCGCACACTTTCCGTGAAAGAAAGATACACCACAATAATGAGTTGATACAAAGATACAGGCTTGATGGTGAAGACCTTTCTTTTAGTTAGTCGGCTAACAGCCCCAAATGTTGATGGACTACGTAAATAGTAAAAGATATCACAGTATCAGTGTTCAAGTTGTGTTCCATAGTGATTAGTTTGTGTCAAAGTGACCAGGCTCCACACATGATGCACGCGTTCTGTCGGAAAGTGGACTCGCTGCCGTATTTGAGCAGAATAAGCAGCAGCTGTGTCAAGAGAAGCGTTTGGTTCGTCGTCCAGGTTGCTGTTCTTTTACAATCCACTGTTTTGCTGTGACTTCTGCCTTTGAGCCGTAAAATATACAACATATGCATCTATTAGTGGAAATGGATTGGTGATGTGCTGGTGGATTTCACTACAACCAGTTAAAGGTAGAATCACAAGAAGGTGTGTTGTATAAAGCTCTAGATGAAGGGTTTGATGTCACTAATATATTCACCGTGCAGCTCCTCTATTGGTTGAACTCAGTAGTTGGGGCGGGATTTTATTTGTGGTCCTCATTTCACCACATTTAAGCGCTGGCTCTGTCAGAACTCAGGAGTCGGGTTTAGACTTTGCTGAATGTTACTTTTAACATCTTTATACAATGCTCTTAGCTCCTACTTTTTGTTGAGAATTTTTTAAACTCTTAAGTCAAAATGTACGACCATTCTTAAGATGTTTTACACATTCCGGCCCAGCTTTTTCCAATAAAACATCTGTTTAACATGTCTGATGAAAGAGGGAGAAAAGTGATTGCTTTATTGTTTTATTATCATTCTTTGAGACAAATAATATGAGGTAACAATTGTGGAGGGGGCTGTGCCTCATTTTAAAATGAGAAAAGTTAAGAGAACTTCCTGCTCATGTGTTTTCATCTTCATTAGGCTGACTGCCCTGGTGGTGAAAGTGCTGTCCCTTGTGGCTGACCTCCAAATAGCAGTTGTTGAAAATCAAGAGTTGGTCTCACAAGAAGTCATTCGTCATTCGGTCAGATATCTTATTGAGAGGCAAAAAGATGACGGCTCATTTGATGACCCCCATCCAGTCATTCATAGAGAAATGCAGGTCAATAAATAAGTCTGCTATTGATTTGTGATGGCTTTAAGCTTCCGGTCAGCACTGATCTCAAATTAAATTGCAAAAAACCATAACATTTAGATATTATTCTAATATTGTATATTAATCAATTATAGAACCATACTTTGTTGTTTCTAACAGGGTGGAATAGGTGGAACTGAGAAAGACGTTTCTCTCACTGCTTTCATAACCATTGCTCTCCATCACTCCCTCCCTTTCTTGGACCAGGAGACAGAAAAAGTGGTAAACTTTTGCTTGTGACGCAACCGTACGGTTTTAAGCTTCCAGTTGAAGTTTGTTTAACCGACATAAATGCAGAAAGCTGACTAAAGTGTTGACAAAATATTTCTGAAGACATAAGTCAGAGAATTTATATCCTTAAGAATATTTAGCATGTTTTGATCACATTTGTAATATAAATCAGTCCCTCCAGGATTCTGCAGGCCTTTTCTGAAATTCTAAAAACTATTATTTTTCTTACCCATTAATCATTTAGTTATTTTTGAAGGTAAATGTGAGGCATTTTTATCACACTCGTTTCCTGCGTCTTCTAAACATAACAAGGAAGTGAGTTCGCTGACGTATGGCTCAACATTTTGCGGGAAACGAAAATTATTGGTCTAAAGTTGCGGAAAAGTTGTGGTAATTGGTCAAAATTGTAGTAATGAATTTGCGGGGACTTGGTGAATTAGCGGTAATAGTTGCGATCACAACATCGTGACATCCTGGAGGGTCTGACAAATGTGTGTTACTTACAAGCTCAGTCGGTCCAGATTATGACAAAAAAGGGTTCTTCTAATGGTCATATCTTTTAGATGGGATTCTAAATGTTTCTCCTAATTCTCTTAATGTTTAGGAGAATACCATCGCTCGTGCTACGCAATATCTACTCCAACGTGTTGATGAGCTACAGAGACCTTTTGCCATGGCCATAACAACCTACTGCTTATCAACCTGCCTTAAGAATCCAGAGCAGGCCAAACCGGCTTGGACAAAACTCAAAAAACTGGGAAAAGAAGGTATTGAATGTTATTAAAGCACGCGTACAGTTAATCATTGAACATTAGAGTGTATACACTCTTATCAGGAAAGTCCGTTACTTCACTTGCGTTGGTCCAGACCAAATAACGTTTATTTTTTATCTTTGGTGTAGTACACTTTCACATTGTTGGCCTTGCAAGTGGAGCAGGATTTGTTAACAAAACAACATGTGTGTTAAAATCATTCAACTACTGGACAGAAGCGAGTGGTGCGGGGTAAAGCGGGAAGCCCAAAGTGAAAGAACACAACCATGGAGATGTTGCGTGCTGTTCTCCTCGTCCTTATAGCGATATGGTTTAAACAGTTACATATGTCTGCAGAAATGTCTGAGCGTCAAGAGCGTTTGATGCAACGCAAGTTTTACAATATGATGTTAGTAATTTAGCAACGGTGAAGACGTGCTGCGAGACGGCTGTGAAGGAGAGCTCTACTCGGAGCTCCACGTTAACCCACCACTCATTTCTAGCACTGGATATACACGTCTGTGTGTTGTGTAGTTATACAAACTATTATTTCCCATAATGCACGACAACAACGGGAGCCTGTTAAATCCAGAAAGGGTTGCTTTTAGCATCTGGGTTAGATCGAGGTCGGGCTGCTTTCACACCTTAAACCAACCGTGCCAGAGCTGGTTTGGAACCGAACCACGACCACCTCTTCAGCTGGGTTCGAGTGCTTGTATTGACACCTGCCCAAAAGGTTCGAACCAAGGGAGGAAATGAACTAAACAAGGCAGGTGTGAATACAGCCTAAAATGCATTATTAATGCTCCTGTGTGCTGTCTCCCACCCTGCAGTAGGTGATTGTAAAGTGTGGCAAGCTGATGAAGGACTGCGGCTGAAGGCAGAGAAGAAACAGAGACTGGTTCCTCCTACGGTGGCTTTAACAGTAGAGACAACTGCATATGTTCTTCTTACTGCTGTGGCACAAGGGGATTTTGACGAGGCAAAAAAGGCAGCCTGTTTCCTATCCTCTCAAGAGAACTATAACGGCGGTTTTAAATCCACACAGGTGAGACAATCAAATCAATTCTGGTGAGCCATTTCAGTCCATGACAATGGACAGATCTCTACAGGTGAGCCAATCAAATCCAATCTAGTAGCCAATCAAAACCATGCAGGCATACAGGTCTGTCAATTTATCCATATTGGAGGTCAGTTAAACCCATGCTGGTTTAGAAATATATACCGCTTGTGTGTGAGTGTGGTCTGAGTGACAACAAGGCTTCAGCGTTGACTGGCTAATACTCGTGCTACATACAGCCAATCAGAGACTGTTGTGGGTGTGGCATTAAATGAAGCAGCGAGTCGAGAGCAAACGGCACAGAGAGAAGAGACGACAATGGAGCCACAGTAACGCACCTTGTAATTACATAATATCGGTCTAAATTAAACAGCGATACTTGCCAAAATGCCTAATATCGGCCCAACCAATAATCAGTCGACATTTAACCGTAATGTAATAAATTACTTTCTAATGAAAGTAACAAGTAATCTTTAATGTAATTCGGAATGTAATCTATAATGTAATTCGGAATTCGCATTTTAAAGAGGTGCTGAATTGTATTGATATGTACAAAAAGACTGACCATGTAACTTTTGGGGGTAGTTTTTATATTTACTGCTACTAAGAAAGATAAACTATGTAGTACTTTATATCTTTGTTACTGAACCTGAACAGTTAATATAAAATGTTAAGAAAGTCCAAAGGGGTATTTTAAGTGCTCATTTAATTTGAGAATGATGTCTAATTCCAATTTTAAAATTCGACCGTTTGGAGACTTTAACTTTTCCTGCCTGGAACCATTGACATATTAGATAGCTTTTTCTGGTCTTAGCTTTTGAGGATCCCAAGCAGTAGTTGCAAATGTTTATAAAATTCAGAAGATGCATTCTAAGTGTAACTGTCCCGGGAACATTGGTCGTGGAGGTGGATTTTGTAAATGTGTAGTTATTAAATGAAAAAAATTAAATTAATGTTATGCAAGAATAAAAGGTGATAAATATGCTAAAATCACTGGTTATTTAAGAATGAATTGTTAATATATATTTTTTAAGATTCTTCTGTACAGGTAGCTACATGTGCTTTCAGTGATTAGTGTGAAGCTTATAATCTTTTGTAAAATAGTCATATTTTGTGTATTTTTTCTGTGGTTTCACCGTGTCATTGGAGAAGAGCGGGAATAAAGTTGCTATATCTAATAAATAGTCCTATATTTAATAAAGAATAATTAATTCTTTAAAAATATATATACTCACTATATATTCTCACTATATTTATATATATTTATAGGACACAATTGTGGCCTTGGAGGCTCTGTCTGAGTATTCACGTAAAAAACAAGTCACTCCTCTCAGCAGTTTTGTGGTGCAGTTCACAACTCCAGGACGCAACGAAAAGGAGATACTCAGACTTGATAAGAAGGAAAAAAAAGTGGAGACGGAGTTAAAGGTAAACTGTATGAGTTTATAAAATCTCCAGCTATCCTTACAAAACAGTTCTGAGTTGACATGCATGACAGTTTGCAATAAAGAGAAGATATCACTCCACATATCATTGCAATCAACAGAAGAAAAATCATGGAATTACAATTATGTGCAGACCCTCCAGGATATCACGATGTTACAATCGCAACTATTAATGCAAATTCAGCCAATCCCCGCATATTCATTACTAGCATGCAAGTTTGAGCAATTACTGCAACTTTTCTGCAATTTTTTGACCAATCATTGTCATTTCCCGCTAAATGTTGAGCGAAATGTCAGCGAACTGACTTCCTTGTTAAGTTTAGAAGACACAGCAAACGTCTTATAAAAAAGCCAAACATTTTCCTTCAAAAATAATGAAATGATTAATGGTTAATAATATTAATAGTCATTTTGTTCCCTTCATTTTAAGTAATTGTTAAAGAAACATTATAAAGGGAGATCAAATCAATTAATTTTCCGCAATTTTGACTTGCCTCCGCATCTTTATTGCAACAAAACACCTAAAAACACTGCAACTTTCATCGCAATTTTATTGATTTTATATTTTAAACTGCCGCAAAATCATGGATTTTGGGCTGCAACAATCTCAAAAAAGGCCCGCGAAATCCTGGAATGATTAAAATGCATCAGTGTCTACAGTTCGTGGATACACTGTGTGTCTGTGTTCCCTGATTTGTTAAAGCTTTTGGGGGATTTTGTTGCCAATTTTTCTGTTTATTTCTGTTTGCTTCCTTTGGTTGCTTTTGTCCAGAGACTTCTTGGAGGTAATATAACTGCTGCGATTTCAGGACAAGGTGAAGCAAAGATGAAGGTAATACATGCAGGAAAGAGATGAGGGAGAACGTTAATGTGGCTATTGACATGCAACTTGGTAAATCATTCATTTTTGGATGGAGTATTAGCTTACTACAATCCTGTCAAATTTGAATGTTCTCTCAATGTCACCTGACAGGTGGTAAAGGCTTTCTATGCAATGGACCCTTACATGAATTGTGGTGATTTGTCAATCAATGTGACAGTGAAGGGAAAAGTGGAGTACACTGGTGAGGAAATGACATCATTTTTGATATTTTACCAGGGTCTGAAGCCAGGGAACCTGGGCTAGTATGTATAAAACTTCTTAAGAATGGTCATAAATTTTGACCTAAGACTTTTTTTTTTAGCAAAAAGTAGGAGCTAAGAGCAGTGTTTAATGATGTTAAAAGTAACATTCAGCAAAGGCTAAACCCAATTCCTGAGTTCTGACAGAGCCGGCGCTTAAGTGTGGTAAAAGCGCTTAAGTGGGGCGTAATGGTAGGGTGTTCGCCCCGTGATCAGAAGGTCGCAGGTTCGAATCCAGGGTCGGTAAAGTTACCACTGAGGTACTCAGAGCAAGGCTCCGTCCCCAAGCACTGCTCCTTGGGCACTTGTTAGCTGCCCACTGCTCCTTCACAGATGGGTCAAATGCAGAGATCACACTGTGTGCTGTGCTGTGGTGTGTTCACAATGAAAAATAATCACTCACTTTCGAAATGAGGACCACAAATAAAATCCCGTCCCAACTACTGAGTTCAACCAATAGAAGAGCTGCACGGTGCATATATTAGTGGCATCAAACCCTTCATCTAGAGCTTAATGGTGTTTTATGCACACCGGCCCAGGTCTTCTTCTGTTTCAATTTGTATTATGTTTCAACCGAATATGACCAACAGATTATCTGGACACATAATCCATAGACATTAATGTGGGGCTAAAGTAAATGTTTGAACGTATTCCAGTAAGATGTAAATTTTGTAAATTTTTGTAAATGAAGTAACAAGAACTGCACCCACAATGTCTTAATGCCTGTGGTTTACTGAAGATATTTTTTAAAACTTTATGTATCCAGTTGAAGTCGAAGAAAACTTTGAATACTATGACTATGGGGATGAAGCGGACAGCAGGAGAGAAGAGGAGGATTTCCCCCGCTCGGCCATTGAATGGTTTGATGCCCGTAGCAGACGTAGGCGGGACACAGAGGCGAGCAAAAAGGTGGAGGATCGCTTGACATATGAAGTGTGTGTTGGGTCAGTAAAGTGTGATGCTCTTGAGAGTAGCATTACTTTTTAAAAAGTCTTTTCATGGATAAGACTGTTCCATATGGCTTAAAGATGTGCAATCTTACACGATCCTGTGATGGTTTCTTTAATGCAGTCACCCTTTAGGGCAAAACACATCAGGCATGGCTATTGCAGACATCACACTGCTTAGTGGCTTTGAGCCGGTCACTGTGGATCTTGACAAGGTCAGCAGATACACTTTCACATGAAAAGCAAGAGTTATACACTATATAATTCATATTATTTTTCATATCGAAATCAGGAACCATATAGAAATGATTACTGGTGCATATTATACTGTTACTTATCCGTTCTTTAAAGTAGTTTTACTTTCTAAAACTTATTTTGCTACCAACTGCTATGGATTGTCATTCATCAGTTTTTTTCCATTTTTAACAGCTGAAGGATATGATCGATAAATACATTTCTCATTATGAGGTCTCCCAAGGAAGAGTCCTCTTATATTTCAATGAGGTAGTAGCAAAAGAAATCTGTCCCAGTAGACACCAGCAAACTCAAACACACAGGATGTGATGTAAATTGTTCTCTCTACAGATACTTAACGGCAGAGAATGTGTGAGTTTTGAAGCCCAACAGAAAGTACCAATAGGTTTACTGCAGCCCGCTCCTGCTACATTCTATGACTATTATGAACCAGGTGAGAGTACAGTCCTTCATTGACTTAAATAATCTTTGCGAGAATTTTACTAGTAGTATTATTATTATTATTTTATTATTATTATTGGTTTTTTGGTTTTTTTTCCCCACATAACGGAAACACGTTTCGACCTCTAGGGGGCACTAAATGCTACATAAATGTATGTGATGACAGAGCTTTAATAATTTACATAAACATAGAAAACCACCCAATTCTTATATGAACACTGTTAGATGTTAGTTTCTTTATAAACACAACTTACTGAAGCTGTCATAACGAAAAAGAAGCTTCACTACAGAGTCACAAATTTCTGCTTGTATCTTTAATTCATTTTCCTGTCATTTTACTTTATTTTATACTTTCCTTATGTCTTGATATGATTCATGTAGTTATGTGGTTTTACCTCATGTCATTTCACTTTATTGTTCCACACACAAACACAGACACTGCTGATGGTCAGTGATGATTTTTGCGACTTGTGCTTGGCCCCCCCGATTGCTACTTGCGACTATATTTCTGATTCTAAAATTTTTATTTGTGTATGCAGTTGCACCCCCCTACAAAATCACCCCAGTTGCTGTAGAGTTATTCATTCTTCCCAAAAATAGCTATACAAGTCATTTGGTAAAAGCAAGAAATCAAAAAAGAAACTGTTGCTATGTCAGTTTTCTACAGCTTTCTGCATGCCCTGAACATATCATGAAATCAGTGACTATACTGACACAGACACAGGTTGACGCTGTTTCCACCTAGCCTGACCTAGTCTCTTGTAACGTCTTTGCTCTTTCTCATCCTCGTTCTCATTAGACAGAAGATGCACAGTGTTCTATTCTGCCCCCAAGAGGTCCAAGATGGTGTCTGTTCTGTGCAGTGGAGATGTGTGTCAATGTGCTGAACGTAGGTCCTTTTCCTTCTTACATGTTTCGAATGTTCATCAATAACCAAGTATTAGCTGTACAAGAGTCACCATGTGAAAGTAGTAACTTGTCATCATGAACACATTGCAACACGGTCTACCGTAATGCATGGGACCTTGCTCACAGGTACTTTGGTGGTGCTTCTAACAATCAGGAATTTGAACCAGCAACTCCCTAACTGTTATATCACCCCTGCTCCACTGGTACTAGTGTTATTGCGAGGAGAAGTGGGAGAAGACTTCAGTGATTAGACAGGATCAATTAAGATGTCCAGAGGTCAGAACATAACATTTCTACAATGTTGTATGCCTCGATATGCTAATTTGTTGAGGTACAAGTCGGAGATTAACATTGATAGCTTGATTCTGAAGTACAAGCTTAGTGGCTCATAAAGATTGCAAGAAACAACTTCCCTCTTAAAGTACTCACCTGTGAAATATTCAAATAGTCTGCCTGGAACAATTGTACCAAACATGCCATACACCACTCTGCGGACAGATTTGGAGCAACGTTGTTAAGCAAAAATATTTGTCCTTACTGATATACTGTCACGGTAATGGGTCGTGAGTAAATGCATTACTCCAAATGCACTTGATTTGTGATAAACTTGCAAAAGAACAACTTTTCACCCTAAAATTCTTGTGGATTATGCATTTGCAGGAGCCTGTTTTAAAGAAAAGAAAGTCCTCGGTCAAGATATCAGAAAGGAGGACCGTCTCAGGCATGCCTGTTTCCATCCTGTAGTGGACTATGGTATATACTTCATACTTCACATCTAATAACAGACAGGATAAAGGCATTATTTCTTATATACTGTATGTCTCCTGGAAAAACCTTAAAGTACAGTCGGAACGTTGTCAGATCTGACCGACAATGCCTTTGAGCGTTGTAATTTTTATGTTGTAGGCTTTGTGGTTACTGTTCTCTCAGTGGAAGAGGCCAGTAATTTTGCACTGTACACCACCAACGTGACCGAGGTCCTCAAATTCAGTATGTATCCATGTATCCACCTCTTTCATATTTTGTCCTAAATAACAAGCAAACATTTAATACATTTGCGGAGTCTATATTTCATGTGCAATGCTCTGACCCACAGATCACGATGTAAGTGTGACTGAAAACAGCAAACGAGTGTTTATTAAAAGAAAACACTGCAAGGAACAGCTGACGCTTGATGCAACGTACCTCATTATGGGCAAAGACGGTACCACCAAGGACAAACATGGAGAGTGAGTATTTAATTTGTGCGAAATAAAGCAGCATGTTTTTAACAGGTAAAACAATGACGTTATATTTAAGACACTGAACATAATTTCAGCTAGCTTGTGGGCAGACTAGCTTCTGAGAATGATGTGTGGCTGTATTTGATATTCAAAGGTCACGTATTACAGATTATGGGACCTTTAAAATATCAGGCGGAAGTCTAGACACACCTGGTGAATCTGTTTATGGGAAATTTACATGGATTCTAGTGGAATATATACTTTTTGGTATGACATTTTGGTCTAATGTTTTATGCTTAAACACTTCAGACATACTACAAACACTTGATACTGTCCAGGTATGAATGTATACTTCTTTAAAAATTACTCACTCTTAAAACTAGGAAAAAATGTCTTTACTGCCTAAATTTTCATTTGTGTTATTTTAAAGTTTTAATGATTGTACTATTATTCAAAAAGGTCTAAAATTGTCTAACTATAGAACGAGTATGTCTCTCTCACTGCTCTCTCCCCACTTTACCGTCTCCCTCTCTTTCTTGCACTTCAGTAATACCCTCCATCTTTTATCCCCCTCTCAATATGTTTAGTTTAGTTTATTAGTTTATTTAACAGGGGCCATGTACAGAACAAATCCTGTACCAGAATTAGCTATACAGCTCATTTGCATCTGTGGTCGATAAAACTACGTGGACAGTACATACACTACTATTCCTGCCACTAGAACAGCTCGATACATATAAGGCAACAACAACAGCATAGTACCGAAACAAAACAAACACTACAATCAGTACATATAAGAAAACAACACAACAGCAACAGCAACATCAAACCAAGACATTATAGACAATAAGGACACTACTTTCAATACATATAAGACAACACATATAGGACATCACAGAATAAAAATCATACAAATACACAATTATCATGTCTTGGGTTCTGGTTGTAGAGGGTCAATGATCACATCGTTGATCAGCCTTCAGCCATGTCTTCAGAGATATTTCAAAACTACGGAAACTTGGACTTTTTTTCTACTGCCGCTCTAAACAATCTCCATCTCCTGTCTAACTTTCAGGATGCAGTACCTTTTGGACTCAGAAACATGGATAGAGTTGAAGCCTTCGGTTAGCACATGCCAAGCATCAAAACACAAGCGGACCTGCAAAGAACTTAGAGATTTCCTGAGGGAATACCGGGTTAATGGCTGTGAGCAATAATTGCTAATAGACCCCAGCACAGCTTGATTCTACAGCTAAAGTGAATCACTTAGTATGGCCTTCTATAGTACTGACTACCAAGTTAAAATCATTATGGGTGCAGCTGGAAATAAATGCTGTTAGACTTAATTCTATGCTGCATGTGTTAGTTAACACTGGTAATGTTATGTACAATCTACAACGTTAGGTAAAAGTACAATTGGGCTATGATGGTTTAGTTGCCCTGCGTTTACTCTGTAAAACTCTACCGCTTGATGAACTCCGTCAATTGTGTAAATTGAAATAAAAACCCTTAAATCCTTAACCCTACAAGCCTTTTCAGTCATTTCAGGTGCGTGTGATTCACTCAGGGCTCTACAACTCATGAACGACTGACCACACAGGTGACGGCTAAACACCAGCAGGCTTACGTGATCTTATCCACACACACACACACTCATTTGGAAGGGATCTGACCTTTTCCGTTTAATGTCCGTCCAGTGATTGAGCTTTGGCCGGTTAGAGTGGTGCAATTCTTTTTCCTTGCCATATTTGTGTTTGTTTAGTTGAAGTTCCCCCGCCCTCTTCGCCGGCCATCAGGCGAGCTGCAGTGTGAGAGGAGCCTCTGTGCTCAAGGCAAGCTCACAGAGAGAGGAGGAGGGAGAGAGTGTGTGTGAGAGAAAGAAAGAGAGAAATAAAGAGAAAGCATGAGTGAGAGAAAGAGAGAGAGGTGGAGACATACGTGTGTGTATGTTATGTATATACGACTGTATTAATGACGTCCTGTTGTAAATATCTCATTTAATAGGAACAACTGTTGTTGGGGAGAAAAGCTTTAATCAAAGACATGTTGGATTAGGACAATGGATGACGACGTCACATAAAGGTGTGCGTTATTTTGCTTTGAGACTTTTACACTGACCCCTAGTGGAAAGGAGTAAACACTACAGATTACCACTCCCAGTGTGGAGGCAAGTATGTCAACACAAACGTTGTACAGAAACCGGGACGTAGTTTATAACAAGCATATTTCTGTCTCACGAGTGGTAAGTGATAGACAGCGCAGCGGGGCGAACAAGCACAAGGAGAAAAGGTGATGAATGGGTGGACGTGAAGAGAGCACCGGGCCGAGAAGGGAACAGAACAAACCCAAGCTTTATCCGCTGATATTATTTTAATCGCTGAAAGCCGGTCCAGTGTAAGCAAGCCAGGAGCGTTGGCCCTCACTTCAGTCAAGGCCGGGTCAATAGCCACCTTGTCCTGCGCTTATTAAGCCTCTCACTAAGTTTGCACCAATAAAGGCTGTCCAAATATGAATGTTTTGAAATACATATATTTTCCTTTGAAAAGAAGAAACTGCTCTGTACTCGTAAATGTCGCCCCCAGATTACAAGAACATCTCGACCGTTGAATGTTTACAGTATTTGTACTTGGATCTGGAAGAAGGTGCATGTTCCCAAAAGGAAAGCAATCGTTAGGTCACTGGTTCAATCTATGCATTTAAGTTATCAATTAAAATGGCATGCTGCGTAAACATGGTAAATATGGAAATTAAATGGTACTGTCTAAAATAAACATACTCTGTAATGTTTGAGAAACTTTGTTAAGTGTGCAAATTTCAATACAATCGTGATCCTCAATCCGGCAAACCATGTTTTGTTGCTTTCTGAGATACCGAGCATGCGATTCACACAAGGCTCTGAACAACAAATGCTCTGGAGTGAATTTGGTGGAGCTGAGCTTCTTTCTGCACCGCAATCACCATATCATTTCCCACCGAGCTGCCACCCGCTTTTAGTGTCTTTTTCTCTCTCTTCCGCTTCATCGTGTCTATCGTGTTGTGCGTCATGTGCAAAGACCAATACACCAATGGGATTGTCTTTACGTGTGTTTACTACGTTTTTAAACCTCAGTCAGTCAAGTTGTCTGGATGGTGTGCATTATTGATATGGAACAGGTAAACTGCAGCAAAACGACCCAATAAACCTAATTTAAATGAAACCAAACAAGAGTAACGAGCCTGATTTGAAAATATAAGGAGTAGCAAGTACAGATATTCATGCTAAAAATCCACGTAGTAAAAGTTGGCACAAAAATAAACAGTCAGTTACTTCCAATCTCTGGTAACGATGTAGCATTTTGCCATCTATTTGTAAAACGTTATTTAATGCTAGTTTTACTTTACTTTACTTTTAGTTAGTTACCCCCAACACGGTTAAAATGCTGACTGTGTGCTTAGCTGGTCGTGATTGCTGAAGGCTTGGCACTGATCCACTGTAAAAGGCCAAGGTCAGGTCAGACACAGGAGGGTGGTCTTGCCAAGGGAGTGAGGGGCGGCTGATGTTGCATCTTATGAAATAGGTTCTGGTGGGAGAGCTACTGAGAAGAGACCACCCATCATGGAGCGGGGGCTCGTGAGAAGACTTCTTTATTTCAAGGTGGACAGGACACTCCAACTTTCACACTATGGCATAGAGGGGAAAAGTACTGGACACGTCCTGCATGCTGGCCTAAAGAGACAGTCATTGAGAGGAGACTGTATCACGTTGCCTGTCTTTAGATGAGAAGTTGATTTAAGGGTGTTTTCACACTCTGTCCGTTTCAGCCCTCAAAGCGAACTCAGATCGATTAGTCAGCATTTTTTACGTATATGTGAACACGCCAAACGAACTCAGACCCTTCTGAAACGAACCCAACTGAGACCACATTGGGAGGTGTTCTCAGTCCGGTTTGCTTTAAGTCCGCAGCGCGGTTCGTTTAACTCGCGCCTTCTAGCGCTCCTGGTTCGCGTCGACAGTTTTTGTTCGAGGTGAAAACTACCCAGAATGCAAAGCAGTAAAGGTCTGAGAGCTCCAAAAGAATGAAATATGAACAGAAAAAGGACTGAGGCCCCATCTGAGCTGAAGTGGAGCAGAAAGAGAACTGAGTCCCCTTTCAAATCAACTCACAGTGTGAACATAAAAAGAACGGAGTTCCCTTTTCCCACTTTTTGGACCACTTCTAGAGGACTGAGTTCGGTTCTTTAAAGAGGACTTTATGTAAAAACACCCTAAAAAAAGTTATAACTAAATAAGCATTAACAAGCAAAATTAAGAAAATATTGGTGAATGAGGTAGAGTGTTAGCAATGTTTAGTGAAGCCTGATGTCTTACCCAGATGAGAGTGAGCCCAGTCTCTTTCACACAGTGAAACAAACAACTTTTTAATGTATCACTGTTCTCCAGTTGAACCAAAGCTAACAGGTAACAGTATGAGTACTGGCCAGACGAGGTGAAAACCTGGCTGCTAAGAAATGAAGAAGCTCAGTTTAACCTGTTAAACCCTGAGACTGTTTTACAGATTTTTGCTTTAAAAACAATACCCAAAATAAAGTGTGTATATCTCAGCAACCACAATGTCTACTTTTACGCTTTTGGTATCATTATAAACTCACTTGTGAGCACTTGTGAGATTACTGTGGAATCAGCATACATGTTACTGGCTCAGAATGAAGGAAGATGCAATACAGCAGAACATGAAAAAAAAAAATCATGTTCGCCCAAAAAAAACCCAACCATATCATCTGCGTAATCTGCGGAGTCTCAGCTTTCATATGATATACGGTGTGCATGGTTAGCCGTAGTAGTGTAGATTCTACAGCCGTATTTCTTCCACGTAGACCTATGCAGTGTTTTTGTTCTTCGTTTGTTTGTGTTTGGTGTTGGAATTGTGTCCATATCACAGTTGTTCAGTTCATTTTCAGAACTGTTACACATGGGGCTGTGCAAAAAAAACGATACATCAATATATCGCGATATTTCCTTTCACGATATACTATATTGTATTCTAGCTCCAAAAATCAATATTTCTGAGGGGAAGAATCGTGCACCACAAGCAGCATCAGATAACTGACCGGGCACTTTACTTTCTTATTTTACATCTTATGCATTTTATCTTAACGTTTTTGGTGTCCACTAGTTCAGTGTGTTAAAATGCAAAGACAATAAAGTTAAAATTCAGTTCTGAGTTATGTTGTTTTGGCTAAATTATTAATGTAATGTGCTTGATTAAGACCACCCAGATCATACACAGCAACTTGCATTTCAGCTCTGTTTTTACATTTTCAGTGAACTGTAGAATATCGCAATATATCGCAATATGTATAGTATCGCAATATATCGTGATATAATCATATTGTGACCCATATATCGGGATACGTATCGTATCGTGAGGTCCTTGCCAATAACCACCCCTAGTTACACACCTAGGGCCAATTTCCCAGTCGAGGATTAAGCTTAGTCGTAGACTAGTTTAGAGTTCAAATGGCACATCTCCATTGGTACTACAACTTAGTCCAAGACTAGGCTTATTCCATGAGCTAGAAACCAGCCCCTAGTGTTTAATAACATCCTTAATAAATGAATGAAATCGCTGAATGAAACGTCAATGCAGTATGTCATGAACACATCAAAAATAAATATTTATGTAGCCTTGATGGATGAAGCCACTTATACATGAACGTAAGAGAGAACGATATTGATTGACGTCGTTAGGCCTACAAAACTGGGCTTTTTCTTATGACATTAAACCAAATTTATAATGAATGACACAGAGCTACTGCCCTGCACATGCACTAAGGCACATGTGGAACTAATCTTTAATTTCAGCTGGGTCAGACTGACCCCCCCTCTTTCTGGTGGGACACTTCTCCTCTTCCTCTCACCTTCTTACATCCCCCAACTTTTGCTCTCAGTCCTTTGGAGGTTCTTAAAGCAGAAGGTGGGAGACACACAGCAGTGAGGAGTTTACAGTCCAAGACAAGGAGACAAGACCAGGTGAGTGAGTGAGTTTCCAGTTTAATGTAATAGTTCATGTTACATGTAGAACAATTAAAAAGTTTTATGAGAAAAGTTTAAATTAAATGTAACGCATTGGTGCAGCAGATTTGGAATTGAATCAATTCTCTAAAGAAAGGCTCTCAAAACTGGGCTGTGAACAGGAGGATTATTAGCAACCGTGCTGGAGATTTGCTTTGAATAATTTTCTGAGCTTGGCAGTGATGACACATTTTTTACATTTTGGCAACATTTTTTTTTTAATTCTTGTATTCCCCAGAAGTAAGAAAATTATATTTGAGTTACATTCATTTTAAACTTGAAATTAAGCCTGGCGCCTTTGGCTTCCTTAAGTAAAGATTATGTAAGAGCCAAATCAAAGACATAACAGTGCTTCAGTGTGTGAAAGCACAGTGCAGTTCTGTTAGCACGGTAAGTCCCTCTGCAGATAGAGACTTTAGGGGGTTTCTTGCTAAATTTGCAGTCTCACCTCATTTCACTTTTCTCAGCTCGTTATGAGAAAAGAGACATGACTGCGTGTTCAAAGAGCAAATTTGACGGCAATACTTTTGTTAAAGCATTTTGCTGGTCTGCCAGTTATAGCAGTTAATTACTAAGGGCTGGTTTCCTGGATATGGATTAAACCTAGTCTTGGACTACACTCTTGGAATGAATGTATAGGAAAATTACACAAATAATGTGTAGCATTTTAGTTTCAACAATTTGTGTTAATGTTTAATAAAACTGTGTTGGAAAAAGTCAGATCTTTTACATACCGTCATGTGTAGTTTTAAAATGTACACAACATGTGCATTTGTTTACAGCATTCAACACAATATGTGCAACCAAGGACAGCATGTGTGTGAATATTATGCATGTTTACACATCTTTGATATTAATAATCATTAACTAACAGAATGTCCACTGCATCCATTCACAAAATCTTATCATGGAATCACTGATATTAGCCTTTAACAAAAAAATATATTTTTCACTTCTTAAAAAATCTCAACTTAGTCTAAGTTTATGTTACATAATTTGCCTATCTTTGAATTTCAGTAGTGAGATTTTATCTGCAATTTACACTCTTAGAAAAGACGTTAAAATGGACACAAACTGTATCAAATTCTTATAAATTAATGGATGAGTGTTGGGACAATGTTTTTTGTGTTCATTTGAACATATTCACTGTGTTAACACTTTTGAAACAGTGAAAGTGTTGAGAAAGGTGTGTAAACGTGTAATATTCACACATGTGCTGTCCTTGGTTACACATATTGTGTTGAATGCTGTGAACAAATGCACGTTGTGTACATTTTAAAACTCCACATGACTGTGTAAAAGATCTGACTTTTTCCAACACAATTTTATTAAACATTAACACAAAATGTGTAAAGTGCTACACATGATTTGTGTAATTATTCTACACATTTGTTCTAAGAGTGTAGACTTATCAGTATTTTGCAAGTATTAACTCTTTTCAACTTTTATCTTTTTCAGGCAACTTACCTGCTTTGCCACAAATATGTGTAAACACTAATAGGCAAACCCATCTTCACAAACCTGCCAAAATAATTAAACATCTGAGCCAACCTTTTTATCCTGTAAAAACCAGTGAATGTTTATCTGAAGCCAGACTGTTCACAATGCTGCTCCCGCTTACATTCCTCTTCTTACTAGCACCCTTTCCGTCGTTTCAAGCTTCCATTAGTGAAAGAAAAAATAATTCCACTAAAGCGACACCTCACACTATCAATCTCAATGTCCCAAAGCCGGTTACCTCGACAGTGAATGTGAAAGCAAAGCCTCAGACCTCTTCTAGCACCTCAAAACCCAGCAATGCCAGTCAAATCCTGTCTTCGTCCTCAAAGCCTGGGGTGGCAATAAGCATTCAGAAAACCTCAGCAGACAAAACTTCTTCAAGCTCCCCCATCACCGTCGTCATCACTGAAGGCTGCTTCCAAAAGGAGTCTCAGAAGGATGCCACCAACACCAGTAAAGTGAAGGAAACTGAGGTCAGCTTGAAGCCCAGCTCTCCTCTGGTCATGACGCACCGCATCAGCCTGGAGTCAGGCTCCTGTACGGGAGGTTGTGAGGTCGAGATGGCTGCCCTGAAGGAGCGAGTAGAGCTGCTTGAGAAGGAGATGACAACTCTGAAAAAGAAGTGTGAGTAGATTCAAAGCGTTTGGTTTTATTCAACTTAGCAGCACACTGACCTCAGATTTGTGACCCGTAAGTTATTTAATGGATTCATCCGGGTGATTCATCCGGGTGAGTCATGAATCGCCCAGCGCTAATTACGTCACACTCTCTGCGACTTGACCTTCAACCACGAGGAATCGTGATGCATAAATGATATTTTTCACCATGTAAACACACACGCTGCGTTTGTTAGCGCTCACGACTCTCACAGGGAAGTCCAACATTCACTAAAACCTTCCAGTTCAGTTCAATCTTCCCATTTATTACAGACAAAACTGATATTTTAGCTGATAAACAACAACAACCAGCGTTCTACTCACAGTACAGACATTTACTTGATATTGATTTATTCCCGACGTGCGTCCACAGCGCTATTGTGCCGCGGCTCTCATATGGAACGCCCTCATGACAAAAATGTACTTCTTTTCCAGAAATGAGTCAAAAATGAGTTATAGACCACAATCAGTCCAAATGCTTTTTTCCTTTTCTATAATGTTAGAGAGTAAAAAATAAATATAGAAAAATGCATGATTCATCAAATAATTTGAATCTATATCCAGATGGATTCCACATGATAAAGAAGTGTTTCCACCTGCACTAACCTTATTGTTCTTCATAAACTAAACCATAGAATGTCTCTGTATAATAACAACTCTGAATATTAATATCAACGTGTTGATGTTCACAGTCTTGTGCAGACATCATTTTGGGAAAAATAAAATGGTTGCTTTTGGTGTGGAAGACTGTGTAGAACTACTTTTTACACTCAAAAACTACTCAGGAATCTATAAGAGAATTGATAAGGAATTTGATTGATAGGCAGAATCAACAATGGCATTGATATTAATAAAATCCTATTAATTCCCAACCCTAGTTTGAATTCTACCATCATTGGGTCCCCGAGCATGACCATTTACCCTACTTTCCTGTCAGTGAAACTGTCCATGAAACTAGGAAATGGAAGTCACTCTGGATGAGAGCATCTGCTAAATGCTGTAAATGTAATGAATGTGGCATAGCATTCAACCATAAAATGTCTCTTCCTATCAACAGGCGTCTTCTGCTCAGAAGTCCAGTGCCCAAACAATTGTAGTGGTCAAGGGAAGTGTGAAGGGGGAAAATGTTTGTGTCAGGAAGGATTCAGTGGCCCAGACTGCAGTGGTGCATCATGCCTCTCTGACTGCAACAAAAAGGGAAAGTGTGTGAATGGAAAATGTGTGTGTCAGACCGGTTTCACCGGCCCAGACTGCAAAGGTAAACGCCCAACAGTTTGGAGGTAAAGTGGCAATTAAAGAAGCAAGGTATGATTAATATTAAATCCATTTCCCTTTTGTCTCCATAACAGGTGTTGACAGGAAAGCGAAAGTGACCGTGGAAACTTTGACACTGACTGTTTCGCCAGAGGTTAAACCTGGCAAGGACGACACACATTCTGAAAAGCCGATAAAAGCAAGCAAAACTATATTTATAAAGAAAACTGATGTTAAGGACAAAAAAGTCAAGACAACAGCCAGGGAGGATATAAGCAAAACAGCTATTAAATCCAGCATTGCTAAAAACCAACAAAACGACACAAGCAGAAATGAGGAAATCCTTTACTCCACCGTGAAACAAGCGAACCTCAAAGAACCATCTCCAAAACAGAATGTCACACAGCATTCTGAGAATAAACCAACAGGAACATTGGGAAGAACATCTCAATTCAACACGTCTTCTACTGAAAATGACAGAAAACAGATACAGATTGTTAAAGAAGCGAAGCAGAAAGTTGACAAAGATGTCAATGTAACAAGGTCTGTTGAAGAAGACAAAATCCCAAGCAACACCACAAATATCAAAGACAGAGTACCTGAAAGAAAGACAGGAAGAGAGGTTGCTAATGCCACAGTTTCTACTGAAAAAGACAAGAAATCTCTCCATGCTAATGTGACGCCAGTGCCTAAAAGTAAACCGTCTGAAAAGAAAAAGGTTGAGAGTCCCACCAGTGCGACAAGTACATTTAGTAAAGAAAAGAAATTACGAAGATATAATGGGACAACAGTTGTCAAAGAAGTAACATCTGAAAAGGAAAAAGTGGACAAACAGGTAAATGTAACTGTTTCAGATAAGAAGTTGCATCGGCCTGATGTCACGGAAGAATCGCATGGAAAGAAAAAGGCAGAGGGCAAAAATAATGCGACCACTTCAGCGGTGAAAGACAAGAAGTTACAAGGCAACGAGACAGCAAAAAAGGGGAAAAAACCTGTCATTGAAAATGATAAGAATCTTTCACAAGGCAATAGGACATTTGTCAAGGAAGGACAACCAGGAAAGGGAAAGGCTGAGAAACACATGAATGTAAGTATTTCTATTGATAAAGAGAAAAAGGTGCAGCAAGGTGTTACACCTGTTAAAAACGGAACATCAACAAAGACAACTGTTATTACAAGTCCTGATGAAAAAAAAAAATCAGCCCATCGTGAATCCAAAACTCTTGAAGTATCAAGTGCAAAGAAAAAAGTCGGGAGCAATGTTAATATTACAGCTTCTTTTGACAAAGGCACAACGGCGCCGCAATTCAATGAGACCACAGATCTCAAAGAAAGGTCAGGCCCAAAGAAACATCCAGTGAGAAATGTGAACGTAACACTCTCTACTGAAAATGACAAGAAGCAACAGCAATCTAACGTGCCAACAAAGAAACAGGTGGTGCAAGATGCACAAGCAAGGACCCCTGAGACTAAACCCGTCACCGAAAAGGCAAAATCTTTAGTCATTCGATCAGTAGAAGTTCACAACATAACAGCCACTGGGTTCAATATAATATGGAAAGCCCCCCAAGGTGTGTTCAAGAGTTTCATTGTGTCAAGAAGGGAAGCTGCAGCAGGAAGCAAGAGTGAGGACGACGCGAAAGAAACAGAGAAAAGTCATGACACAAGAGCTGAAGTTCACAGCGTGAATAGAACCTTAGCTAAAGTCCATGAAAGGAAAGATGACAGAAGGACTGCAAAGACGTTTACCCATGTCCTGCCAGGCTCTGCCCGTTCCTACCATTTGAAAAATCTTCATCCACAGACAAGGTACTCTGTGTCTCTTTTTGGCTCTGGACCTAATGCACGATCCAAAGTTCACCAGCTCCTTATCTCCACTGGTGAGTGCTCACTTCGCCTTAGTAATAAACTTTTCAGCTTCAGTAAATTCTGTAAAAGCACCTAATTATCCACTGCTAGCACAGATTTTAATCTGGTTCATCTTGATATTTTGCTGGTTTTGCAGTTTTGGCCTAGAGATGTTGAAATTAATCACATACTTCTGCATCAGTGCAGCGGCAGATCATAATCGATTGTATTGGGGGGGTTTCAACCGGCGTTCCGCTGCACCCTAGTGGTCCGCAGCGGCAGGTGATTGCTTTACATGCAGTCCATTTTCCCTACGATAATCACTTTTTAAAAATTATTTCACTTTATTTATTTTTCTAAATATTTTCAGATGACTTGGGCACCTTTATGAAAAATGAATTTAATGCAAATATCTAAAAAAAAAATAGAAAAAAATACCCCATTTCCAACACTCAGACCATGTAGTATGAGTGGTGGTCCTCGGGACAGAAGCAGTTGAAAACCCCTGTATTGTATCATAATGACATTGCTTGGTGATTCTCAGGCTACAGCATAAAACTTAGTTAAAAATAACATCCCGGTAGTGACTTTGGCTGCCCAATCTACGGGCAACGTGAAGTAATGTAGAAAAATTGATGGCGTGCGTCATGATGCATCACAATTTTGCATTGAATGAATCGTCAACCTGATAATTGTAATCATGAGACCAGTGAAGATTCGCACGTCTACTTTGGTCTGTTCAAGCTGCTAAGGCTAGTAGGCCTTAACTTGAACTTTCTGTTTCCCTATATTAGTTTGTTTTTTCCCTCTGTTCCTTGTCTGTCCATCATTGCGTTACCCCGTAACCCTGTTACCCCATTGCTCTGTGTTACGTGTTTGGAGAAGTTTCCGTTTGTAGTTATGTGGCCACTGAGCCACTGAGCATCATGCCCCAAAAGAAAAATTGAGAACCTTTTTAGAAACATATTAAATAGAATACATTTGTAACTCTCTGTAAATTCTGCCCATGTGCAGGTCCTGAAGCTCCCATGGAACTTCAGTTCAGCAACATCACCGAAACATCCCTCTCAGTGTCATGGACTAAGCCTAAAAGCAAAGTGACAGGATTCAAAGTTACTTACACCAGTTCTGATAAAGGTGCTGTAGGGGGAGATACGTTTTCTTGATACCGATTCTATGTTAAATATAAAAAACTGAAGTGAATGTTTCATTGTTTCATATTTCAGAAGAAACTGGATCCATGTCTGTTGATTCCCAGCTGTCCCATGTTCTCATATCCAAGCTCTCTGCTGGTTCCTCCTATGAAATCAGTGTGAGGTCAGTTCTGGAAACAATTGAGAGTGATCTGACCACGGCCACTGTAACAACAGGTACACGTTATGTCATTATGTAGTTTACAAGCTTACAGGACATTGATATGACTAATATTGCTTAGATAATTTTGTGATCATTGTTCTACAAATTCATTTATCGTAGTGCCAGATCCACCAACCAATCTTCAGGCAGTGAACATCACAGACACAAAAGTTCTACTCAAATGGAAACCTGCTCAAGCTAAAGTTGACAATTACATTCTCAGTTATGGGTCTACAAAATGTGAGTGATTTTTTGGGTTTGTTTTTTTTTTTTTTTACTTTGAGGATGAAGTTACTGCTCAGCTAATTCAGTTTCCATTTCGGCAGCTCCCAATGTGACAGTGACAGTAATGTTGTCTGGTAAGTCTGTGGAGCACCAGCTAAGAGGCCTGCACAGATCAACCCTCTACACAGTTAAAATCACGAGTCAAATCAACAGCCTCCAGAGCAGATCTATTTCCACAACCTTCACCACAACAAGCGGTAAGGAGTTCAACAGTATTTTAGTATATCAGTGTCTAAATAGGTAGATTTTTTTTCTGATTTGTTCAGTAAAAATATCATATCATATTGTTCATTGTTCATATCAGTTCCCTGGTGACCTGATATAGTTCTTTGCTACCATCTTGTCCTTTTTTGACAAGCTTTAAATAAAAGATTTATTTGTTGACTGCTACTGTCTTGTCTTGCAAACTGGTGAAAAATATGTAACTCTACAGATTCCCAACTACAGTATTTTAGGGTGTATTCACACCTGCCTCGTTTAGTTCATTTCCTCCCTTGGTTCGAACCTTTTGGGCAGGTGTGAATACAAGCAATCTAACTCAGGTGCATACCGAGACCCAGCTGAAGAGGTGGTTGTGGTTCGGTTCCAAACCAGCTCTGGCACGGTTGGTTTAAGGTGTGAAAGCAGCCCGACCTATAAGCTATATAGGTGTATATCATACTGTAAAACTGACGTTGCATCAAACGCTCTTGACGCTCAGACATTTCTGCAAACGTATGTAACTGTATAAACCATATCGCTATAAGGACGAGGAGAACAGCACGCAACATCTCCATCATTGTGTTCTTTCACTTTGGCCTTCCCGCTTTACCCCGCACCACACGCTTCTGTCCAATGGTTGAAGGACTTTAACACACATGTTGTTTTGTTTACAAATCCTGCTCCACTTGCAAGGCCTGCAATGCGAAAGCGAACCACACCAAAGATAAAAAATAAACATTATTTGGTCTGCACCAATGCAAGGGAACTAACAGACTTTCCTGGTGTGAATACACTCTTAGAAATAGTCTGAGTTAATGTATTGTTGTAAAAATAATTTTCAGGAGTAAAGCTACAAGCAGTGACACCGACTGAAGTCACCTTCGATTCCGCTGTGATTGCATGGAAGACGCCCCGTTTGACTTTTAGAAGCTACAGACTAACATACCAACTGGGACCAGAGATTAAGGTGAGTTTGTAGTGTTTCAGATTTATAAAATAATGAATAGTTAATCATATTAACTGCATTCTGCATAATAGGGATTGTATGGATTCCAACATTACAGATGTTGCACTGAATTCTTTTTTGGAAAGAATGAATTAGAATTTTTCATTCGTCTTGCATGAACAGGAAGTGATCTTGAATCCTACCGTGTCCCGATACGAGTTGACTGACCTGGTTGCTTCATCTAACTACACTGTCAAAGTCGACGGAGAAAGTGAGGGTCAATACATTAGCGTCGCTTCTGCCACCTTTACCACTGGTAGGCTGTCCTGTCTTTTATTTCCTAATATAAAACAAAGACTTGTGTTGCTGCTTCTGAGAACATGACTTTCTTTTGTCCAGCACAACTTCCTTACACACACCCTACAGACTGCACCCAGGTGCAGCATAACAGGGTGAGAAATTCAGGAGAGGCTGAGATCTACCCCGATGGGAAAGATGGAGAGCCGGCGAGGGTCTACTGTGACATGGAGACTGATGGAGGAGGCTGGACAGTAAGTTCCAGAGGTGGACAGTAAAGAAGTATACTTACTTGAATACTGTACTTCACTTGAGTAGTGTTTTATTTGGAAACTTATGACTTCCACTTCACTACATTTTAAAGACAAATACTGTACTTTTTACTTCACTACATTTCTATCAAGGTTCTCGTTACTCGTTACTGTCATATCTGTGGATAAAGTGAATGTTATTCCCCCTTTTCTGCTCATTGGAGCAAATCAAAGCGTCCACACGGGCGTTCAGCACCGGCGTTTGGCCGGCTGCTCGTTTGGGTGGCGTCAAATAAACTCTGCATGCAACGTTTTCTTGGCGTCAAAATCCAGACGAACGCGAGGGAAACAACGCTATTGCAAACGCCAGTGAAAAGCCAGTGAAACGCCAATCGAACGCAGCTACAAAACGCAGCAAAAACGCGTATGGCATTCAGAGGGCGTTACTTTCGAACATCCGTGTGGACGAGGCCTTATTTTACAGCTTCTACAAGCTAGTCAGAGGCATTACGTATTGTAAGTGTTGTGGCAGTAATGCAACAATGCGGTGAAAGAAGAAGTACTTTTAATACTTCAGTACTTTAACTAAAGTAAAAATTTGTCTGTACAACAGACAGTGGTATCTGTACTTTCATGTAAGTAATGAAGAAATGATTAAGTATGTTGCACACCTCTGGTAAGTTCCACCTATACTGTACTGTGTCATATTCCCCAAAGTTTGCTTTACAGCAGGTCTCAAAACATCCATATCATTAACTAAGATGTGAATATTATTCATTAAGGTCAGAAGACCAGAACCAAAACCTGTCTTTTCTACTGGATCAACCGTAAATGTTCTCAAATTAACTTTTAATTTTAAGTGTCTTTATGTTTGCTAGGTATTTCAGAGAAGAGTTGATGGATCTACTGATTTCTTCAGAAGCTGGAAAGATTATAGCAAAGGCTTTGGTAACCTGAGTGCAGAATTTTGGCTTGGTAAGACTTGCAGTGAAGCTCATCAAGCAGAAGGATCTAGCACTGGGCTCAAGATGTTGCCTGACCTCTCCTCCCCTCTTTTTATCTTTGTCTCTTTTTAGGCAATGACATTCTTCACAAGCTGACCAGCCTGACACCTATGACCCTGCGCATTGACCTTCGTTCGGGAAACGATACGGCCTATGCACACTATTCAAACTTCACTGTTGGACCCGATGCAAACCATTATGCCATCGGAATATCTGGATACTCTGGTACAGCTGGTAAGAAGAGAAGAAAATAGAAAGCAGCAGAAGTTGTGAGGTAATAAATATAATTTCTGTTGTTTCAAGAAAGTTCATCTTGCTTCTCTGTTTGCAGGAGATTCCATGAGGTATCACAATGGTCGTCCATTTTCAACTAAAGACAAAGATCCTAACGCCCTCAGTGTCCATTGTGCCAAGGAGTACATGGGAGGCTGGTGGTACAAGAACTGCTACAAAGCCAACCTCAACGGCCTCTATGGCACTTTCACTAAAAACCAGGTATGACACAGATTCCAAGTGATGTGTATATCAACATACGTATCCTACAGAAAGGGTCGGGATACCTTTGGGTCTGACACATGCTCTGGGTCTGAATGCAGTTGCAAAATTTGACTAGAAATGGAGACTTTATACATGGAATTAATAGGAAAAATTACAATGGATAATTGGTGTCTCTAAATTGGCCTCCATAAGGTGTGAATGTGTGATTGCTCCGGTTCCCCCACGACCCCAGTTGGAATTAAGCGGTTCAGATAATGACTGACTGACTGAATTACAACGGAATCAGAATATTATTATTATCCCACCCAGCTGTACAATGTGCGTGCTATAGCGGTGTATGTTGCTCTCATTCACGTTGTCGATATGTGCTTTCGTTCTCGAGTTCCGACCGTTAAAATGTGTTATTTGCGTCATTCTTTCGTTATCAACCCATGTTTGGTACACGCTATGCCTACAGTTTTTCCGTTCAAACTCTAAAACATGCGGGCTATACTGGTGTAGTGTGCTTTCATAGACATTTTGCTAAGTTCACTCGTTCTTGAGTTTTATCTTTCCTTTTTCTGCTTTTTTGTTTGTTAAAATCGTTCAAGAAACCCTTTTGTGTTCAGTGACTAAATGTTGCTGAGTACAGTTACAGCACAAATCTCACAACAAAGTTTGTACTTGGTCACGACATAGTGGGTGAGAGACTCTGGTCCAGATTATTTTAATTACATTTAAATTAGATTAGATTACATACAGTATAGACGTTCTTATTCAACATGATTCACGTTGGCTAATTGCAGTGACAGTTACAGAGATCAACTTGGGGCTTAGAGCTGGATAGAGCTGGATTTGAAGCAATGACCAATAGGCCACAAGGCTTACTGTATATAACTTGCAAATAAGTTTGCAAATAACTTTGTCACACTTCCTGGTTGCAAACGTTCTAATCAGTGAATCAGTGTACCGTCACTTCCTGTTTACATCAGCTGTTTCAGACGCAATGGTCGCCCCCTCTCTCCGGTGTAATTGTAGAGTACCTGGCTGCTCTACTTCGAAACAACCCTAAAGATGGAAACCTGGGTGAGGATAATCAGAAGGGACGAGGGTCCGTCATTTAATTTACTTCGTGGACTCTTGACAGTCGGTTTTCAACCGGCTCAGTGCTCGTTTTTAGGGTGCGTCTAATGTTAGCGTTAATGTTAGTGAAGGTTCTGCTATGAAAGAAGTAGGTACCCTTGAGGTTACGGATACATTTGCTCTTGGATACATAAAGAAGCTCACTGTCAAAGTGTAAGCTGCAGACGTAAGTGCTTCCATGAAGTAAATTGAATGACAGACCCTCGTCCCTTCCGATTAACCTCATCCAGGTTTTCCATAGGTTTTCATCTTTAGGGGAATGGTGAAAACTGAGATAAGGGGGCTGTTGTTTTGAAGTAGAGCAGCCAGGTACACTACAGTAACACGATTAAAACTGCAATAACACAAATAAAAGGAGTTACTAATGGCACAATTTTTTTAAAAAGGTATACTGTATACTGTGTCCTTAACTGCACTTGTGTACAAACACTGTACACTAGCTTGTGCTGCAAAAATGCATAGATGTACGAGCATAGAAAAGGGCGATGCTTAAGTGTAAGAGCGTATACAGCAATATACAGTCTGGTTTGAGCATCAGAAGACCTGATGTTGGCATGTACTAATGAGCTCCTCCTGTTTATTTACCAGGGAGTCGTATGGATTGACTGGAAGGGCAAGGACTCCTCCCTTCCATTCACTGAAATGAAGCTAAGACCTTCGTCCCAGAGTCACATTACTCCATCAGCTCAGGGTTAAAACAGAGACCATCCCCCACTAATCCACTGTAGAATCTTCAACACCCAGTCACATCATACACATAACATCCTGTAAATAACAAACATACACACATCTTCTAATCATAGATTAATAGTATCTTTGTTTCTAAGGGTGTTATTTCTGCACTTACTGCAGCATCTCACCCCTTTACATGTTATATACATATATTTTTGCTAATAATTCTTCAGACCCAAACTCAAATAACAGAAAAAAAATCTAAAATACTTTTATTAACTCTTTTTAAGGTCTCTTGCTATGTTCTAAGGACACATTACGCAGATGTTGCTGAGTCTCTCTTAATAAACGTGATAAATGCACTGTTCTTGATGTAAAGGTTACTACAGATTCTCATCTATTGAGCTTCCTTTTGGATGTTCCACACTTCATTAGTGCTTTAGTTGCTCTCTGTGAACATGTTTTTATGTAAAATGTCTCTTAAAGAGGTGCTGTATAAATAATTAATAAAGCACAAGACCTTCTTGTCCAACTCAGACCAAAGCAGCTTATTTTATATATCCTTTATGGTAGTAAAAAGACATCAGTAAATAGTTATAGATGCAGATTGGAACATTTACCACTTTTGCTGGAGGTTAGGGACGTTGAGCTGCTGTGGAGGCTGTTGATTCTAAAACGGTAGAGGGTTTGATCACATATTTATGTGAGAGTTGTCAAGAATACCCTATGCAGCATTAAATTCTTGAAGCCTGTGTTTGTCTGCTCATAGAAAATCTGTGTATTTTGGCAAGTTCATATGACCAGTCTGATGTAACAGGGGGTCCATTTCCCGGCAGTGGTTTAAGGCTTGGATTTGGGTTTGGCTATGAACAAGATTCCACTGACATGTACACTGTGCCCCTTTGATTAGCCTTTCGGACTCAAAACTATGCTGTCCTATATTCATGATATATGCTGAATCACCACATTATTCGAAATGAATGGTTTCTTTTCTTGGTCAAAGCTTGGGATAATATGTGAGTCGTTGAGGTTATACACACACAGAAAGGCAGTGTACACCTTCCTCCCGCTCTACTATTCATTCATTCTCTGTGCCCAGTGATTTAGTATATAGTCAGTATAAAAAAAATGGCTGGACAGTATAACTCAAAATTTGTGATTACATGAAAATAAAGAGTAAATATGAAGTAAAGTAATTCATAATTCGTAATTCAGTAATTTATACAAAGTAAGTTAATAATGCAATTGTGTGTACCTGACGGTGAATCCTCAGAGATAGTAACAACAAGAGTAATAGGATCCAGGACAAAATGATTTATTAAAAATCAACTCTGGAAAGTGGAAAGTGATTCAGTACTGCACTGTGATAAAATGTGATAAAACTGAGATTTAAAAAACATGTAATGAAGTGTTAAAATGTAAATGCATAAATATTAAAATTTAATCTGCATAAAATTGCAGTTCTAGTGAATGAAGGTGACAGACACGCAAATTCTAAAATGAAGAAACATAAACCTAATTGTGTTAATAACTAAAAACACAATAACTAAATACAGTCGCAAACAGCGGGGTCCAAGCAAAGATCGCAAAAAGCACCACAGAAGGCTCAGCACTGATCATCAGTTGTGTCTGTTATTGTGTATGTCATAGAGACACACTTACACACTGCTGATGCTGATGTTTATGACATATAATAAAACCACAAAAATACATTAATCCAGACATAAGGTGTTAGAACGTATTTCAATCATCCATATCTTAGTTCTCATTGTTTATACCAAATTAAGCAAAATTAGATGTACAGCTCTTGAGATACGTGTTGAAGAAAGGAGTCCGTGAATCAGACTGAAGCTGCACAATCCATTTTGTAGGAGAAAATAATGAAAATAATAATAATAATAATAATAATAATAAAGAAATAGAACATTTACAAGATCATCATTAACAAAACATTTAGAAGGTTTTCTCCGGGTGCTCCAGTTTCCTGCCACAGTCCCCAAGTATGCGCTAGAGGTTTACTGGTTAATTAGTCTAAATTGGCTCCATAAAGTGTGACTGTGAATGTGTTTGATCGTCATTGGAAGATCTCCGCTTCAAGTCCCGGACCAGTTGTGGTATCACTGAGGTACTGAGCAAAGTAACATCCCCATCATCATATTCGATATATCACCCTTAATTTGGACCTTAATTTTCTTGACAGTATTAATAACTGTGGCCACAGGTGGTCATTTACCCTTTTACCTTAGCCATGCTGTCTTGCTTACATTCTGAGATAATATACAGACATTTTGGCCATGTCTGAACATTACCCTTTGCTTCACACAACATTGAGTCGAAGGCTAAAGCAATATTTACACATCCTTGATCCGATATTAGAAGGACAGACATCACCACATGGTGAAGACAGATGGAGGAGAGAAATAATAAAAGAGGAAGACAGCATGATGTTACCAGGCACAAATATCAAGGAACAACCGAGTCCATGTATGTGTCAGTGCTGGGAGCTGGGGCGGCTGTTTTGCTGCTCCTGCTATGGTTGATGACTGCCCATTTTCCAGGACACCGCTACAGACAAAGAGATACAGATGGAAAATCGATCAGTCAGCCTAAAGGTAAGATCAGTTAAAAGTAATTTTTGTTGAAATACTGAATATTTATTTGGATGTCAGTAAAGTGTGACTAAGATTGGGGAAAAATTACAACATTCTATGTAGCAAGGTATTGGCACTGAGCTCCTAGTGTGGGTAAAGTTCCCCCAGATTTTACCATTAGAGAAGGCACCGATTCGATATGTGGATCAGATATCGGTCCAATAACGACTCAAATAGCTAGTTTAGGTATCGATGGCATTGGAGTCAATCTGAAATTTGTAGGTTTTTCAATGTTTGCATATGCGTGCAAGCACAATTCGTTATACATTGGAAGTGGCACTGCGGTAAACCTGGTAAACATATCGATATGACATTGAGCAGAACAAGCAATGCAACACACTACAACTCCAAAAGCAAATCACACCATTATACTGTTTAATTTCCTTAACAACACCAGCTCTCACTCACAATCTCTGTGTTCCTGATGATTTTAGTGCCGCAGGATTAGGGACTGTCACTAAATAACACAACTGTGATTAAAGGAATCATGTTTGAGATGTTTGTTTTAGTAGGAAAACAGGATTTAAGTCAAGTATTTCCTTAAGCAGAACAGAATAATCTCAGTCACGTATTCAGACATTTTTCAAAGCATTATTTTTAGTTTTCTGTGTAAAAGAGACTCAGAGACTGCATTGGATTTGTATCGTATGGCCAGATATCCAAAGTTACAATATCGGTATCGTATCTGACATGAACCATGTCTAGTTACCATTATACATACCTATTATACTCTCTATACAGATCTTTTGGCTTTGCAAAACTCAATTGGCACACATTTCTTTCTCCTTAAGTGTCCTGTACGTCAAACAATCCATGCAAAAAAGTCATTGTCGATCACTGTCTTATTTCTCATATTAGTAACCTCACTTCTTCTTTGTCTTTCGTCCAGCTGCTGTGCACAAACTTCTTCACTCCCTTTCTCAGCTGTTCCCTCGCTCCGTCTCTCCTTCTCTCCCCGGGCCTCCCCCTCTCCCTCTACTTGGAAACATGTTAGATCTGACCCGTGACCATCTCCCTATTCACCTGACATCACTGGCACATCGATACGGAAGCATTTACCGCCTCTACTGTGGTAACACAAGTTAGTAGTTCCAATTTTCTCTTATTGACTGTGTACAGTTAGAAACCTTAGATGGTTGGAGTCAGAGGTGGACAGTAAAGAAGTACATTTACTTGAGTACTGTACTTAAGTAGAGTTGTTGAGTATCTGTACTTCACTTGAGCAGTGTTTTATTTGGAAACTTATGACTTCCACTTCACTACGTTTTAAAGACAAATACTGTACTTTTTACTTCACTACATTTCTATCAAGGTTCTCGTTACTCGTTACTTTCATATCTGTGGATAAAGTGGATGTTATTCCCCCTTTTCTAAAAGGTGATTGCTTGTTTGGCAGGTGACAGTCTATCAGTAATCAGTAGGGTTACATCACACCTGTAGACTGGAACTATAAAACCACGTTCACACAGTTCTGCTGTTTTCTGTCTTGATTAAAACATTGTTGCTGTTGGAAAGTCATGAAGCTAGAGGTGTAGAGCTGGGTTTTAAGCAGGTTGGAATGTTGATTTGATGTTGTCAGCTGCATTTACAGCTACAGCACTGTCCTCCTGATACACATATATGTGTGCACACACTGCCAGAGCTGGGTCAGAACACTACCGTGCTGTTTTGTGGGGGTGTGTAGTCTTACAATTAATTAATAAAATAAACTATTGACTGGTTTTCGTTGTCAGTTGGGGTTGAGTTTCATTCTGTAACATTCTACCAGTGCCTTATTCTACAGCTTCTACAAGCTAGTCAGAGGCATTATGTATTGTAAGTGTTTTGGCAACAATGCAACAATGCAGTGAAAGAAAAGTACTGTATTTTTTAAAACAAGTACTTCAGCACTTTAGTAAAAATTTGACTGTACGCCTTTCACTTGTATTGGAGTAACATTTGACTAGTGGTATCTGTACTTTCACTTGTAATGAAGTAATGAAGATAGCTAGTTTGCCCACCTCTGGTTGGAGCGAGTTAGAGCTTGAGTAAGACTGCAATTTTTGGAAGCTGGATTTTCAACCCCACCTTTTTAAGCATCAAAAAAGTAATTGCAAGTGCTAGTAATACTAACTGAAATATTGAAAGTGTCCAAATGTCCATTTAAAGCTGAATATTATCTTTTCATCCAACTGTAGCCATGGTGATCCTAAACAGCAGTGAGGTCATACGTGAGGCCCTTGTTAAAAAGTGGTCCGATTTTGCTGGAAGACCCCCTTCATACACTGGTAAGTTTGTTAAAAGTCTCATAGGTGATTGTTATATTCAGTTAAAATACAACACTGCTGTAAAAGCATATTGTATCTTTTTTTCTTTTTATTTGTCCGTCTTTACACAATCATTTCTGTTTTTTAGGTGATATGGTGTCACATGGAGGACTGTCAGTTTCTCTGGGTGACTACAGTGAGGAATGGAAGGCCCACAGGCGCATGGCCCATAGTGCTTTGCAGCGGTGCACTGCTGAGTCGCTGCACTCGGTTATAGAAAAGCAAGCACTGCAACTCAGACAGGTATAGACCAGCGTTGGGAGTAACATTACAAAAGTAACACAATTACAGTAATATATTAATAATATTTTTGCTGTAACACAATGTAAGACATTATTAATAATTTACAGTAATTTGATACTTGTTGCATATTTCAGTAAGGCATGTTACAACACTTTTAACCCGAAATGTAGTGCTGTTTTGTTTTACCTTTGACACATAAGAAAAATTTGGTGAGTAAAAGAGCTATTTCCTACAGTCTGTACACATAGTCATTAAGCTACAACACACCGCCCTCTACTGGACGTAGAATGGGCTACGCTAAACTAAATCTTAGCGCTGCAGGATTAGGGACTGTCACTAAATTGCACAACTGTGTTTAAAGGAATCGTTTTTGAGATATTATTTTAATAATAAATCATTTAGCATATACATATGGGTGTGTAATTACATTGTTTTAGTTGGAAAACAGTTTTTAAGTCAAGTATTTCCTTAAGTAGAACTGAATTATCTCAGTCATGTATTTAGACATATTTAAAAGCATTATTTTCAGTTTTCGGTTTTAAAAAGACTCAGAGACTGTATGGGATTTGTATTGTATTGGAAGATATCCAAATTTACAATATCGGTATTGTATTGTTGTATTGGCATCGTGTCGCGTTTACTTTCAACAGCTCGTATACATGGAGCTAGCTCCTGATCCATGGCAAGATGGAGAGCAGCTTTTTATAAAGTCAAAGAATTCATAGACCTCTGCTTTTCTTGCTTTAACCTTCTTTACTCTTTTACAATAATTTCTGTATTTATTTTACTATATTTGTGCATGCTACATGTAAATGTACATGCTTTTACACATGTTTACCTCAGGGTGAGATTGTGGGTTGGTGGGTAGGTATGATGATCCTTTTTCTGTACTTTTTGTACGTGGCTCATATTAATTAATTGTTCACAGAAAGCTTTACTTCCTGTTTCACACGTAACGTTTTCTGTTGCTATGTCCAACAGGTGTTATTGTACTACAATGAGACTGCAGTCGATCTATCTGAAGACTTTACCATAGCAGCAAGTAACGTCATCACCACACTAGCTTTTGGAAAATCAGTCAGTGATAGACCTTTCCTCTCTTTAGTGTGATGTCTGTGTTGGTTCCAATATTCACTGTCTTTTACACTTCTCACATCTCTCTTTCCTGTACATTTTCTCATTTCCAGTATGAGAAGGGCTCCGAGGAGTTGCAGAAGCTTCATGACTGTCTGAATGAGATTGTGTCACTGTGGGGCTCGCCGTGGATCTCGGCCTTGGATTCTTTCCCCTTGCTTAGAGTAACCTCTACAGTAGTCAATCCCTCCATTTTCTACAGTAAACCTTGGTGCTCAATCTCATCTCACTCTTTTCGACCTCACTCTCCTTACAGATACTGCCAAACCCTCCTTTTTCACGACTTATGAAAGAAGTGGCCAGACGGGATGAGATCATCAGAGCGTACCTGAACGAGTTTAAGGTCAAGCTGAGCACCTACATTTGAGATCTGGAGGAGAATATGTTTAGTACAATATCTGAAACAATCTGCCATCTTTTTCCTTTGTCAATCCAGCAGGGAAGCGGTAATAAAGAAAGCAGGACCCTCTCAGCATTGTTACTACAGTGCCTCGAGTCGCCAGAAGGAACGAAACACAAGATGGTATACAATCATGATTTATTAGATTGAGAAGCAAGATTGAAAAATCAATATTTAATCAGTTACAAATGCCAATGGCAACTCTGTTTGCATTACAAATTTCTATTAACATTCAGTGATCAGTCATGACATTATGACCACTTGTCTAATAAGGGATTGATAATGCAGTTGATAGTGTAACGGTTAGGGCGTTCACCCTGTGATCAGAAGGTCGCTGGTTCCAATCCTAGGACTGGTATCACTGAGGTACTTATAAGCAAGGTACTGTGTTAGCTGCCCACTGGTCACATGCAGAGGTCACATTTTGTTGTGGTGTACTGTGTCCTGTGGTGTGTTCACAATGACAAACAATCACTCACTTTCACTAATATTTAGAAGGTCTGTGGTTACACAGCTCCATACCCAAAAATGTGCAATGCTCCATGTGTTCTGACACAATTCTGTCAGAACCAGCATTAACATTTTCAGTAATTTGAGCTATGGTAGCTCTTCAATTGGATTGGACAACACAGGCCAGCCTTCCTTGGATCACTTTTTGTAGGCTCTAACCACAGCAGACTAGCAACATCCCAGAGCTACAGTTCTGGAGATGCTCTGATTAGTCAACTAGTCATCACAATTTGGCCATTGTTAAAGTCACTCAAATCTTTACATTGTTATGCTTCCAATGCTTCAACGACCAGGGCATAAAACCCAGGACCTTCTAACCACTGCACCACCCCTTGTGGCATATCAGCATATTATTTTTTTGTCATATTTTGATTGTGTAATTCCAACACAGACGCTGACAGACACCCATATCCATATGACCACAGTGGACTTGCTCATAGGAGGAACAGAGACGACTGCAGCTTGGCTGAGCTGGACTGTCGCCTTCCTCTTACACAGACCTGAGGTACCAAGAGCAGCAGAATGTGGAGCTGCTTTGATGGCTAAAATGCTTCAGGAAGAATTAAAGTAGTTCTGAGGTGAAGATAGAAGATTGAGGTTAGACAGGTGAAGAACATGTATTGAGCCTTTCCCAACTTCTCTCTCTCACTCAAATGTATTGATAAAAAGGTCTATATTTAGATATTTTTACTGTACATTAGGTGATGTTAGGTGATATTTCAAACCAAAAGACAAACTGACATGACTTCCACTCAGCATGCCAGTTGCCAAACAATGACAAAGGGAGAGAGCAGGGCTTACATAAGAAACTAAACAAGTAACAGCTGAAGACAATGACTAACACTCAACCGATTATTCAAACTAAACACACAAATATTAGAACTAACAATGTGACCAATGTAAACAAACTGCACTGACAGTCAAAATAAATGAGAAACCAGGGACAGGTGGAACACATTAGGGCAATTAACCAAACAAGGATGTAGATTAGAGCTATGTTAGCATCTAGCGGCTGAAAGGGGATTTACTGGGCATATGTGAAAGACTTGCACTTACATCAACTACTTTGATTATATAAAATCAAAATTGAATATAAAAAAATAAGTAATATGTATGTTATAATGGATGTAAAGGCATAAAGAGTTTATTTATGAAATTTTACTTGGATCACAATGCAGTCAAGATTTTACTCATACTCAAGGTCTTTTCAAACCAAATTTTAAAATCTCAATAAGGTTTCAATGATGTTTTACATGCTACATTGCTATTTGTAAGAGAAGGTTAGTGGAAAGCTAGAACAGTGTCTACTGATAAGTTACTGGGGAAAAAGAAGCTAGAAGTTAATAGTGAAAAAATTATTGGGCTTATAGAAGCTTTACACCATAGAATAATCTGCCGGCTCAGGGTGCTGGCCCACCAAAGACTGTCCGATTAGAGACTGAACGAAGATGGTTCACGGGAATGACCCATTTATTGTCGCCACTCAACAGACTGGTTTGTGTGTAGTTGTGTGGTTTTCTAAAAATAAAAGTGACAAACATAAATATACATAGTACACATGATAATAGTAAGGATAAATTACAACAAACGTGTTGGCAATAACACAGCACAATAAATAAATATAATAAGATTTAAACAAACATTATCAGCAAGATGTAACACAAGGTAATCTGTAATTTCTATCTTAAAAGCAGCGCGCAGTCGTAACTTGTCTACTTATTAGAGCCCAGCAGCTCGTGCAGCGCCGCTCTGTCTGAGCTACGAGAGCGCATGCGCACAGAAAGTTGTTCACCACAAGTTTTACCGTTACATATAGAGAGATATAATGAACGTTGCATCAAACGGGAACATAACTCGTCTTAATAACAACAAATGTAACATTTAACATTGTTAATAATGTAGATATGTAAACACACAACTATGCGGCTATAGGCACACTGACGATGGGAACACGCAGACACCTAAATAAACATCGTTACCTCACAAGTATAATTACTCATTTACCAAAGCAGATTTGTCTCGCATCGATTATACGATTGACGATTCGAACTTACTTATACATTCACGCACAACACTTGATCCAAAAGGCGATCTTTCAAGAGTCCGAAACAAAATGGTACGAAGTAACTTTAGCGTCCGTCGCGGCCTCCCGCTGCACTGAGCTACAGTCTCTGTCAGGGCGGGGGAGATCATGTGATCCAGGTTTCTGGACGCTGATTGGCTCAGGTGAAGTGCTCTATGCATGTGTGTGTGCCTCAACAAACAGAAGGGGAGATTTACGAAAGAGGGGTTAGAATAACAGAAAAGACTTAGCCTTTTTTACAAATAGTGTCGCTAATGTTTGTTAACTACTTTCCAACACTGGTGTTAGACATAAATACATGTTGTCCTTGTTCATGTTGTAACCTTGTTTTTTGTTCCTTCTTCTTTCTGACACCTGTAGGTTCAGACTCTTGTGTATGAGGAGTTGTGTAGCGTTTTGAAGAGTCGGTATCCTTGCTACAGTGACAGGCACAGCCTGCCGTATCTGTGTGCAGTAATCAGTGAAGTCCTGAGACTCAGACCTGTCGCTCCGCTCGCTGTGCCACACAAAGCTGTCAGGGACAGCAGGTAAAACAGCAGAATAACACAAGTCAGATTCCCAACAAAAGAAAAGAGTTGGAGAAGCTACATTGAAATGTGGTAGCTTTTCAAACTAACATGCTACTTAAAAGTAGCTTAGCTCCAGCCAAGCCACTGTTCTTATATAGTACTTAGCTACACAATGTTCTACAGAGAAGAAGTAGCTAACTATATCAAGACAACTTCAACTAGTGATAGGTAATATATGAGGTGTATTATACTCTTAAGGCATATTAATATTAAAATGTGAAACAATGTTAAAAGGAAAAAAATATCACATAAAGAAAATGTAATGTCAAATCACAATAAGATTCCAATGACAATTTGCAGGTAAAGAGAGTTGCTACACTACACTATTTGTAAAAAAACAAAAAAAAGAAAGAAAAATAACTGAGTTACAGCACCTTAAAAGTAGCTTTGCTGCTCATAACGAAAAAGTACTTCAGTTACTTGCTTTGCTACTTTTAGTTACCTTCTCCCAACACAGAAGACCCTATATAGGGTCTAAAATGGTGAAGTAACTTCTACCCAGGGGTGCGTTTCCCAAAAGCATAGTTGCTAACTATATTAGCAACTAACATAGTGTACATTAGCAACTAACATAGTAACATAACGTATACAGCCACAACGCTTGAGTATCTACTGAAGTTGTCTCTCAATATAAAGTGGCTTGTGAACACAAATCTTAATTGTATAAGGCAGAATTTTCTAACGCTTAAGAGCTACTGTCATGGTTTTCAAACTCTTATTAGCTCATGATTTGACAATATATTGTTTAAAAATATAGTTTTTCTTACTTTTAACATTTATTTAAATTTCCTTTTATTTTGACTTAGTTTGCAGCGCAAATTTTAAATATGACTGGTTAAATAGCTTCAATGTAGGTAGATACTTTTTCTCTAGTTTAGCTTAGCAATATAGCTAACTACTATGTTAAAACAGTAGCTTTAAATGCTACCATATCAAAGCAGCTTCTTTGAAAGATGTGCTTGAACAGCAAATATAAGAAACTGTATAAGATCATCAGATTGCCAAACCCCCTGTATAAGACGTTTTTTTTTTTTTAGCATTGCAGGATATTTCATCCCCAAGAACACAGTTATCATCCCCAATTTATTTGGGGCCCATCACGATTCAAAAGTGTGGCATGACCCATACACCTTCAAACCAGGTAAAGACTTTGCAAAATTCCCATCGTTTGACAAACAAAATGCGCAAAAAATCACAACCCAGTTTTCAATAATGGTGATAGTGGACTTGTTTTATTTCAGAGCGCTTTTTGGAGCAGTGTGGAGGTGCACTTCGGGCTCTGGTGCCCTTTAGCGGCGGTGCTCGGCTCTGTCTCGGGGAGTCAGTGGCCAAAATGGAGCTTTTTCTCTTCACCGCTTACCTGCTGAGGGACTTCCAGTTCCTACCTGCAGACCCCGAGGGACCACTACCTGACCTGCGCGGAGTGGCCAGTGTGGTCCTAAAGGCCAAACCCTACAAAGTTATAGTCAAACCAAGAGCCCAATAAATGTGTAAACATGTGACTTTTTTTTTCTTGTTTAGAAAACTGCACAAACTTTCTTTATTATATCCATTTAACTAACACAGTGTATTTAGTTCTATCATTTTAAAAATAAATGCTTGTCCTAGTTAATGTTTCTGGAAGATAGAAATGAGCATGGTTTACTGCAAAGGTTATAAAGTGAGATGATTAAAGTGACAACAATCACTGTTTGGGTTCTATGAATCATCAGTAGTTATTATTTCTGCTGCTAGGCTGAACTGTGATTACTTTGAACTGGAACTGTGTTTTTGAGATACGACAATGGGCAGCATTAATATTGGCATATATAAATCATTAAAATTGGTTAACTTTTTACTTTTGGAACCCTTTTAAATGTCTTTCATAATTGTGTTGAAAATAAGCTGTATTGCCACCTTGTTTGTTTTTGGTGAGACACTATTATAAAGTTGTTTGTATAACCATATAATGGTGTGCTCGAGACTTTGAGATCAGTTTTATATTGCAATCACAGATCCTTACCAACAATGTAGACTTCTGGCAAGCCTTTTGTATATTTTCACATGCAAATTAGGTTTGTGGCAAATTTGTGGTGAACTGTGGCAAATTTGTCATCAAAAGTTCCCAACAGGTTTGCCATTACTGGCAAATTGTTTTGGCAAATACATTTGTCACTAGCGGCAATTTGTAATTGTTGCCAGAACATTGCCACAAGTTTGCCGCTAGTGGCTGACAATGGCAAACATGGCATTGAACATTTTGTTTTTGTAAGGGGAAGTATGTTATTTGTTGTACAATGGGAGTAAAACAGTCTATTCTTTGACACATAAATTTTAAACATTCTGATCACACCACAGCACAGCACACAGTGCACCACAATGAAATGTGACCTCTGCATTTGACCCATCCGGGAAGAAGCAGTGGGCAGTTGACATGCAGCGCCGGGGAGCAGTGCTTGAGGATGGAACCTTGCTCACGAATACGTCAGTGGTACCTTTACTAGTCCGGGATTTGAACGAATGCTACCAACTGCCCAGTTAAGCTAAATGCTAACCAAAACGTTGAGCCATACCTCAGCGAACTCACAGGCAGTTCAAGAACAGTTCAACAATAAATCATCACCTCTGTGAAAAACACAGCGTCCCACACTACTCTGCGTTATTACAACAGGTGCATTTTCACCACCTCTGTCAAAAACACAGCCACCCACACTACTCTGCATTATTACAACAGGTGCATTTGGGCTAAGTTTAGGTCAGAAGGCTAATACACTGGTAAGATACGTAGAATAATATGGAAATTAAGTAAAACCATAAGAAACATAATATGACAGAATAATGTAATGAAAGAAAATAACAATCGAAATATGATAAATGATAAAACATGATTGATGAAAAACTGCCATACTTGCTCCCACAACTTTATTGCAACAAAACACAAATTTTCATCACAATTTTTCAGAAAAGCTGCCACAAAATCATCATTTTAGTCCGCAAAAATCTCATAAAAAGCCTAAATCCTGGAGGCACGTAAGTCATCGCTCAGCGACATGCGATACCGCTCCTCACCACCAGATGTCAGTAGTACGGACACGTTAGCGCGCCGACACTCACTTCCTGATTCATATTCGCTGGCGGTCCGGACGGGAACGTAACTGTACAACTCGAGTGGCTGCCTTTCACAGAATGACGGTAATTTATAATTTACTGCCAACACATTAATCTTTATCACTCAGCTCGTCACTCGTTCATTCTTTTAACCGAACAAACTACACTTTACAAACTCGAGCAACTTTGCTAATGTGTGAGATGCTGACGCCAGCAAACAGTTCAGTTCGTCTGGTTAGACCTTAATTATTGCAACTCTTTTCATGCAAATCATTTTTTTCAGGATATTTCATCGTTTTGTTATGCACATTTTGCCAGTATTTATTCGTTGAATAACTACTAGAAGTTGCAGTTGATCAGGTTAAATCCTAATGATTGCACATTTTTTGCAGCTTTTGCATTTTCAGTAATTTTTGTTACAGCCGCCTTCCATCTACTCATTAGTTATGCATTAAATTCCAAATGAATAACTTATTAGAAGGTACAGTTTATCGTTCAACTGAAAAAAAAGGTCACCTGATGCACAAATATTCTGTCCTTTATTATGTCTAAACCTCTGTTTAGATCCTAATGTTTAGATCATGAGATTGCACTATTTACAATAGAATAGATGTTATTCACATTTAGAACTTTCTAGAAATGTTTATTTCTGTGAGTAAACTGTCACCTTGTGCACAGATATTAAATTCTAATATTTTGTTGTCCAACAGCACATTTTAAATTGGGTAAAATCCTGATGGACTTTGTGCAGGAATCCGTCACAGTGGCTACAAATGTCATTCTGTCACTTTCAGCTCTTCATACATCTATAGATTTATTCAAGGTAATAAAATATTTTATTATTGCAACTCCAATTGCTTCTTATCACATCTCAGTCTAACTCTAGCTGTTCTCTCCCCTCTTCCTCTGCAGGACCACAGAGCTCCGTCGCTGGGTTTTTTCCTCATTGCATGTTCCTCCGCTCTTGCTGTCCTCCCTCTCTCCGGCTCGTCTCTCATCTCGGTGCAAAAAGATTTAGAATGGGCGGGACAGACGTTGGGCCCATCGCTGACTGCTTTTGGCTTCTTGTGGCTCAGTGAAGATCGCTCCACAGCCCGTGCCCTTCTAATCGGTTCTGCCCTCCTGTTGACTTTTGCCGACTGGCTGTCGCCGGACGGTTTAGTGATTGCGACACGATTTGTGGCCTTGTCGGCGCTCTTGTGTTCGCTGACAGTGTGCCTGTTTGCCGGGAACATGGAGGGAGCAGTTGGAAGCGTGGGTCTCTGCCTCCCCGCGCTGGCGGCCCCCGGCCGAATCAGGGGAGGAACGTTGGGGGCACTCGTATACCCAGACATAGAAAGAGGACTGCTGGGGTGGACGCTGAAAGCCGTCGTTGCTGTAGGGTGCTGGTTGACGAGGAGAGGGCTGTGTAAATTTCTCCGGGACTTGGAAGGCTGGGACTGAATTATGGCTAGGCATTTAACTGGAAATTCATCAGAACCAACGCTTAGAACTTTTAATAAACGTTATCCTGCCCATGACAATAGTTTCAATTTTTAAAATGCTCTTAAATTCGCTTATTTTACCAAGTGTGTCTTCATGCTGAGCATATTACATACCTTGTCAAACCTTGTACCCAGAGTGAACCACGTCTTACCGCAAAATGGGAGACTCTGTAGCTTTGTCTGTTCTCGGATCACATATGGTACTTTTACTTTACTCCAAAGGGTAGTAATACACCAGTATTTGTTAAGTTAAGGAAGTCAGGTTGCAAACGTGTTGAGTCTTGGCTTTTCTACAAGTTGGAGTCTTAAACAGAGTTTGCTGTTTAAGTCCAACTTTTTCATAAAACCATTTCACTCTAAAAGCCAGAATGTGGGCAAGAGAGTCTGGAAAGGCTTTCCTTTATAGCATCATGCATCAGTATATTCTTATGGTTCTTAAATTTGTTCTTAAGAAATAGTTTACATTTAAATATTATAACGCTATATAACTGTAGAATTTAAGAAAACCTAATAGGATAATAGGCTTTGCCTAAACATGCATGCAATAAAATTTGCGATCATAGATTCTGTTCTTATCTAAGAACAAATCTTAAATAAGAACACTGTGTAAAATATGCAAATCCTTCAGGTTTTAAGACTTGTTTCTACTATTTTAAACTCTCATAACTATGGTACTGCACTGTAATGGGAGACCTAAGAGTACTAGTGTTTAATGGCTAGAGCTTGTTAGTAGTTATCCTGTAGCATGACACCTTTCGGGGAATTTAATTTGGTGAATTTTGGGGGGGGGTTGTTTTGGAGCCTCCTACTGGGAAAAGTAAATATGAACTGATCTGCTGCACAATGTAGATGCTCTGTAAAGTCAGACCTCATCTTGTGTATACCTCTTACAGCTCAACTGTGCTAATTTGTTACTGTTGTGTTAACATTATTAAGAAAGTTATCTATTAAAGTTGAATTGAATGCTCTTTAATGAGATACATCAGTCTTTAATGATTAACAAGCCCAAAGCTTCAATCAGACATCATAATACATATTGTAAAATCCATTGCCAAGCAAGCGAGGCACTTTATATTAAGGTCTGTATTTATTAAAAGAGAAGATTGTTTTTTATTTTAATGTCTGTTTAAGCTCAGGAATAAAAGTGTTGAATGACATTTTGGTTGCATTTTTTTATTTGATGTGAATGGAATGAAAATCAGCAAGTGATGTTTCATATCAGTTGAACTAAACCAAATGAAAGTCATAATGTTGCAGACTTTGTATCGGCAGGCACTAAATCGTTGTCCGATGACTTGTTAAAATAACATCTAACATGATTCCTTTAAACACAGTTGTGTAATTTAGTGACGGTCCCTAATCCTGCGGCGCTAAAACCATCAGGAACACAGAGATTGTGAGTGAGAGCTGATGTAACGTTAGCAACTAACATAGTGTACATTAGTCAAAAAAAAAGTCAAAAGTCAAAGTCAACTTTATTGTCATCTCTGCTATATACTGTACAGATACATAGAGAGACGAGACGACGTGGCTCCAGGTTATTTCCAGTGCGAACAAACAAAGAACGGTAGAACAGAGAATAAATAGGCAGTGGCACGACTAGGCACATGGGATAGACAATAAATGTAGAAAAGTAGAAATACTAAAATATACATTAATCAATATACATTTAAACCAGACAATATGCAATTAGCAACTAACATTAACAACTAACATAGTGTACATTAGCAACTAACATTAACAACTAACATAGTATACATTAGCAACTAACATTAACAACTAACATAGTGTACATTAGGAACTAACATTAACAACTAACGTAGTGTATATTAGCAACTAACATTAACAACTAGCATAGTGTACATTAACAACTAACATTAACAACTAACATAGTGTACATTAGGAACTAACATTAGCAACTAACATAGTGCACATTAGCAACTAACATTGGCAACTAACAGTGTACATTAGCAACTAACATTGGCAACTAACATAGTGTACATTAGCATCTAACATTAACAACTAACATAGTGTACATTAGCAACTAACATTAGCAACTAACATAGTGTACATTAGCAACTAACATTAACAACTAACATAGTGTACATTAGGAACTAACATTAACAACTAACGTAGTGTATATTAGCAACTAACATTAACAACTAGCATAGTGTACATTAACAACTAACATTAACAACTAACATAGGGTACATTAGGAACTAACATTAGCAACTAACATAGTGCACATTAGCAACTAACATTGGCAACTAACAGTGTACATTAGCAACTAACATTGGCAACTAACATAGTGTACATTAGCATCTAACATTAACAACTAACATAGTGTACATTAGCAACTAACATTAGCAACTAACATAGTGTACATTAACAACTAACATAGTGTACATTAGCAACTAATATAGTGTACATTAGCAACTAACATTAGCAACTAACATAGTGTACATTAGCAACTAATATAGTGTACATTAGCAACTAACAATGTACATTAGCAACTAACATTAGCAACTAACATAGTGTACATTAGCAACTAACATTAACAACTAACATAGTGTACATTAGCAACTAACATTAACAACTAACATAATGTACATTAGCAACTAACATAGTATACATTAGCAACTAACATTGGCAACTAACAGTGTACATTAGCAACTAACATTGGCAACTAACATAGTGTACATTAGCATCTAACATTGGTAACTAACATAGTGTACATTAGCAACTAACAATGTACATTAGCAACTAACATTAGCAACTAACATAGTGTACATTAGCAACTAACATTGGCAACTAACATAGTGTACATTAGCAGCTAACATTAACAACTAACAGTATACATTAGCAATTAACATAGTGTACATTAGCAACTAACATAATCTACATTAGCAACTAACGTAGTGTACATTGGCAACTAACATAGTGTACATTAGCAACTAACATAGTGTACATTAGCAACTAACATAATCTACATTAGCAACTAACATTAGCAACTAACAGTGTACATTAGCAACTAACATAGTGTACTTTAGCAGCTAACATTAACAACTAAAATAGTATACATTAGCAATTAACATAGTGTACATTAGCAACTAACATAATGTACATTAGCAACTAACATTAGCAACTAACATAGTGTACATTAGCAGCTAACATTAACAACTAACATAGTATACATTATCAATTAACATAGTGTACATTAGCAACTAACATTAACAACTAACATAGTGTACATTAGCAACTAACATTAGCAACTAACATAATGTACATTAGCAACTAACAGAGTGTACATTAGCAACTAACTAACAACTAACGTAGTGTACATTAGCAACTAACATTAGCAACTAACAGAGTGAACATTAGCAACTAACATTGGCAACTAACATAGTGTACATTAGCAACTAACAATGTACATTAGCAACTAACATAGTGTACATTAGCAACTAACATAATGTACATTAACAACTAATATAGTGTACATTAGCAACTAACATTAGCAACTAACAGAGTGAATTAGCAACTAACATTAGCAACTAATATAGTGTACATTAGCAACTAACATTAGCAACTAACAGTGTGAATCAGCAACTAACATTAGCGACTAATATAGTGTACATTAGCAACTAACGTAATGTACATTAGCAACTAACATAGTGTACATTAGCAACTAACATAATGTACATTAGCAACTAACATTAGCAACTAACAGTGTGAATTAGCAACTAACATTAGTGACTAATATAGTGTACATTAGCAACTATCCTTTTGGGGAAGGCACTGCAGATCGGCTCAATGAAAGTTACTGGACCAATATCCTATCCACGTATTGGATTGGTGCCATCTCTTAATTCCATTACCACCCTCCTGGTACAGCGTCTGTGTTTCACTGCTGCACGTTTCTCTTGGATCACTTTCCCTCTATTCACTTCCAAGGCACGTTGTTGTGCTGCTGGCATTCCGGCTCTGGAGCGACCGGCAATCCCCAGGAGCTCTGTAGGGCTTTCCATTCTGCTGCCTCATCACTGTAAAAAGCTTTATGTGCATCTCCCCTGCCCTCTTGATGAACAGGGTTCTCTAGACCGAGCCACCATAGCCACAAAGTGGGCTGTGCATAAATACCAATAAATAGGAAATGTGATTGCACAAGGAACTTCAACTATTATGTGGATGTCTTTACATGCTATGGAAACCTCCAAGGATCACCTGGGAACACACTACTCCATGCCCTTATTATTGTTACTTATTTTATTAATTTATTAATTTATTCTCTCATAAATCAATGAATTCTGGGTAGTAACTCCACTTGCAGTAATTCTGGTGGACCAGGGTCGCCAACTCTCACGCATCTGGCATCAATCTCACGCTCAAGCAAGAAATCTCATTACGTCAGTTACGTCAGTTCACAAGTATGAAGACTAGGTTCTCTTGATTTACCTCTCATGAAAATAATCCACATTGCTGCTGCTAAAAGACCATCCATACAGCCATACACTCCGCCGCTAGACTTCTTCTCTGTGATTCCTACACTAGCGCTTGTGAGAAAACATGGCGGATCAGGAAGCGCTAGCAGTTCTACCTGGTGAGCGGAGCTTCTCAGAGAGGAGGATGGAGTTATTCAAATGTCCCCTACTGTGACGTAGAAGTAGAGGAGAAATCTAAACGGCTTGTTTAAGCACACGATTTCATAAATTAATACTAACACAATTGGCCATTTTTATCAATCTTACAGTGTGGGTAGAGGCAGTACAGACCCAAATGGGTGTCCAAAGAACAGAAAGAGTACATTTTTTCATAATATGGGACCTGTAATGCCAATTTTACAAATGTGCAAAGTGAAGTTAAAACTAATGTGAAAATTTGTATTTGTAATGTCAAATCGCAATAAGGTTTCAGTGATGTTTTGGACGTAGAGAGTGTTTTGATTTTCATCTTGAATGAATTACCCTCAAATCTGTTGAGTCCCAAAAAAGTTGTCCTTTTCACCTTTTATCCAAATGCTAATATTTTTAGCATATTTACTGCCTTTGTTTACATCTGTTTAAAGTAACCTAACAGATTACACAGATGCGCATCTCATGACGAAGTGAAGTCTGGATCATTTAGCTATACGTCCTTCAAACAGCCATCTTTATAATCTGATCATCCAGTTCAGTAATGTATATATTTAGCAACAACATACACATGACTGGACACATTTATGTCCCAATTTTCCACGGCATGCAACGTTTGAGCTAGAGATTAAAAAGCAAACATCAGAAGACGGAGACCACATGAAGCGCTAATAAAGGACTGGCTTATTTCACCAGACATTGTGACATCACCGCCTTGTGATTGTGATTTACTACACACCATCGCACCAGGACACCCCGCCTCATCTGTGTGTGTGGATTTATGTCACCCCGTGTGTGTGATCTGCTCTTTGAAACACTGACATTTGTCACCCAGTGAGGTGAACAAAGGCCTGGCACCAGTCCCATTACTTCTGGGCGCTGGAAAGAACACCAATGTAATAAACAAGCCTATGAAAGCAAACGTGATGAACACACTGATCAATATCTTTGGCTGTAATTGTATTTTTAAAGTCTGACTTCCCTGTGGAACATTAAAAACATATGGCCTTTTGTTACTGTTCTATAGAGAGCAGAGCCCCTGACTGCAAGGAGCCGTTCCTGCTCTTTTTCTCTCATCCATCTCTGTCAGCTTCGTTCAGGCACTGCAGATCCAGCCACCACTGCACTGAGCATGCTCACTGCAGCGGCTGAGAGAGAGAAAGAAGGAGAGAGAGCACAAGTGTGGGAGGCAGAAGGACCGGTTGATGCTGAAACAGGAGAGGGAGAACGAGTAGGAGAGGGATTGTGACTGTTTTTTGGCCGGTGACACGTCTGCAGCTCAGCTGGATGCAGTGGAGATACAGCAACATGTAGAGCTCAAATATGTTGCAGAGGAATATACAGACAGACAGGCAGCTCACTGTACTGACAGCATAGAAAAGCGGCACAAGCTGAGGGTAAGGGCGCTGCAGACAACAGAGCATAAATTGGAAAAATCCTGTTGAGAAGCCAAAAAGCAACGATGCCCTAAATATGGATGGATGTTAAGGTAAGTAGGTTAAGGACGGACTTAGTCGGATCTTTCTTCTGACTCTTAGTCTCGCTTTTCTGATGTTGCAGCGTGAGCTAAGCTGGGGGTGTTCCAACAAGGAGTGTGTGTTTGTGTGTAAGTGTGTGCGTCAGTTTCCCACTGCTGTCATTGAGTAAAGTGCATCTCAGGAGAGATGTACGCTTTCTACTCTCTACTGGTCTACATCTTCTACACCGTCTTCAGGAAAGAAGAGGAGGCCGCTCTCGAGGGAGCATGTGCTGAGCCCCCAGAGGTACGTCTGCGCTCACACTGTCTCAGATAGGTCCCATCCTCATCCTTCAGGAATTGCACTAGACCTTCTTAGTGTGTGAGTTACAAACTGAATTGCTTGTTTAGTGTCAGACTTCTAGCATCGCAACTCAGAAACCTATACATTTATCTGTGTGTTATGAGGTATGAATGGATGAGTTTTATTTTGTCATGGATTAGAATATGGATTGTATCAGCCAAAAACAGTCAGCTAAGGTTGTTAACACCAGCGGTGTCAATTCCGTGCATCACATTCCTCTCACGTACGCACCCCCACTGTATCTACCAGGAGCCTGGCCATGTTTCCATGGAAACAGGGAGCAAGAGGAGTGGTGGCCACACCCCCAGGTTGGGGAAAAGGCGGTGTGACCAAGTCAGTGATTTAAGTAAGTCAGTGATGTTGAGTTTGTTACATTTAAGAGGTTATGTTTAGTTATAATGAAAATAATTAATTGCATAGTCATGACCTTGCTCCTGTATTGCAGGCAGCTGCAGCAGCGGCAGTGACAGCGATGGCTTGTCTCTTAGTGAGGAAGAGGATGACATGAGCGAAGGTCATGCCATGCCTGCTAAGACCCCGCTGGCAGCGTTCCTGTCCTTTAAACAGGAGTCGGAAAGGAAAAGAGTTTACAGCGCCCACGCGGAGACAGAGGAAAAGGTACATAGCAATTAAAGAGACACTCGACACTCTAATGCTGTTGGCACAATGTAATGGCATCCTCATTCTTGGGAAGCGAGTGCCTTTAAATGAATGCAATAGCCCATGGTTCAACCCTAAAGTTGTGTTCACTGGAGCTCAGCCTACCAATACACAATACCTTACGGTGATGGTCACCAGTTAAAGACGGTCAACAGACGTCTCTAAGAACAACTTGCACATGCTAAACAAATCACTTCCGCCAACTCTCTCAAGCATGAACGCATTGCAGCGCCTCCGCCAATTGGCATCTATGGTTGACGGCTCTATGGTTAGCTGTGTTCACTGGCAAGAAATCCTGTGACAACTGTGCTAGTAACACTTGGCCAAATTTATTTAGAAAGCACATTTAAACAACAGTGGTTAGTCCAAAGTGCTGTATAATAGAAGCAATCAGCTTTATAGCTTTTTTGCTGACAAAGAAAGACAATCCTACAGTTGTAACGCTGACTGAAATGTTCCCTCAGGTGCCCGAGTCTCCACTGGTGGCCGTAATGACGCACCTACTAAGTTTCTTGGAGCAGTACTCGCACCTTCAGCAGCTGCAACAGCAAGCAGAGCAATACCGCCTTCAGCTGCGCCGGCATCGGGTACAGCACCGCCGCAAAATGAAGGCCCTGCGTGCCTCCTACCGCCAGCGCCTTCGAGACAAGGCCAGCATCATCAGTAGCCTTGAGGAAACCATTGTTCAGCAACAAAGCCCTTCCCCCAGCAGTGATGGTAAGTGTTCCGTTTGACCTAAGCCTCCGTGAACTGTTGTACCGTCCAATGTTTACAACTAAAAACTCAACAACAGCCAACCTGCTGCTTCCACCATGTTTTTTACGTCTAAAATCCGGTTCATTTTCAACAAGGATATAAAATTGTAACATACTCACGAGGAAAGATTGTTCTATTTGGAATGCTATCATGAAACATGTTTAGTCAGGTTTATGACATCAGTAGGAAAAGTGATAAATGTGTTTAATGTTAAACAAAAAATCATTTATGCGGAAAATTGTTCCACCTTAGCAAAAACAGGTGACCTAGGAGGTGCAAGACTCAGCCCAAACCAATGTGGCAGAGAGCAACAGCAAATTTGTTACTATGCAAGGTAGCTACATTAGCTGACGTTGGCTGTTTTGGTGCAGTGAAGGCAGGTCTTCGGGATGCAAAAGGAGGCACTGGATGTACTAGATAACCAAAAAAGTTGCCGTTTCTGAGCCTCGCATTGGAAGAAGCCATCACTGAGACGGAAATAAGTGCGACACGTCCCGGAAAAGTGGTCGAGATGGGACTGGGGACATTGCCCTCATCCTATGCAAGCATTTCAAGGAGGGGGGAAGAAATGGATGTGTTGAAGCAGTTCATTCGTTGCCTGCTTCATGACTTTAAGGTGGACCTTTCCACAGCCGAATCAAGCTGCTGAATTTGTCAAGCCTTTGGGGATAATTCTGTCAATGAATGCACCACCAGGCATTTGTTCCAGAAGTTCAGGTCAGGAGATCTGATAAAAATAAAAAACAGCAAGAACTTGTATTTGGGAGACTTTTAACACTTTGAATCTACACAAGATTTGTGGCTGTGCCTTTGGAGTTGGAATTTTGAATGTCGTCAAACAATTTATGAGCACAATGTCTCATCAATAACAACACAGCCTCAATAAGTAACCACAATTGCAGGTTTTCTATGTAGCTGTTCACTTAAAGGGGTAAACCTACTGTTAGTCCTTATCTTGTATCTCCAATTGTTGTCACTCACTGAAACTCATTGGTAAACACTGTGAATTTTATGAGGATGTCACACTCAGCTATCCACAGCCATGTGAGTTGAGAACATGTGCTGTGCTTCACCACAGAAAAGAGCGACCCTGCCACAAAGCTATATTTCTAAGAATGTGATTGTGTTTTCTTACAAAGCTGAAGTAAGAAGGAGCAGGGGGTCATGGCAGGGGTCAGGAAGGTTCAGTGCAGCATTAGTCTTTGAACGGAGTAGATGTGGACCACTACATGTTAAAATGTGACCATTCGGTTCAAGCAAGAGGAGAGGTTATTGACTGAGCAGGATGATCTCGAGGATTGTGACATAAATCACTGGGTACGCCAACTGCTTGATGAAACCTCAAGGTTGCCATGTCCTTTATATGGGACCAGATTTTGATTAGCACGTTGTAACTATGGGCATGCTGCCGACTCACAGTAAGAAGGTGCTGGGTTCGACCCCTGGGTCGGCTGTAGGGCCTTTCTGTGTGGAGTTTGCATGCTCTCCCCGTATTCGCATGGGTTTCCGATGGGGGCTCAGGTGTCCTCCGTGCCGCCCCTAACTGTAAATGATTTCAGCAATTTAACCCTTTTGTAGGTGTTGGCTATGCGTATGAACAACCACTGTTCAATATGTGTGTCTTACTGGCTCATCATTCATGCATGAAGGGTTAATCACCAAAACCAGATCTAAACCATGTCAACTTTGCCAGAGGAAGCGTGTAAGATGGATGACTGAGGTCTCGAAGACGGTGCTGACTCCGTGTCTGTGTGCAGTCAAGCGTGTGAAAGGGTGTCTGGTGTGGTAGGCCTCAGACGGACGTTAACTCTCATTAGTCGTTATGCGAAAAAACAGTCATTATTGCTCACATGGCCAGCGTCTGAGTTGCTCCGCCGCCGAGTGAGTTGAATAAAACATGGAGAGCGTTTCCTCTTTAATGCAATGCACTTACAAGCGAGCGCATGCTAGTAGCCTGCACGTGGCCTCGTGTTGTTTTATATTTAGACCTGCACATGAGCTGAGAATTCCCCTTTTAAACGAGGGCGTAACTTTGGGTTGAACTTTGGAGGGCATAAGGTGTTTACCCATTTAACAAAATATGATTATTTTGGGAGGTTGTATGTGCCAATTTGGATTACTGGGGATGTTACGAGATCCCCGTCCTCGTCTGTGAAAAATGCCTTTAATTACAGAAAAGTGGGTGGAAAAATGTGTTATATTTGTAATAACATATTGAAATAACCTGCTTGATTGGACAGTTATTACATTCAAATATCTTTTGCTGGTTCCGAAAAGAAATGCATGAATAATAAGCTTCTTTAACTATTTTAACAAGTCATAATGTTCAAATCAACAATAATCAATGATTTACTATTATTTATTTATCATTCTGGTTTCCCACCCCGTTTGTGATTAACTTCCGCACAGTTTTAGGGTTTAACGCACCAAATTCAATTCATGGCCTTCTTAATTAGTCTGAGTGGTGCGTTGAGAATATGGAAAACCGTAAAAATGTGCAAGACGAGCATTAATTAGATCTATATCTATCACAGTCATCCATGAAGTCATTGCAATATGGCTGGGTACTGCAGCTCTGGTTCATTCCGTTCGCACGACCTCCCGTTTCCCCATCACGTTTGTCTGAGCATCACGTTTCTGTGAGTATCCCGTGAGCAGAGCTGCACTGGTTCCTCCCTCCCCTTCTTCTCTCCCTCCTCCTCCTCTTCCTCCTCCTCACCTCTTGCTCCTTCCCATCCATTTAAACCTGCCCCTCCTTCTCTCACCCTTCCACCAATCATCATAGATCCTGCCTACAGTAATTAGAGTACAGCTGGAAGAAAAGCAACCGTGACTCGGCTCATCAATATTTAAAATTGGGAAGCTGATTAAATTGTTGGGAAGGGAGACACGGTTCTGAGATTGAGTTTCAGCTCTTTAAGCTTGGGGGAGGGATGGAAGACTTTAAGGGAATTTCAGGTCGGGTTAAAATCAGAAGCCTCTGCCAAATATAAAATGATAAATATATACAGTAGTTTTCTCTTAAACCATCTCATCATTTGAATCTTTACACAGTGAAACTGTTAGACACGAAACAAGTCTTGAGCTCATCAACATTTTCAAAATGTCTGTATGGGTTTTTAAACACATTGAAATCATACACTAATCAACACTATACATTTTCTCAACCCTGCAGCAATGGGACCCTGATTAACACTAAGATATGCTGTGATGCAATGAGCCTCTAATCAGTCCCTCCAGGATTTCGGGCCTTTTTTGAGATTGTTGCAGTCTAAAATGCCTGATTTGCATGTTTTGTTGCAATAAAATTGCGGGAGCAAGTCAAAATTGTGGAAAAAAGTGCGATTTTGTCCCCCTTAATAATGATTCTTTAACAATTAGTTTAAATGAAGAAAACAAAACCATAATTTTATTAACCATTAATCATTTCGTTATTTTTGATGGTAAATCTTAGGCGTTTTTATCACACACGTTTCCTGCATCTTCTAAACGTAACAAGGAAGTGAATTCGCTGCTATGACTCAACATTTTGAGGGAAACGACAATGATTGGTCAAAAATTGCAGAAAAGTTGCGGTGATTGGTCAAGATTGCACGGTGGGAATGAATTGGCGTGGACTGGCTAAATTTGCGTTAATATTTGAGCTCGCAACATCGCGAAATTTTGGAGGGTCTGACTGTGTGTTTGTGTGTGTGTAGCAGGTTCTCCAGCAGGGCTCCATAAGCTGGTGCAGTCTCTGTGTGGCCTGCAGGGGGAGAGGAGTCAGCTCCGGGGGGAACTGCGCCTCCTTCATTCCCAACTTGAAGAAAGAGAACAGGATCGCCACTCGAAAGTGCAAGCCTTCCAGCAGCAGGTACTAAACACTCTATGTCTCTTTTCATTTTTCAAGCATTCTTCCACACCTTTATCTAATGCTCTTTCCAGGCCGCTATCCTCCCCTCCGTGCTATAGCTCCCACGTCTTCCGATATAGACAATCTATATTTTTCCTTTTTAATCATGTATCCCTGAATCCCAAGACGCTTTTGTCATCCTGCCATCCACAGTTATCTCCCTTTTAACAGATCCAGGGGCAGGTTATGGTGTGCATGGGCCCCTAGGCTACATATTAATGAATTGATAATTTACTGGCCAATCGGCTCAAGGCTCAAGCCATATCTAGCCTGTGCGTTAATCCACACCTGAACACATCCATCCATCCATCCATCCATCCACACGCGTCGCCTTCCATTCATTTTCTCCCCCACCAATCAACTCCAAGCTAAAAATATCGGCGAATTTGCCTCCTCCTCGTCCTCCACAGATCGATGAACTGAAGAACTGCATCGAGGAGAGGGAAGAAGAGCTCTCCAGGCTCCGCACTGCATCGGTAAGCAACACCTGTGTCTGCCTTTGACGCTGGCGATTAATAATACTTTAGAATTAGAATCAGGCCAGACAGTTTGGAAAATGATTCATGCTGAAGATTCTTATCTGGGGCTCTCACTGCTGTGCTGCTGAGCAGGTTTATTTTTGGGGCGGTTCAAACTTTCTCGCTTCTGGTTCGCCACCCCAGGGAGCCACTGACTCAGAAAAGCGGGTGCTGTGCCTGTCGGCGGAGAACGAGAGTCTGAAACACAGCCTTGCGGTGACTCAGGGACTTCTGCAGCAGCTGTCCATCATCCCGACCCAGTCCAGCTCTGTGCTGATGAAGGTGAGACCACTGAAAGGTGAGACCTATTGGGTTTTCACCTCTGCATTTGACCCATCCGTGAAGGAGCAGTGGGCAGCTCACAAGGGCAGCACCTGGGGAGCAGTGCTTGGGGACGGTGCCTTGCTCATGAGTACCTCAGTGGTACCTTTACCGGTCTGGGATTCAAACCGGCGACCTTCTGATCACGGAGCGAACAACCTAACCATTATGCCACCAACTGCCCCATACATAGTTATACAGATGCAACATGAAGTTGAAGGTATCCTGGTCATTTCTAAGAATGTGCGAATTAAAATTTAAATTGCACTCTTGTGTGAACGCTTTCAGAGTTAAAATAGCACAAAATAAGTTCATCAGCTTATCCGTTGGCTCCTGCAGGAGAACGAGAACCTGCGCAGCCGTGTGCAGCAGCTGGAGTGCAGCCTGCAGTCCAGGGCCGAGCAGTTCTCGCGGCTGGAGCGCCAGAGCGAGCAGGAGGGATGGAGGAGAGGTGAAGAGCTGAGAAGGAGGGACGAAAAGGTGCGCGAACTGCAGCTGGAGCTGGACAAGGAGCGCAGCAAGGAGCCGGTACTGAAGGTGAGAACAACCTGGTCTTGTTTTACTCACACTCACTTGTGATTGTAGTCATTTGTGGTTCTCTTCAAGCCTGGCACCACTAGTGAAAATGAATTTGTCTGAGACGGCCTCTTTCTGTACCATTTTCAATAAAAGGTTTCGTCTTTAAAAATTGTACATGAATCACATATTGATTTTCTTCGTTTCTTTCATTGTGATGAAAGTGCAGCAGCACTTTTCCCCCCAAGGGAAAGGGATTTTCTCCCAAAGAACTCTCACTCTCTGGATATTTTCTCTTTTTTGGACCATTTTCTGTATACCCTAATGATGACTGTGAGTGGCACCATCTGGCACCAACTTTTGTTCATAGTCACTTAAGGGCCTTTGTCCACCAATCACGTTTTTTGCACTGGCAGCGTCTTTGTATTTTAAATACAAATCCTATGAGCTTCAGCGTTCAGGGTTTTAAGCACCTTCAGCGGAAAAAAGACATCAGTGGAGACAAATTTATTACCACAGCGCTAAGAGCACTTCAAGCTGAGATCTGTTCAACTTTTAGAACAGCACTGGGCTCGTCAATGTCACTTCTCTCTTGTTAGCCAATCAAAATCAGGGAAGTCAAGAACTCACTAACAACAATGGCAGCGTATCTGGAGCAGCTGGAGAGGCTTATTTTGGCTTTATTTGCACAGTTGAAGTAAGGCAAAAAACTACAATGATGTGATCAAAGCCCTAATCGGTGCTACTCTCCAAGCTGTTTATTTACACGCTTTATCTCATGCACCCAATCTCTACGGCTCCAAGAGTCTAGTTCAAATGATGCCCTTTCTCTCCATTGTAAAGATAATCTCTTTGATGTCGGCTAAACTACCCATCTCAAAGGAACGCGTTACAAAACTTAACAAGTTTTTCTCTCAGCGCAACAACAAGCGCTGAGAGAAGCACTGAGAAAACACTCCAGAAGTGAGGTTTTGACCGGTCTCTGCACATAAAACATTTTTGGTGGACACATGCCCTAAATCACCATTCTGATGCCCAGTTTGAACCTCAGCAGGTCACCCTGGGCATGTCTACATTAGAGGTGTGAACCTTTACTGGTCGTACGATTTTATTCGATTACGACTACCAGGTCTACGATTCGATGCGATGCGATTTCTCGATGCATCACAATGCATGTCATCTACATTACTTCACATTGCACGCAGATCGGGCAGCCATAGTTACTACCGGGATGTTCTTCTTAACTAGATTTTTATGCTGTAGCCAGAAAATCACCAAGCAATGCCATTATGATGTTATCCAGGGGTTTTTAACTGATTCAGTCCCAGGAACCATCACTGAGACTAAGCAGTAAATAATTTTTAAAAAGGGATTACAGTAGTGAAACTGGATCGCTTGTCACGGACCACCTGCAATGCCACCGGGGACCACGGGGCAGCAGACCGCCAGTTGAAAACCCCTGATATAATCAATTATGGTTGAATATTGCTGCCATGTGATTGGCTGATTAGCAGGTCACTAGGCGTGTGTAATAAAGTAGCCGGTTAGGGTATATACCAGTTTTGTACATTGATATCCTGGTTTATGCAGTTAAGACTGTGGCCATGAATGGTTAGGACTGCAGTAAAAACAGACTTGGCTAGGCTTGGCTTGAAGTGTAGAAAGCAGTGTGGAATTCATGAAGATTAAGTTGAGAAAACATTGAGCTCCATCTTGGAAGTGTTGTCTTAATTTTGTTCTTAAAAACCTTAAGGTGTTAAGAGTGTAATATTATACAACTGTTGCAAACATGCATATAATAAAATTTGCATTAGATTGCTCATTAGCAGTTCTTACCAAGAAACAAATCTTCAATATGAAAGCATTGGTGAACATCAGAATCTTTATGAAAACTGTATCAGTGGATTTCAGGAGCAAATTTGTTCTTTAAGATGGTTGGTGAATGAGGCACCGTATCTCGCATTGCAGTATGTCACTCAGACGGTGGAAGTGGAGTCACCATCGACTTTGAGGCAGCTGGCTGAGGCCAGGCAGAAGAATGAGCAGCTGAGCGAGAGACTGGCCAGTCGGAACGAAAGATGCAGACAGCTGGAGGAGAACATCAGACGCTCTGATGAAGTCAGCTGTAACCTTCAGCACAAGGTCTGGTGTTGACTTTTACTCAAGACACCAACAAAGACGCACCTTAATTGCACCTTTTCTGACCTAAAAGGGACAATTCACGTGATGTGATGATAACGGGTGTAATAACGCTCAAATCTCTCTTCACCTTCAGTTAAGCGCCAGCTAGCCACAACTTCTGGTGCTGTGTCCCTTTAAAGTTTACCCGTAGGCTGCTATCACAGTCATCTTCTGTAATCCTCACAAGTTCCAAATGACTTTCATTAATCTTTTATCACATGCTGACACGCTGAGAAGAAAGCGAGCTCCCGCAGTGAATAACGAGATACTGCAATGTTTATGGCAGATTGCGGCCTACGAGAGGGAAATCGGAACGCTGCAGACTGAGCTGCTGAAGGAGATCGGTCATCTGGAGGAGAAGAAAGACGAAGCTGTGAAAGCGGCTTCCACCTGCTCCCAGGAGCACCTGCAGAGCCTGCAAGACCAGTTTATGAGTGAGTTTGTGCCAACATTGCCATGTAGAACAGATGGTTTGAGATGGTTGAAATTCTAAGTAGGGGTGGAAATCGAAAAACGGTTCCAACTGATCAGTTCCATCAGAATTGTGCACCTCCAATTTCCTCCTATCGATTCTTCTTAACAATTCTCTCATTTCCCAGCACCACATTTTCCACTTTTCCCTAAGTTTTGTGTCACGGTTCATTACGTCACACTCTCTGCGACTTGACCTTCAACCACAAGGAATCATGACGGAGAAATGATATTTTTCACCATGTAAACACACACGCTGCGTTTGTTAGCGCTCACGACTCTCACAGGGAAGTCCAACATTCACTAAAACCTTCCAGTTCAGTTCAATCTTCCCATTTATTACAGACAAAACTTATATTTTAGCTGATAAATAACAACAACCAGCGTTCTACTCACAGTACAGACATTTACTTGATTTATTCCCGACGCGCGTCCACAGCGTTATTGTGCCGCAGCTCTCATATGGAACGCCCTCATGACAAAAATGTACTTCTCTCCCAGAAATGAGTCAAAAATGAGTTATAGACCAAAATCAGTCCAAATGCTGAAAAATGACCAAAACTTCAGTATTTCTTCATTTTACATTAATCAGAAAATATTTATTACATTCTATAATGTTAGAGAGTAAAAAATAAATATAGAAAAATGCATGATTTGTTATCAAATAATTTGATTCTATATCCTATATCTAAGTGTTTCCACCTGCACTAACCTTATTGTTCTTCATAAACTACACCATAGAATGTCTCTGTATAATAACAACTCTGAATATCAATATCAATGTGTAGAACTACTTTTTTCACACTCAAAAAACTACTCAGGAATCAATAAGGGAATTGATAAGGAATTGGATTGATAGGCAGAATCAACAATGGCATTGATACTGATCAAATCTTATATATTCCCAATCCTTATTCTAAGGTCTCGAAATGGAATGAAAGACATATATATATGTACAGTATATATACAGTATATACACACAAACCAATGATTCTATGCGTCTGTATGTTTTCATCAGCCCTACAGAGGCGTCTGAGTGCTCTTCCTTCAAACCTACGCTCCATAAAGACAGACTATGCCAGCCTACGCAGCCAAGTGCGCAACTTCTCTGAATTTTATGGAGCTGCCATCAAAGAGGCCAAGAAACAGGCAAGTACCCAATCCACTTAATATCATTTCATGCAGTGTTTCTCAATCCCAGTCCTCGCAGCCCACTGCTCTACACATATTCTGTATTTCCTGCACTGTCGCACGCTGGTCGTACATTACTAATTAGCTAATCAGTAGCATCAGCTGTGCTGTGGGTTGGGAAAGTCGAATCTGTGCAGAGCAGTGGGCCGCGAGGACCGGAATTGGGAAATGCTGATTCAATGAATGAAACAACGCCTGCAGCAAAAAGCTTTAAATACAATTCAAATCTGCCTTCAAAAGTCTTCAGGAAGGAGCCAGGTCCCATTATGGTGCTCAAATGTTTATCTGAAGCTCTTCATTCCACGTTCTTGTCCCTACACATGGATGTTTACAGTTAAATACTGTTATGTAACAATGAGGAAATAAGATCATCTGGGAGTGGATGAATAAAATGAATGAATATGGAGTAAAATCTTGAGTGTTAAAACAGCAGTACGTCTCACTCAACAATATCAGTCTCTGATCAGCCTAAAATGCCTGATTTTTGCAACAACATTTCTAAAAAAAATGTGATGAAAGTTGCAGTGTTTTTAGGTGTTTTGTTGCAATAAAGTTGCAAAAAAATAGCGATTTTGTCTCCCTTTATAATGGTTCTTTAACAATGAGTTAAAATGAAGGGAACAAAACCACTTCTTTTTATTAACCATTAATCATTTAGTTATTTTAAAAAGTAAATGTGAGGTAAACGTATTTATCACGTTTTTTGCGTCTTCTAAACGTAACAAGGAAGTGAGTTCGCTGACGACAATGATTGGTCAAAAATTGCGGAAAAATTGCGGTAATTGGTCAAAAATGCACTGTAGTAATGAATTCACAGGGATTGGCTGACTTTGCATTAATAGTTGCAATCACAACATTGCAAAACTCTGGGTGGTTTGCAATATATTCTTTTTTGTTAGATTTGTTAGATTTTTTGTTAGATTTGTTCTTTGATATTTAAATAGTAAAATATTATGCAACTGCAGAATTGAAGGAAACTCAATAAAATAATCTTTTGCACAAACAGGCCTACAATAGGATTTGCATAAGTGTGCTCTTCACCATTTTTAGATTCTGTTCTTGCCAAATGTTAAATAAGACAAAAGTGACACAAACAGGTTAATGTCAGAATCATCATAAAAACTGATTTCTTCTTATGAACGGTTGGTGAATGAGGCTCATTGTCTCCTCTCTCAAAATTCTTGCAACGTTCCACAGATTTCAGCAGCAATAAATGAAATGTCAGAGGCCAATAAGGATCTTCTGGAGAAGTACAGGAAGGAGGTTGCGCTCCGCAGGAAGTACCACGAGCAGCTTGTGGAGCTGAAAGGTAGCCAGACCACAGCATTAATACACTTGCAATCTTACGTAGCAAAGAACAGGCTGATAAAACACCTCTCCCCTCAGGCAACATCCGTGTTCTGTGCCGCGTGAAGCCGGTCCTTAAAGAAGACCAGCATGAGGAAGGCCAGGCGGTTGTCGTGACCACTGACCCTCACAATGAATCTGCCCTCACTGTCCTGAGTAAAGGGAAAGCAAAGAGCTTTGAGCTGGACAGAGTCTTTCATCCGCAAGCTACACAGGAGGAGGTAACCAAAAACTTAACATCCTTCAACAAACATGAGGCTTGAAACCGGAACACCAGCAAATTAGTATGGTTTTATCAGGCAGTAAGTGTTCACTTTCTTAGAGAATATTGTATGGAATTTGAGTATATCATTCCACTAGGGGTGTTGACATTAATCGCATAAATGCCTGTGTCCAACAAACGTGTTTTTCCGCCAAGAGCGCTCAAAACCTCACTTCCAGAGCGCTTTCTCCTCACTTTCTTGGCGCTTTCTCCCACCACTCGTTGTTCCTAATCGATTATAACAGAGGTTTTCGACTCTAGTGATCCGCGGCTGCACTGTTTTTAGTGTTTAGTGTTTAAGGCATTTTGTTGCGATAAAGTTGTGGAAAAATTTGTCCCCCTTTATAATGATTCTTTAATAATTAATAAAAATGAAGGGAACAAAGCCACTATTATTTTTATTAACCATTAATCATTTAGTTATTTTTGAAGGTAAATGTGAGGCGTTTTGTATCACACGTTTTCTGCATCTTCTAAAAGTAAAAAGGAAGTGAGTTTGCTGGCGTATGGCTCAACGTTTTGCAGGAAACGACAATGATTGGTCAAAAATTGACAAAAAGTTGCAGGGTCGTAGCTGAATTTGCATTAATAGTTGCGATCGCAGTGTTGCAAAGTCCTGGAGGGTCTGGAAAAGATTCCAAACAGGTGTAAAGGAGGTCTACTACAGTAGGACCTTAATAAAGACGGAAGAGACAAGTAATGTAATATGTTTGTACGTTTGCAGGTATTTCAAGAAATTGAGCCTCTGATCACATCCTGCATAGACGGATATCACGTCTGCATCTTTGCTTATGGCCAGACAGGTTCGGGCAAGACTTACACCATGGAGGTACGACACTTAGTGGGAAACGAGCACAGCAATGATTTCTGGAAATATAACTGCTGATTTGATTGTGTAATCTGTTCTCATCAATGAGTCACTCTGGTCGTCAAGTTGTGTTATTACATCCTCTTCTGCTCAGGGTACGGTGGAGAACCCAGGCATCAACCAGCGGGCGCTGAAGCACCTGTTCAACGAGATCGAGGAGAGGAAGGACATGTGGGCATATACGGTCACTGTCAGTTCTGTGGAAATCTACAATGAGGTTCTCAGGTACGTTTGACAAGGGGTGTAACGATTAGGGTTGGGTACCTTTCACATCTGAACCAATATTGGTATCGGTACCAGTACCTGGGGTTCGGTACCAGTACTCAACAGTACACCTGGTTTGTATCATTATAAAAATACAGTAATAATAAGTAAGCCCCGAACTAATTTCAAACATTTCTTATATTACAACTACAATGTAAATTTATTACAGTTTTTATAAAATATATCCCAAAACAATAACTAAAGCAGAGAGATCACTTATCACCTGAAGCTGCAGTGGAACTATTCGACGGCGTAGTTCGACGTTCTCGATGTGGCTGCTGGCTGCAGAGGTGATTGTCGGTGCAGGCGCTGTGGTTGCGGTTGTAGATTCAAGAAGCTGTGTCCACCAAATGAGGGTGCTTGGTATGGACAGATAGGGAAGTGGAATTACTTTTAAACATTTTCAGATACAAACAAGCAGAAATAGCTTGAATAAGGGAGACGAGAATCTTCTCTGCTCTGACAGCATCCGTCTTTTAAGAGAACGTGCTTGTGCCTTCTGTCCTTCATGAACTGTAGAGATCTCCTGAGTAAAGATGGAGAGAAGCTGGACATCAAAATCAACCCTGATGGAACAGGTCAGCTCCACGTGCCTGGCCTCCGAGTCAGAGAGGTCAAGAGCTTTCAGCACATCAAAAAAGTGAGTCCACCTTCTTGCGCTAAAGCTGTTCTTTTTAAATTAAGTAAATATCATGTGTATGACCTTAAAATGTTTGCATGTACATAGATCCTAGCCACAGCCAGAAGAAACAGGATCACATTTGGCACACAAATGAACCAGCACAGCTCTCGATCGCATGCCCTGCTCACCGTCACTGTGAACGGGACGGACCTTGCCACTGGAACCAAATCCTCTGGTCAGTTAGTTGCTCAATGTCTTACTGTGGCTCCCAAAGTGGTGGAGTGTGACAAGGCAAATGAAAGATGATGAACGTGTAAAGAATGTCTAACTAAGATGTGTGTTTATAGTAGTGTTGTAGCACTCTGGATTTTATTTGGAGACCAGCCGAGACCAGAACTCTGAGAATATTACTATTAAAACTCTTTGAGAGCGATGCAGGCATTTTGCGTAGTTTATTAATTGGTGTTTAAATAACTCAGAATCCCCTTAACTTACAGAGTAATTCCCTGCACAAAGACTGAATTGTATAAAAACGCGTTAATAACATTGTTCACGATGTAAACATGTGTTAGCGCTTGCGACTCTAATATGGAACGCCATCATGCACAAAAATGTAGTTCTCTTCCAGAAAGCTCACAAACAGCTCATTTTATAGACCAAAATGAATCCAAAACTTTAGTATTTCTTTATTTTCAATTGATTAGAATTTTTTTTTTTCATTTCATAATGTTAGAGAGTAATCAATAGGGAAAAATACATATAGAAAAATGTATTATTTATCAAATACTTTTATTCTGTATCCAGATGTTTTTGTTCATTATATAATGTTATAGAGTAAGAAATAACTGTAGAAAACGCTAAAAATGCTTTTATTGCAAGTCAATAACACAGTGAGTTTGGTCTTGAGGAGTGTTCACTGTGGTTTGTTGAGTTTAACATATGATGTGATCAGTGTTGATAACTGCTTCCAGTGAAGTGATTTCCTCATTATAGATATGTAAGAGAGAAATATTGAATAAACATCTTTAATATTGCTTAGGCATTGCATCTTCCACTTATTTGTAATGTGGTGTGAAACGTGCATTGGTCCGGTCTTGGTGTCGGCCCTTCAGAGTCTTGGTCTTGTCTCGGCTTCGACACACTCCGGTCTGGGTCTTGTCTCAGCCTTGGTTTAGTTGGTCTTGACCCCAACTCTACACAGAGAGGCAATTTTGAGAAAATATTTTTAAACCATGGCCACAAATCTTAATGCATTAATTAATCTGGATTCTAACAGATTATTTACGCAAATTAATCATCTGATCTTATTTAAGCCGTATAAAGCGATGGGTGTGGTGAGGAGAAAGGTGAGGCTTGAAAATATCTACAAAAGAGAGAGTAGATATTTGGAATCATGCAGAGGAAGTTTGGAAAGGCAGGTTTCTACATGCAGTGCCTTTACTCAACTAACACTCATTAATGCAGATGCTTCTCCTCCTCCTCCTCCAGGAAAGTTGAACCTGGTGGACTTGGCTGGTTCAGAGCGTGTGTGGAAATCCGGGGCGGAAGGCGAGCGGCTTAAGGAAGCCCAGAACATCAACCGCTCTTTGCTGGCTCTGGGGGACGTGATCCAGGCACTGAGAGGCCGTCAGACACACATCCCCTTCAGGAACTCACGGCTCACGTACCTGTTGCAGGACTCGCTGGGGAAGGGGAACAAAACTGCTATGGTGGTACAGGTACAGGATGCTGCACTGCTACATCATACAGCATAGGGGAATCGCTCATAGCACCGTCTAGGGCCCACAATATACTTAACGCTGCTTGACGCCCACTCTTGTGGATGCTGCTGATTTTCTCTTACTCTCAGACTTAAGAATAAGTAGCAGCATGAAAGTTAAGTGTTAAGACTAGGTCTCAGCTCCTAAATGATTTAAGAAAGCTGGAGATGACTCCTAAACCAGTAAAGAGTTGCACGATGGCAGCAGCGCTACACACACCAAGACGGAGACCGCACACTTTCCGTGAAAGAAAGGACGTCCTGCAGATACACCACAATAATGAGTTGATACAAAGATACAGGCTTGATGGTGAAGACCTTCTTTTAGTTACCGACAACAGCCCCAAATGTTGATGGAAATCTACGTAAATAGTAAAAGATATCACAGTATCAATGTTCAAGTTGTGTTCCATAGTGATTAGTTTGTGTCAAAGTGACCAGGCTCCACACATGATGCACGCGTTCTGTCGGAAAGTGGACTCGCTGCCGTATTTGAGCAGAATAAGCAGCAACTGTGCCAAGAGAAGCGTTTGGTTCGTCGTCCAGGTTGCTGTTCTTTTACAATCCACTGTTTTGCTGTGACTTCTGCCTTTGAGCCGTAAAATATACAACATATGCATCTATTAGTGGAAATGGATTGGTGATGTGCTGGTGGATTTCACTACAACCAATTAAAGGTGGAATCACAAGAAGGTGTGTTGTATAAAGCTCTAGATGAAGGGTTTGATGTCACTAATATATTCACCGTGCAGCTCCTCTATTGGTTGAACTCAGTAGTTGGGGCGGGATTTTATTTGTGGTCCTCATTTCACCACACTTAAGCGCTGGCTCTGTCAGAACTCAGGAACTGTAAGCAAGAGCAAGGTAAAAAATTCACTGCCTTAGCAACCACATTCATATCTTCTATTTTCTCTTGCAGATTTCCTCTCTGGAGAGCAACGTCGGGGAGACTCTATGCTCTCTGAAATTTGCACAGCGCGTGTGTAAAGTGGAGCTGGGCCCTGCTGCACGCAAAATAGAAAGTGGGAGTCACTGTGAAAACTACTCCTAAATTTAACCCATGCTGTACATGTGCCCTACCTACGGTGAGACTTCCAGCCTCCCAAAGATAAGACATCTCGCTCTGGAGAGATTGCTATTAAGACTTCCATTCAGTTTTAAGGGCTACAATTGTAGAGGCCACAAAAGTACCCGTGGGAAAAAGCATCCGATCGTCCTCCAGAGCTCAAATATCCACGAACAGCAATGCATCTCAACAGGACGACCTGCATGTCCCCGTCCAAATTTAACCCAATATTCCCACCCACCCGCACTGCAGTCACGGTTGCCAGATTGGTCCACAACTTCCCATCCAAGAGTAAATTTTAAATTAACTGGATATCATTAAGTATCAAATAACCAAAGATAATCTGTTATGGATTGAGACTAAGGGCTGTACAATATTGGGGGGGAAATTGACATTGCAAGTATGTCTGACATATACAATTTGATATATGAACAGGAATTTTAAATGTATTTGATAGATCGACATTAAGATAACTAGTGATTATAAAATGATTGGAGGCGGGAGTTCTGGTGGGGCAGTGGTTAGCATTGCTGCTTCACAGCAAGAAGGTCTGGGGTTGGATCCCCAGGTTAGCCATAGGGCCTTTCTGTCTGGAGTTTGCGTGCTCTCCTCATGTTCCCGTGGGTTTTCTCCGGTTTGCTCCCATACTCCAAAAGCATGCAATATAGGTTAATTGGTGGCTGTAAATTGGCCCTGTAAGGTGTGAGCGAGTGCCATTGTGTGAGTGTGTGTGCCCTAGGGTTTAATTTTTACCTAACCTTATAAAAAAGACAAATTAAGAGGGAATCTGACCAATCTAGCAACACTGACTCCAACACATGCATCGAATAAAAAACGCAACTGTTTGCAAACACAAAAGGAGGCAACACAAAAGAAGATTTTTCTTGCATCAAACGGGATCACACAAGTTTCTCCAACTCCTGAACTTCACTGAACTGTATTCACTTTCTTGTATGGATATTCTTACTGAAATGATAAAGTTCCTTCATTGTATTATCATGTTACATTTTTCGTTTACATGTCAATGGTGCTCTCTGTGGGGATAAGGAACAGTGATCAGCCACTGTATCAGCCTATAAATTATATCAGCCTAGAAATTAGCTTTTGCAGGTCACACCTTCATAATGCATATTTGAGTCAACCACAAGCCCAATGAACTGATATTATCAGGGAAAATGAAACCCTAAGCATTATGTAGTTACATTTAATCAGATATTTTCTTGATTTTTTCATATTGTCAAAGGTTTGTGGAAGGTTTCTTAAAGCGCGTTGGCAAGAACTGGAGTTATATTTTACACACGTAGCTGGGTATTTATAAAAATGGAAATTTTTTATGTTTACGTCCACACTAAGGCCGTGTCCACACGTACACGTGTATTTCTGAAAACGGAGATTTTCCGTTTTCGTTTTTTTAAAAAAATTGCATCCACACGAGCATGTTTCCAAAAATATCTCCGTCCACACGCAATCACAAAAAACGCTGTCAAAAGCACGCCCTGCATTGTAGATGAAAACCTAATGTAGACACGGTGCATACTGTGACGTCATATGAGTGGCGCACAGTGTGACGCGAAACGCTCCGTTTTTCAAAATCTTCGTTTTTCTTGTCCACACCTAAACGCAGAAACTGAGTTTTCAAAAATCGCCACTTTGGCCGGAGTTTTTAAAAACCTCAGTTTTCACTGACCCAAAACACCGTTTACGTGTGGACGAAAGGCAGTGGTGGAATGTAACTAAGTACAAATACTTTGTTACTGTACTTAAGTACATTTTCACGTATCTGTACTTTACTTAAGTAGAAATAATAATTGAATACTTTTACTTCAATACATTTTGCCGCTATTATCTATACTTTCTACTCCACTACATTTCTAAAATGCATTCCGTTACATTTTATTTGGCCCTGTCACTTTTTTTTTTGCTGAAGTTGCCTAGGTTATGTGGCTGTCTTGGAGGTTTAAACCAACCAGATTGATAGGTTATTTTATGTGAAGTCACTTACCAGGGGGTCGCAACATTGAGATGCTTTGCAACAGTTTTCTTTCATCAATATGGGTGCCGTATAAAACGTTTTGCTGTCTTGAACTAGAGGCACTTGTCTGGGATAAATGATAAGGTTCACCATCGACAATAATGTTAGCTGCCATGCAAGGTCATGACCTGCTCGTTCACTTAGCAGCAGTTTATGAACAGATACGTTACCCGATGTCCTGTGACAGTTGTCCTTTTTTAAAATGAATAAGTTGTCCTATGTTTGGTCCCAACTTGACTAGCATTATATTCAGTGGTCACTTAAATGACTGATGACTGACGTGATGACTGATATAATATTATTGACATAGACCATTAAGTGACAACATAGACCTATTGCACAAGTACGTTTACTTTTAGCACTTTAAGTACGTTTAAAAGTAAGTACTTCTTACTTTTACTTAAGTAGGGTTGATGATGTAGTAGTTTTACTTTTACTTAAGTATATTTTTGCTGGTTAATTGTACTTTTACTTAAGTACTGAGAGCCAGTACTTCCTCCACCTCTGACGAAAGGCCAAAAAGCGTTTTCAGAAATACCCGTGTAGGTGTGGACATGGCCTTAAACGGGGGTTTCAGTGACTGAAACCGGTTATTTTTGAAAACTCCGGCTTTAGTTACTACGTGTGGACGCGGGGACTCGCTGGATTCGGGTTAATGGAGACCTCAGATTCGTGACTCCTGAGTTATTTAATGGATTCACTCGGGTGATGCATAAATCGTTCAGCTGTAGTATTTATCTGGAATTGTGTGTGCAGAGAGCTTTTTGAAGATGGGCTCATGTGTACTAAGTTGGAAAAAGTTGGAATTTTGGAAAACGGAGGAGAAATAGATATTCGTTTTTCTAAATACCCGGCTATGTGTGTATGGGGCCTCAGTTCTGATCGTTTTAGGACATGAGTAATGCACTTTAAGGCAAAACTAGGGACTTGGTCCATAGATCTAGTCGATATTTTAACCAAATCGTGTTGTGTTTCGGAACTCGGTCGTGCCTGTGCCGTTTTGTTGAAGCTTGTCGGTAGATGAGTAGAAATTTATTCTGATGTTAAAGAAATCCGTCGTGCTTCAGAGAAATGGAACTTTGAACGGAACCTTGAACTTTTAAGTTGTTCCTCATATTTATACTGATTTCTGAACTGGCTTTGGAACTTTGCACATCACTTGTATATCAGTAACACCAGGGAGAAATAAAAAAGTAGGCAGTGTGGTTCGACTTCTGTCTTCTGTCACAACCACAGCGCTGTTGTGCCGCGGCTCTCATATGGAACGCCCTCATAGCAAAAATGTACTTCTCTCCCAGAAATGAGGCAAAAATGAGGTATAAGCCCAAATGAGTCCAAATGCTCAAAAACTGCCCAAACGTCAGTATTTCTTCATTTTCCATTAATCTCCATTAAACACTTCCATTAGAAACATTTTTGTCCATTCTATAGTCAATTCAATTCAAATTTATTTATATAGCGCTCTTAACAATTGTCATTGTCACAAAGCACTTTACATATAACTGACCTAAACCCCCCAACAAGCAAGCCTGAGGCAACAGTGGCAATGAAAAACTCCCTCTAGTAGGATGAAAACTATAATGTAGTGTAAAAAAATAACTGTAGAAAACACTAAAATGCTTTTATTCTATATCCAGATGGATTACAAATGGATAAAGAAGTGTTTCCACCTGCACTAACCTTATTTTTCTTCATAGTACTAAGCCATGTGTTCATGTTCACAGTTTTGGGCAGACATCATTTTGGGAAAAATAAAATGGTTGCTTTTGGTGTGGAAGACTGTGTAGTATTACTGTGGTTTCCTACTCAAAAAAAAAAAAAAAAAACTACTCAGGAATTGATAAGAGAATTGATAAGTAATTGGATTGATAGGCAGAATCAACAATGGCATTGATATTGATGAAATTGGATCAATTTCCACCCCTATACACTAAACAGAAGCATTTATAATTTACATAAAATAATAGAAAACCACCCAATTCTTATATCGTCTTGAGCGATAAACTTGGTCATGCAATAACTTTGCATTAAAAAGTGTTAATGATTTAATTTTCCCAGCCCTGCTTTCAAGACATATTCTCAAATTTGCCTTTGTGAACAAAAATGACTTAAAAACTTATCCAGCTCCCAGAGAGAGAAAACTAAAACTTGGACGGTCAGTCAAATCTGCTGTAACAGCCCAGAATCTTTTGCAGCAATGATATTGCCAATCGTGGTTCATTTAAGATAGGAATGTCAAGTAATTGTTCTGACATGGCACACATTAGAACTAGAAAAGCAGAACAAAAGACTTCAGACTCAATGTAGAAAAACTGGCTTTTTTCTTTAATCAAAAGACATAAAATAAAACACACCCAAAACTTACTTAACGCTCTCTCTCATATACACACACACAAACACGCATACAAAATCAGTATCAAAATTCAGCCGACATTCTGAATGAGAAACACTGCCATCTACTGGAAAGAATGTCCATGAACATATCCAGAGCTGGAGTTGACCACTTCAGTCTGAATCTCCCTCGTCCACAGCGTCGGCTCCGACCGCCTGCGCCAACTCCTCTTCATTCCCTCTCAATCGCTCGCCTACAAAACACAGCAAAACATTACGTACTATGTTTTTGAGACTCATTTTCCGACGCTGATGCTAATGCAAATGACATTTTCTGCATCTTAGTGTTTTGAACCCGCATGCTGTGAGCCATTCATTCTTCACATTGAAAACCATAAATGCAAAATCATTTATTTTCTATTTCAAATTTTGAACACAATAACTTGAGGAGGGGGAAAACGTTAAACACACACTCTTTTTGCATTTGGGTTTTTAAATCGATTACATGCAGGATACTGTAAAAATGTACCAAGATCATATTGTAATACAATATGCATTCATTTTTATATTTGAGTGGAAAATGGTAAATCAGAAAAAGACTTTCATTTTGGTTTTAGAAACGAGAATGTGTAAAAAAAAAAATGGTTTAGTTTAAAACGAACGAATGATACACCAGTAGAATGGCAGTAAGAGATGCTTCATACACTTGAAAATGCCATCGTGCCCTAATTGTGCCACTAGAGCTGCTAAAAGGCCAATCTGAGGGCGCTGGAATAAATCGGTCACTTCTATTTTGAGTGAGCCGAGGCCACAAAGAGGGGTTTAGAGCCCATGATGTCATTCAGAGCCATCAGATCTCAGGGGCTTTTGTAAACCACACAGCAATTACCCTCAAAGCATGCCAGTGCCAAGCTCATTAGAGAGCGCATTACCAGCCGGGATTGACGAATCCACAACCAGCTACAAGAACAATTCGGTTTTGAATTTTTGTTCAAATGTTTTGAACTTTGACCCAAAACTCAATATTCAACACAGTTTGTGAGAAGCTGGCTAAGACGTCCATGTTATTACAAATAAAATGTTTCACTTCCACAATCACCAACTTCTTGTGAAATATTTTTAGTAGCACAATTTAGTAGCAGAAAATCTCATTAACTGCTGTTGTAATCATGTGTTAATTGATCTTCATAGATGTGCTGGGATTAACATTTTGATTGGGAAAACATTATTTCTCACCAACATACACATCATGTTTTATTGGTGTGACTGTAGCCTTATGTTCAGTCCCACAAGAGAAAGAATTCAGTATATTTACACTAAGTATTAAAAAGAGAACTTGGGCAGTTGTTAGCATAATGCTTAGGGTGTACGCCCATCACCAGAAGGTCACCGGTTTGAATCCAGGACCAGTAAAGGTACTATTAAGGTACTCATGAGTAAGGTACTTTCCCTAAGCACTGCTCCCCAGATGGGTCAAATGCAGAGGTCACATTTCATTGTGGTTCACTGCATGCTGTGCTGACAATGACAAATAATCACTCACTTTCACTAGGCACCAGCTAGCAGTGTCATGAGGATCTACCTGAACTGCATACTTACGAATAAGTTCTGCAATGGCTTTCTGTGTTCTCTTTTCCAGTTTCTCTAGTTTCTTTGCCACATCCCTTTTCAAATCCCTAAAAGGAAACAAAAAAAGTTAACCAATCAATGAAATGCTTGACAAATTATTTGTAATTTTTTTTATATAAACCTTTTCATCGTCTCTCACCAGTCTGGCTTCCTTGGAGCTAGATTAGCCAGATCCTTAAAAGAAGAAAAGGAGAAATGTATCCGAATCAGCAACAGACTCTCTTACGTCTGAAAATAGGTTTAGCCCCAGTGGGACATGAGGTACAGTATGCCTTTTAAGATACCAAGGTGCCAAACCACTCACCACTTCATCTATGACAGGCTCTGGGTTCGCGGCTTCCAGCTGGTCTTTCACCTTATCTTCCACTGCCGAGATACGAGAGAGGACAAGTGAGACGCTACACTCTCCAACCCCCATAGCGATCCAGTTAGCAGAACCTCGGGCTCGGAGCTTAATGTATTTGGGATGATGGACATATTCAACAGGTTCTAGTATATGAAGTGTGCATTAAGCCTGACTCACACTTAGCTTGTGATTAACAGCGTGCAGAAGGTGATTGTGTTTCACTTACATTGCGATAAAGCTTAAAAATATGGCCATATTATTTTCAGGCCATATTGCCCAGCTCAAGGTTCAGTTTTCAAAGCTTTCAAAGTCTAGTCAAGTACTGTAGAGTTCTCACCTGAAGTGGGTTTAGCTTGGGGCACCTGCCTTTCTTTGAGCTCTGCGTCTTCTGGTGTGTAGTTCCTCAGCTTCAGGTCTCTACACAATCACACAAACATTAATTATAGAAGATGAAAATACATTTTTGAAATATATAGCCACAAGCGGCAATAAGAAGGGGCCAGGCGACAAAACAGTGAGTGAGTCAGAAATCAAAAAAGCTCTATTATGACGTCACATAAATGTATGTTGCGTTTTAGCGCCACCCATTGTTCAAATAGTATTATTGTATATTTCCCTCTTCCATATCTTAGTTTTGATTAACTTCATGAATCATATCAAGACATAAGGAGTTAGAATGTAGAACAATAAAGTGAAATGACATAGCACAAAGAATTAAAGATGCGAATAGAAATTTGTGACTTAGTTGTGAAGCTTATTTTTTTAATAACAGCTTCAATAAGTTGTGTTTATAAAGAAACTAACCTCTAACACTGTTCATATAAGAAGTGGTTGGTTTTCTGTTATTTTAAGTAAATTATAAAAGCTCTGTTATGACGTGACAGTAATTTATCTGATGTCACTTTCTCCTTTGCTATAGCCCCAATTGTCGACCGATCATTTCAGCCTTTGCTGAGCTTTAAAGCATTCCTTCTAACCCTAACAATTTCAGCCTTCTGTGACTTACTATTCAGTCTGCACAATCTGTTTGTAGGACAAAATAATAACATAATAATAATAATGAAGAAGAGGAAGCAGAACAATTACAAGAGGGATCCATAAGCACTTCATGCTTAGCCCCCTAAGCAACTTTTAGGATTTTGGCCAGCTTTAGACACTGGCATTTCCTTATATAAAAATGAGAGATGCACGATAATATCAGAAACATATCGGAATCAGCTGATAACTGCTTTTATTTTAAAGTCATCAGCATCGAACCGATCCAAAGATTTGCCCAATATTTTTAGCTGATATTTGATGAGGCATTTATTGAAAGGTAGCAGTTGTGCCAGGCATGTCCAAATTTTGAGGCAGGATTTTATACGCTCTCATTTGAATGGCATTATTTTTGTGGCAAAATTCTGAGCTCAGACTGCACGTGCGTTCAACCCTGCCTTCCTCATTTATGGGCATCGGTATCGGCGGATATAAGCATGAAAAACATTGGATATCGGGCATCCCTCATAAAAACATCCTGTATATTAAGGATGCGAAAACAGACTGCCATGAAAGCAGTTAGCAGCAACTGATTACTCCTGTTGCCCTGAAACAAATGTCACGTCCAACTTCTTACAGACCACACTTGAGATCATGAATGTTCAGAACATCACTAACTATTAAGGTGAGCATTAATGATGCAAATAATTATTCCTCCGTCATTCATTTTTATGTAAAGAACGGCTGGTAGACATAAGGCCCACAACTCCTCCTCTGATCAGCAGGAGGCAGTGCAGGGCAAGACTTTCCCCTTGGAGAGTGGGGACTATTCACACCAGGCTGGTTTTCTTAGCCTCGCTTTATCCATTTTACCCCAGCTAATTACCATGTAGCACCTCCGCCCTGCTCCACGTCGGAGGAAATCAACTTTCCAGACCAGAGAAGCTCATACATGCCCAATTATGTCATCTCTCAAGCATGGTATGGTGAAGTTCCAATCCGGAAAGCCACCAGTGGGAACATCAATGTCACAAACTAAACGTTCACTTCCACAACCAAACGTGGGCCGCAACCCAAAACAAAAAGGCTGAAGCCCAGAACGAAGGAGCTTGTGTGAAAAACATTCGAGTGAGAAATCCAGACAAAAGGCTTGGGAACCACTCCCGGTTCAGAGCTTTCCTGGAGAGACTTCCTGACCACCTGCTGGAACAATACGCTCCCGCCGCCATTCTTCTTCTACAGTACAAGGGGCCAAACAATCTAACGCTACAGGAATGTCAACACTGATTTGAGCCGGCACCGAGTCGGGGTCGCTGAACGTTGTCGAGCCTCGTAGCGGAGGATCAGAGCAGAGGAGCTGATGCACGCGTCCCGTTTTCCAGCACGATTTTACACAGTGGGTGATGAGGACGACGCTGTATGCCAAAATAATCGTGTTTTACAGACTTAACGAGTGGCACTATACCACTTTGCTTATGTCCGATACCGATGTTGTAAATTTGGATATCTGCTATGATACAAATCCAATACAGTCTCTGAGTGTTTTTTTAAACAGAAAATAATGCTTTAGAATATGTCTGAATACATGACTGAGGTTATAAATATTATAAGGAAATACTTTAATTAAATCCTGTTTTCCAAATAAAACAATGTCATAATTACACACCCATATGTATATGCTAAATGATTTATTAATAAAATAACACCTCAAACATGATTCCTTTAAACACAGTCGTGTAATTTAGTGACGCTCCCTAATCCTGCGGCGCTAAAACCATCAGGAACACAGAGATTGTGAGTGAGAGCTGGTGTTGTTAATATGTAGGAATTAGTGTGAATGTTGAACAATAAACCAGCTTTACCACAGTCACACTTCCCATGAAGAACCAACTGATCGGCTTCATAGATTGGCCCAAAGCCAGTGATACCCGATCCAGTTATCTGAGTCCTTATCGGACGACACCCCACCCAAGTATCGGATCAGTGTCATCTTTATTAATGAAGTTTCCTTGAACACTTTGAAATTATGATGCAACACTCTCCACTCTTTGGTAAAGTTCTAATGGAAGCACAGGCAAAACCTGACACTTTTTTAGAGGCTAAAAGTTTTAAAGGCGTGTGTCATTCTGCACAGACAAAAGGTTTGTGAAGATGTTCAGGTTTTGCAAGATCTTCTCAGACTCTCCCAAACCACGCCATCTGTCTTACCTCGCCCCTGAGAACCTACACAACAAAAAAGGGCAACGGTGTGTTATATGGGAGACACGTAATGGGTATGGTCAGACAGCTTTCAAGGAGGAACTATGTCACAATCAAAGCTCAGACTGTAATACTGATCCGATCAATGAGCTTCCTTCATTTACTTCAACTTAAAACAAGAACGGATGCAATTCCAGTTTTCAGGGCTCTGTTTAAGAGTAAATGTGTTCATACGATGGGTCCACCGATTACACTGGAGAACTAAGATTTTGCTACTGGAAGTAAAACGTGATTTACATGGAATCGACTGTGTTGAATCCAAATTCAGAACTTTCCTAGCACGTCCAGATTTTAAGTTATAGGCATAATATTGTTTTGTGACAATTTGGTATTTTGATACACGTATTGTTGCACAGCAACACAATAACAGCTGTTTCTCACTAACCAGCAAGCTGCAAACTGAACTCGTAAACAAGATGCTCACTGCGTACCAGCAGACAACATCCAGCACTCACAAGCGCAAATGCAAGTGCCTAGAGCACTTTTTTAACAGTACATTACACTGCATCACAAATAAATCATTTCTGTCTGCTACTTGGTCTAATTCATGTGTCCTACAGTAAATCCTGTGTGCTGAATTCAAATCTGGAGACACATTTTGTCCATCACGTCAAGATCTTAGGTTATATATGCAAAAATACTTCACATAAGCAAAGTTTGCCTTACAGCTGTGTGATGTTTGCAAAATGTATTTGTTGCAACTAATTAACAAACAGAAGTTCATCTTCTTAAATCAAAACATAATGTACTGTTCAAAAGTGCTTTAGGCCCCTGCTTTTGTGCTTGTGAGCGTCTGTTGTTTCCCGCTGCAGAAAGGAACAGTAGTTGTTCGTCATGTTTTGGTTACAGCGTCCCTGATATCTTGTGTCCATCACAGACATATCTTAATAGAATCTCTCCTCATGTTCATCTCTTACGTCACCCAAATTATAATTATACAAAAGCAAGTGCCTAAAGCACTTTTGAACAGTACATTATGTTTTGATTTCAGTCTCAGATGAACTTCTGTTTGTTAATTAGTTGTAACAAATACATTTTGCGAACATCACACAGTTGTAAGGCAAACCTTCCTTATGTGAAGTATTTTTGCATATATAACTTAAGATCTTGATGTGATGGACAAAATGTGCCTCCAGATTTGAATTCAGCACACAGGATTTACTGTAGGACACATGAATTAGACCAAGTAGCTGACAGAAATGATTTATTTGTGATGCAGTGTTATCAGCCGGGGCGAATTCAGACAGGTCTATATGCTGGGTGGCGAGTTCCACCCTTTCCAACTGGAGCAATGTTTATAATAGTGGAGTGGGTGAAGAAAACAGACAGGTGAGTTCCACCTAGCTAAGCCAGCATTGTTTTGCAATCTAAGCTCCTCTGCAATTTTAATGATGCAGGTTTAGTCACGGGGCGGGACACGCCTTTAAACTTTCCAATGCAGACAGCACCTCAGTCGGTGGATGTCAGCTGCGCGCATTTGTTTTCTCTTACTTCAAGGATTAAACCCCATTTACACAATCACCTCAAATAGGCCTGCACTGGATTTCACCGAGGGACATGCAGGTGAAGCCACAATGCATAAAGGCCAAAACTCAGGGTAATCTAGGTTAGTGTGTTTAAGAAAGGAGGGAAAACGCTACCTTAACTCACAGACGGGAGGGCCAAGGGTTCTATCCAATATAAACAATGAGTATAAACAATGGAAAAAGTCCAGTGGATGGAAACAGAGGCCTTGGCTGGGGTCTGAAATAGAACTGAGAGAAAGCAGCAGCCTCCAGTACTCATTAAGCTCACGTAAACACTCAACCTCGTAATGGCCAACTCATTTTCTCCCCCAAGTGTGATAAGTGGATACTGAGAATGTTTGCAACAGGAGTGGGTCTTGAAACCTGTATTTACACTGCACAAGCTAGGTTTTAGTTTAGAGAATGTGAGGAAGGTGTCGTTCGCTGTGATTATCAACTTATCACCTGTGTCTCTCTTCTGCTTCTGTCTCATCCAGCACTCTCTTGCTCTCTGGCTCCCCATCGGCTTGCCCCCTTCCCTATAAAGAAAAACCCATAAAGATTAGTGTAATCTGAAGCTAGCCATCATTTAAATCAGGTTTATTATTTGACAGTATTTCAGGAACTGAACCTCATGCAAATAAAGAAGGCAGTAAATTTGACCACCTCTGTGTAGATGCAGTTAAAAAATAAGAACTGATTTTTATTTGACATGTTTCCACTTCCCTAAAAAGAAGTACACTCTCACAGACTGTCGGAAAATGAATTAATAAAGGACGTAAGGGCAGCTATATACAAACTCAGCAATGTGCACAGATCCCTCTTATGAGAAATCATAGACCATCACAAAATCTTAAATGAAGATTATAACAGATGACCTCTAATTAAAACTAGCAAGCAAGAAAGGTAAAGGTTAAATTTATACATCCGTGAAGGCAGCTGTGAAAAATGCAGAGGTCACATTTTGTTGTGGTGCACTGTGTGCTGTGCTGTGTTCACAACAACAAAAAATTCATTCACTTTAATATAGTTCAATACCATGAGTTTGGGCTTTAAAAAGGCCACTTGGTGCAAGCAATAAGGGAATAACAGAATGGAGACACTGAACATTAACATTTCTTGGCTTAAAATGGATGCCAGTAGTTTAGCCTACATGACATCAAAACCTGGCCTGATTACATGGGATTTGGTCTGAGTCAAATAAATATTACGTATCGTCACCCTCTTAAAATAATGGCCTAGGTCATATTTTTTGTTTTTCTAAATAAAATGGCCTAATTCACACTCCTGAAATAGGCCATCATCCTACAGGGGTAGGATCGCATGATCTGTTCAACTGAGGATGTAGATTATTTTACCAGAGGAGGCCAGCATCATGAAGAGCTGATTTAGACAAAGAAATCATTTTTGTCAAAAATAACTTAGGCCATTATTTTAAGAAGGTGACGATATGTACAATCCTCACTTTTCCTCGGCCGGTCGAGTTTTTGGTTTATTAGGTTACCGTTAAAGGCCAAGGATAATCTAGGTTGGTGTGTTTGAAAAGGTGGGGGAAAAGGCACCCTTAAGTCACATGAGGGAGATGCCAAGGTTTCCATCAAATATAAACAATGGTTTATTAGGTTACTGTTTATTGTTTATAAAGTGACTGTTGCAAACCAAGCTTCCCATGTGATTGCCATAAACTCATAGTTAAAAGTTAGCAAGGAATCTGGATTTATACTGTTTTGCTAGAACATGTTATTAATTACATTGGTCTGGTCTATTAATGCATTTAGTGTCCACATCCAGGCCAGTCACTTATTAATAAGGGAGTTCTACCATTTCTAAGCATAAGTAATTTATCTATTTCATTCAACCGTCCACGTCAAATCCAAAAACATGTGAGAACTGACTTATTTCTGAAGCAACCTGATTTTTTTTTTAGCCAATTTGCTCGGAATGGGGTTGTTTACTGCTCCTTAACAACACGCAGATTAAACCCTAGCATGCAACTGTTAGCTAGAAGGCTACAAGCAGCATGTCTAGAGCATTAAAGCATTAACTTGGTGTTACACTCGTCTCACAAATAATCGAACTCATTGTTAAAAGAAACCTTTATTTGAATGAGAAATTATATTAAAAGCAGACAGCAAAAAGTGCTGCATTACAACTTGCTAGTTAGCGAGTTAGCTAGTTAGCGCTAACACAGCATGGAGCTTAACGCGCCTCACACCAATCTACTTTACTGTTCCTTCCATTCCGTTCCATGAAACCTGTACTATCACTCACCCGAAGCTGTCGTTCTCGCAGTGCTTTTAATCTATCTTTCCGTTTTAAAGCCTGCTCTTGCAACGAATTATCGGCCGGCTCCATGGCGAAATCCTCGCACACACACACGTTTATCTGGTATCGACCCTCAGGCCTGACGCGGTCATGCAGCGGAGAGTCGAGAACATGGATTCCACAGCTTCTCAACCCGCCGAAGCGAAACTATTTACAGTGCTTTTGTTTTTAAACAGCTACTTGATGGTCAAGCGTTTTCATTTTTACTATATTAGAACTTAGAAATTGTAAACGAAGCCTCGTGTGATGTTGTGACTGTTAAATATAGACTGAAAGTGACCAATAAAATTGTCACTTTTTACACGTTCAACCTGCATGTTTACTGCTAAAATGCTTTGTATAGGAAAGTAGATGTCATTTATTAATTCAAATAAACCTTAATAGTTGCAAATAGTTAAATAGGAATCTAAAAATGTTCCACATTGTCATACAATGCAAAGTTAACTACTTCTGTCCATTATGGTCTGTGAAGATTTTCCAAGATGGACCACAATGTATGAATCTTTAATACTATATTTAAATAGCACTTTGTTTTAGACACCCAAAACATTGACTTTATAGAGTCACTGGACCTCATTCACCAATGTTTTTTCTTACATTTGTCAGGTCCAAGCCTACTGAGCTTCAGACAAATTACTGAAATGGATCTGAAATGCAACACTAGTCATGTTAAAAACACTTTTCAGTTTGATATAAGGTTTTTTATATGGACCCTGACGTTGCCTGGCGCAGGTAGTGTAAAGACTTGTTTGGTTGCTTCGGTTGAATGTTTAGACACAGTCTTTTAAACCTTTGATTACTGTAATTTCACCTCTAAAGAATAATTTCATTATTTATTTGCTGACAAAAACGTCAAATTGTGATATTACTGCCATTTCAACAATAATCACGCAACAACGAGCTACCAATAGAGGCAGAGGGCCGCAGAGAGCACGGCTCTGGGGCAGGATCGGAATGTAGGGCATTGCCATGGCAATACAGCTGCCTCTAGGTTCATCACTTCCCATTGACAAGTGTTAGCCCCTCCAACACTGTGTTAAAGACGCATTGGGTAAAAACTCCAAAAGTGTGTTGACCTTGCACAAAGAGAGACATGAAAAAGTGTAAAAACCACAGCTTCCTGCCAGTTGAGTTTGACGTAGCTTTTTATTTGATAGGTATAGAGGTTCATGAAATATTTCATCTGTTACCGCATCCAGTAATTAATTTTCAGCAGTGTAAATGAGTGTAGCAATCAGTATGTGGAGGGCAATTATTGTTGTTATTGCAAATGTCTGCAGTTTTAATATCTGCAAATGCACTAGATCCAAGATCCAAAAAAGGCAGATCCAGTTTCCTGCATCTGAATGCACATAATTCATAAAACCTGTAGAACAGTACAAGAAAATACATTTGCCTTTTACTTTTATAAAACAGGTATGCCACCTTACACTTTTATAAATGAGGTCAGTCACCTTTCTATTTGCATTCTGTTTGCATGTTTAAAAAGGCCCAATAGGCACATACCTTCCCACATTTTGAAAGTAAAATGTCTGTAATCCAAAAAATGCATATTTTTATAAAGTCTGAAAATATAGAGAGTGAGTTAAACTTTATTACTATTTATAAACATGGTGAGAGTGACAGTAATAACAATGTCATGCAGGCACACATCAACACACATGAACACAAAAGGTCTTCACAAACTTGGTATGAGAAACACGACTTGTGTAATTTTTCCTATTGAATACATTTTCACAAACACTTTTCTAGTGTTTGCAGTAGATTAAGGCATGGAATAGAGCTGCCTCCTCACACCGAGGAATTACTGCATTCGATCCTCGGGTCAGCTGCAGGGCCTTTCTGTGTGGAATTATTAAGTAACTGATAACTCAGTTCAGTTTTACCAAACACTACTTTTGAACAAACTGATCAAACTTTTACATATTGCACATAATGACTGCAGGTAACAAAGATTCATTCAATCATTCATTCAACTATGGGTGCAAGGCCAACCCTAGGCAGGCACCAACACACCACAGGGCACACACACAGTCACACTGTCAGTCATACCTTACATGGTACATTTTGGACTGTGGGAGGAAACCAGAGCCCCAGACAAAATCTACAAAAACACAGGGAGAGCATGCAAACGCTACACAAAAAAGGCCCTGCGGCTGACCCATGGATCAAATCCAGTGCTTTCTCGCTGTGAGGCGGCAGCACTAACCACTAACCACCGTGCCCAGATATGATTACTTTTTACACTTAATTCTTCATGATCACTTTATGATAAATGGTTCTGCAAGGAATCAATGGGTAAAAGTGTCTTTGTAGAACCAAAGAAGGTTCCCCTTGGGCAGTTGGTGGCATAACGGTAGCATGTTCGAGCCGTGATTAGAAGGTCGCAGGTTCAAATCCAGGGCCGGTAAAGTTACCACTGAGGTGCTCATGAGCAAAGTGCCGTCCCCAAGCACTGCCCACTGCTCCTTCACGAGTGGGTTAAATGCAGAGGTCACATTTTGTTGTGCTGTGGTGTGTTCACAATGACAAATACTCACTCACTCAGGGGTAGGCAACTCCAATCCTGGAGATCCGGTGTCCTGGAGGTCCTACCTGGTGGTTATCTACCTGACACCAGGTGTGTATGTTCTGAAATCCAGTAGGATGGAAAACCCCCTGGACACCTTACCTTCAGGAGCAGAGTTGCCTACCCCTGCCTGTGGCATCAGTGTGAAGAACGACTTTTGCTTCTTTTATTTTTAGGGGGGTAACATGCCACTGTATATCAACTGATAAGATTTTTTAAAGTTCTGTATTTTCTAATGTGTAGGACTAAAAACATGTCAAATTTAATAGAGATGTGATTTTCTCCATTATCGCAGCCCTAGTGTGTGAACATCTTTGTGAAAGGGCTCACTACTGCCGCTGGCGAGCGCTTCGGGAGGCGGAAAGTGAACCTTGTCTGACGTGCGTAGTGCGCGTGTGTGTATTCTGTAAGGAACTTCTCCTCAAGGATTCTCCTGTCAACGATCGGTGATGCCCGGTGGCGTTCCGCCTCATCACGGCACGACACGACACGGGCTTTTCTCGTCAACTCCACGCTGTGACACACGCGTACGCGCTTTCTGAAGGAGGCAAAAGAGCCAGACAAGTTTTGTGACAGCCAGGTAGCAGTAGCAGCGGCAGCAGCAGCCTGTTGAGTTGAGCCAAGCCGAGGGAGCGATGCGTCTCCTCGTCATCTCCTCACTTCGAGCGCCACTTTTCTCGCCCGACTTAAGTTAAATGGTGTGTTTCTCTTCGACGCAGACGGACGCAAAAAAACGGTGGGAAGAATGGCTACGAAGGAGCGCTTGTACGAGCTCTGGATGTTATATTACACCAAGGTGAGTCACACCAGCGAGCCGGAGCTACACCTGTTGTTCACCAGCCGAGTTTTATTTCGACACGGTAATAAAGCAGCCTCGACTGCATGCGTCCGTCTCTCCTTGTTATGACAGTAAATGTGCGAATAGTTTATTTAGCCACCATATTTGCCATTCCTTAACCCCCTTGTTGCCCAAAACAGTTCCAGGAAGTGTAAACACTCGCTAGTGGGATAGTGTGTACGAGTTGAAAATCGCGTCCAACGCACGACGGGGAAAGAATTCCTTTCAAACAGAATTGCCATGAATATTTACTGTCAGATGCGAAATTAATATCCACATTTAGACTAGAGTCTTGGATCTCGAGTTACAGCTGTTGCTCTACCTGTAAACCAGGTAAAGCTCTAGACCGCAGGCGACTTCCTTATTCCCCCATCAGCCGTCTTAACTGACTGATATTTTGAAGAATTTTTAAAAAAAATTAAGTTGGGAACATTACTCAGACTCTTAAACAAGCAAAGGAGCTGGTTTAAGTTGGTACATACATTTACGTTTCACATACACATTGTTTTGAAGAGAGGTGAACAATATATCGATTCGGCATCGTCGCTATGATGTGCGCATGCGCAGGTTGCAGGAAGTGCACCGCTGTGTAAGGCGAATGAAATCAAACACGTTACGCTGCAACTTTCGCTGCTGCTTGATACAGAAGGAAAGCTCGCCCAGGTCTCATTTCCCATGACTAATCTAATAGAAATGTCTCTTCGAGATAATGACTGATGTAAGAATAGATAACTGACTTCAGTTTGGAAATTCAATCTGAATCTATAAATCACTTCAGATGGGAAGTCACAACACTCTTCTTCTTTCGATATGTTCAGTATGCTTTAGAGTTTTCACACTCCAAACAAGTCGACTGAAAATCAAATTAGTTGTTTTTATTTTTGGTGCAGGTGCACTGCTCTAGAAAATGACCCCATTCGTTCTAGAATGGTTCTTTCCGAACAAATCTTCAATTTGGATTTGTTGCCAAACCAGTTTAACCAGGTTTTCACCAATTAAACCAGGAAATAATGTCCGTCATAAATGATCTTAAAATCTGTTTGTGTCAATGCTTGCATGTTAAACAGGATAACAGATTTGCACACAGACGTCACTGATCAGGACAAGCACTGATATGCAATGGTATTCCAGTGTAATTTATTACAGTGTTATAGCATTATGTTCATGTTATTACAACAGTATAACAACAATAGTTTGGATAAGATTAACCACCTGTTATAAACAGCTGGCATATGTCATTTTTCATGCGTCACTGAGTGAAAGTTGGAATCTGAGGATTGACAGATTACATCTCTTGTAGAATACCAGGCTTTGGCATGCAATTTCCCTTGTAGAGATTTAACTGCAGGTTACAAAAGCACAGTTACAGTGAGATTCCTCCTACCTCTCCTTTGTATAAATATTATTGCTGGGATAAGAGATGGCTAGATTCTGTAAAAAGAGTGTGAGCGGCTGGCATCTTCAACGTCCCGCCCTCTAGTGGTCCACATTGTAAGTGCTCAAGTTTAATACATGACAAAGATGCTGTAAATAAAGATGCAAATATATAGTACTTGATTTTGGCGTGTTTTTATTGGGTGGCAGGAGTAGCGTAATGTACCATAGGCATGTCCGGTTTGTCACTGAGGTCAGGACGATGCCTACAGCAAGTGGTCTTTATGAATGGCTACCATGGAAACGGACTCAGCAGGTGCAGGATATGAGCCTCGCACCAAGGTGATGCAAGAAGTAGCGCCAATGCTGCTAATGGCTGTTTAAATAGCAGCAGTGACACAGCATATGCTTGGTGAAGTAAGACAGCAGATTGTGTGATTGAATTATGCATCGCTCTTTCAGTCTGCTCTTGCCTTTGGTAAAGTAAATCTCCTCAGATAATAAGGGAACATGCGTTGTGTTGCATTTTTCCTGTACTTTTGTGCTCTTTGTGTGAGTTCAGTTAAGAGCTGGTTTACACTAATACGTGAGCTAGATTTTCCTGTTTGACTCTAAAGCTTGTCTGCGAGCTTCTGGTGGACTGATTACTTATTGCCGTCTGTCTTAGTAATCACATTGCCTACTAATAGCTTGAAGGTTCTTGATTGTTGCTGAGCATTGACAGCTTGTTGATGTCATCATGGTGTGTGTGTGTGTGTGTGTTTGGCACTCACACCCAAGTTTATCTACAGTTTTTATTGTGTCTTCTGTATTCTTTCACTGTGTGATCGTCAAGTGCATTCCAAATGTTCTGCGTCTTTTTCTGCGTCAATTCACATTGTTCCGGTTGTGCTGCTGGTTGGTATTGTGCGTTTCAAGATTTTGCCCTGATAAAGTTCCTCATTTGAAAACTTGTCAGTTTTGCTATATTCTTCTGTTCTGGCATAAGTCATAAACACTAGAAGTTCTTCTGCCACACACTTCAAAGTTGCTGTTATGCCTATATGGGAACTTAAAGTGTGTGCCTTTATGTGTGTCATGCCTCTTCCACTCGATGTCATCAGATTTGAATTAAAATAAGACTTAAATAGAATCAACACCACATGTGTGCTAAAGTCGTTCAACCATTGGACAGAAACGTGTGGGGCAGAGATGTTGCCTGCTGTTCTACTTGTCCTTATAGCGATATGGTTTATACAGTTACATACGTGTGCAGAAATGTCTGAGCGTCGAGAGCGTTTGATGCAACGTCAGTTTTACAATATGATCTTAGTAATTTTGCAACGGTGAAGACGTGCTGTGAAGGAGAGCTCTCCTCGGAGCTCCACGTTAACTTACCGCTCATTTCTAGCACTGGATATACACGTCTGTGTGTTGTGTAGTTATACAAACTATTATTTCCCATAATGCACGACAACGACGGGAGCCCGTTAAATCCAAAAAGGTCTGCTTTCACACCTTAAACCAACCGTGCCAGAGCTGGTTTGGAACCGAACCACAACCACCTACGCTTGTTTGGTCTTGCTTGTATTCACACCTGCCCAAAAGGTCAGAACCAAAGGAAGGAAATGAACTTGGGTTCGTTTAAAGCGAACTAAACAAGGCAGGTGTGAATATATGCTAATTCAAAGAATATAGACTCTCAAGGGATGACTTAAGGTGTGGTGATTATAGTAGAAGTGTCAAGTTGTGTGTCTTTAATGAGCCTCAAATACATCACACAATCAACATCAGCGCCTTCTAAGCCCCTTGAGGGATGGTACCGTGGGAGGTGCCAGGCCACGTCAGATCCCCCAGTGGTGCTTTTGGGCTGTGTTTGATGTGCCATTATGGCAGTATGTTTTCGAGATGATATCAGGGGTTGAAATCACAACTTTCATCACAATACAATATATTGATTCAACAAACAATTATTTTGTGTCTGCTAAGAACACACTGTCTGGTACGACTCGATTTTGGTTCTGTTCGGTTCAGAAGCCAGTGAAAGCAATCATTATTACCGCCCCAGTACCCTGTGTTATCACACTTAACAAAAGTTATGACCAATCCAGCTGACGGGTTCTGCACTGGCTTGAGGAAAGACGTTAAACTTGGGGCAGTTGGTTCCGTAACGGTTAGGGAGTTGGCCCTGCAGGGTTGGCGTTTCAAGTCCAGGACTAGTAAAAGTACCACTGAGGTACTCAAAGTACCATCCTTAAGCACTGCTCCCCATGTGCTGCTCTATAGCTGCTACTTCACGGATAGGTCAAATGCAGAGGTGTGCTGTGGTGTGTTCACTATCAGAAGTTGACCAGTATTGTTTTTTCAGGGCCGATATCGATACTGATTATTGCAGGTTAGCAAGGCCGATAACCAAAAAAAAGATAATTTCTGTCAAAATATTAAATTTTACAAATGCCAAGCTCAGCTGAAACTCTCCTCTCTCCTCTTCTCCTTCTCGGAACACCACGCTACGCTTGTGAGTGACAACAAGGCTTCAGCAGTGGTTGGCTACGACTCGTGTGACATAACCAGTCAAAGACTGTTGTGATGGGAATGTTAAATGAGACAGCGAGTCGAGAGCAAACAGCACAGAGAGAAGAGATGGCAGTGGAGCCACAGTAGTGCACCTTGTAATTACTTTTAAGTATTGGTGATTATCAAAATTAAACACAGATACCAATAATCTGCAAAATGCCTAATATCGGCCCCCCATAATCGGTCAACTCTTATTGACAATGACAAATAATCACTAATTTCAATTCACTTAAAAATGATGCATGATGTCTGATCTATGTTTTCATTTTGGATCAGTAGTGTGGTTGTTGACGTATTGATGTAGATCAGTGTATTCTTACAAAATGCTTTATCTTAAATCAGTGAATTTTGGGGCGGTAAAAGCTTTTCTTTATGTATTTTTGACTATGTAGATATTGTACGGACAGGATTTAACTCTGCATTAACTCTGCAGTCAGCAGTAGCTTGAAGAACAGCTGTTGATTAAAGTCTAGCTTTACAAGTATGAACATCAGGTTCCTTTAAGGATGAAGTCTGATCGACCTTTTTATTTTGGGCTGATTTTATGGGCTAGTTGATCAATGAATCAAAACATTCTTACACCCCTAGAACGTATACACAAAAAGATAAAAATGATGGGTTAAATGTGGCCCTCAGGGACTCGAATTAGAGCTTGAATGCACGAGTGCAATCTCGTCCTTGTTATTTAGGAAGTTGCCTGACACCGTCATCAGCATGAACAGAGCCGGTTTAGAGCTTAATTTGAGCTTTTTTTTGGAGGTAGTGCTAAGCTATCAGAAGCCCTGCTGTTTCGCTGTACCCAGCTCTGTCTGTCCCGGTCTGGGAAATCAGACGCCTTTGAGCCGGACCACTTCCTCCTGCCGGTGCCGCTGAGAGGGCAAGAGTGACGTGATCAAACCACTTCCTGTCTCTGCCGCTATCATTGGAAACCTCTCAGAACAAACTGTTTTTTTGTGTGTGATCGTCGGGCCCACGTCAGACATGTTGCTGAAAATATGGGCCTGTTTAATCGAGGAGGACTGTTGGTGCATCAAAGCTACACATGGGAGGCTACGCTGTCATTTACCGAATTTCTCACAAAGCTGAGATATGTCAGGTGGTTGGTGACGCGACTAAGTGTGAGGGCTGGGACGATTTCGCTGGGGTTTCTGCTAACCGGTCTTCCACTTAATTTCGCAGAAACAAGTTTCGTTTTTAGTGTTTGTAACTATTTGTAATGGGATTGTCTGAGTAAGAGCAGGCTTTGTAGGTCAGTAGGCTGGGAAATGACAGGGACCTCAAGATGTGTTGGAGACGGTACAAACTAATAAAATCAGATTGAGTTGATTCACGATTCCTTCTCTGTTGATTCACGATCGATTCATGCATTGCAAAAAAAGGATTCATAACCCTAACTCTGCCAGAGTCAAATGGGAAAAGTACCTCAAAACAGCAATCTGGAAACAGATGTGTCTATGTATTGAGTCGTAAATGAAAAGTGAATTGATTTTGAACCGAATTGTGAGCCCAAGAGTTGAATCATGAGATTTTATGAAGCATGTACCCCTTCAAACTGAAAATATTATATTGTATTATATTATATTATACAGAACATAGTCCAGACACTAGGTCAAGTCTAATCCTACTCCTGGACACCTTCCAACCTGAAGAGATTAGATTCAGCTCAAATTTAACGCACCTGACTCTTAATATTCCATTAACCTATAACCGTTTATTTACATTTATGCCTTTTATCAGACGCTGTTATCCAGAGTGACTTCCATTTCCTAATAGCAGGAAAAGTTCAAGGGGTTAAAGGTTTTCCTCAACTGCTTTAAGCCTCTCCTGAGACTTGGAGCTCACAGTGTAATGGTCAACAACACAGCGCTTGAGTCACTCAGACCACTACAACTCTCCCCCTTAAACACTGATCTATCAAATTTCATCAGGAATGAGTTACGATGACGATGGTGTTCTTCATTATTAATCGACAGTTAAGCAAAACCGGGAATTAGAGCTGTAATTGATGCAGTTGTGCCTATGTTGGTTATATCAATTATTTAGAAATTCTTCAAAAAGTATTCTGTTAATTCTTTCCCCAGTGTGTGTAAACACTTACAGTTGCATGAGCTGTCACATGACTCCACCCGTCCAGTCTGCGACTACATGTGTGTTTGTTCCCTCCCTTTAATAGTTCAACCTATATACAGTACAAACCTTGGTCAGTGAACTATGAGGGCAAACCCCCCCCCAAAAAAATCCAGATCAAAATAATTATTCATGAATCTTAATTTAGATCAAATGTTTAGTTGTGATAATGATTTGAGGTCAAATCGCCCACAGTGATCGCCCAGAGTGATTATTTGTCATTGTGAACACACCACAGCTCAAAGTGCATCACCACGAAATGTGACCTCTGCAATTGACCCATCCATGAAGGAGCAGTGGGCAGCTGACATGGGGAGCTGTGCGTGGGAACAGTACCTTGCTCATGAATACCTCAGCGGTACCTTTACCAGTCTGGGATTCGAACCGACAACCTTCCGATCTTGTGGCGAACAAACCCCAACTTTGATTGCTTATCTGCCCTTGTAGCTAAACCCTCAAGGGAGACGTGATAGAAGTGTCAAGTTGCATGTCTTTAATGAGTAGACATGGCACGATACCACTTTTTAATGTCCGATACAATACCAATATTGTACATTTGGATATCTGCCGATAGGATACAAATCCGATACAGTCGCTGAGTCTTTTTTAAAGATAAAACAGAAAATAATGATTTAAAAAATGTCTGAATACATGACTGAGATTATTCTGTTCTGCTTAAGGAAATACTTGATTTAAATCCTGTTTTCCAACTAAAACAATGTCATAATTACACACCCATATGTATATGCTAAATGATTTATTATTAAAATAACATCTCAAACATGATTCCTTTAAACACAGTTGTGTCATTTAGTGACGCTCCCTAATCCTGTGGCGCTAAAAGCATCAGAAACACAGAGATTGTGAGTGAGAGCTGGTGTTGTTGAGGAAATTAAACAGTATAATGGTGTGATGTGCTTTTGGGCTTGTAGTGTGTTGTGTTGCTTGTTCTGCTCATTGTCATATCAATATGTAGGAATTAGTGTGAATGTTGAACAATAAACCAGCTTTACCACAGTCACACTTCCCATGAAGAACCTACTGAGCGTGCGCACATTTACAGATCGACCCAATTCCATCTCAAATCAAATCAAACCATCTCCCTCTAAGCCTCTAAGGGACTGATGCCAGGCCATGTCAGATCCCCCCGCAATGAGCCTTCGGGGCTGTGTTTGATGTGCCTTTTATGGTAATATGTTGTAAGTTGTACCATGGGAAGAGCGAGTGGCAGAGTGACCAGATTCCATTCATTCTCTAAGAAAAGTTTCTAAAATGCCCCACACAACAGCACACACACACACACAGGGGACCTGAGACCCACTTTCCCACCGTCACAGAATCACCTGGCCGGTAAAAACAAACGCCCGTATGGAGCAGGTGATTTTATAGGTGTTCCTGTTGGCAGTGAAAACAATAAACCTGCCGAATGCAATGGATTCCAACACACTGAAGAATTTCTCAGTAGGCGGTTTTGCTCCTCGCCTTTTGTCCTACGCCAGAATGTCAGGTTCTGAGGTCTAAATGAAAATCAACAGAGAGCTATACCATGTGTTACGCTCGTGTCTTGCTATGAGTAGCAGGTGACTAACACTGTGAGGTCTAGTTTTGTGAATTGTGCAATAAAGTTCATTTACCCCAGCACTGTGTGAACCTGAACCTGAGCCTAAAAATAATATCGCGATATTGTTAAGCTATATCACGATACACAATATATATCTCAATATGTTCTCTCTTTCTGGGCGAGGTCTACATTTCCCACAACCCCCCTCGCATGACACAGAGGTGCATCACAATAATATGATGGACGTGCATCCTGAATAAACACTGAAAATATCAAGAAAATAGCTGTATTGTAAGTGCTGCTTGTTGTTATGTATCGGCAAAAATCTGAGTGTTAATTCTGTTGAATTCTGGCCCCGTACACATGGGTATTTATGAAAACTGATATTTTTGTGAGATTGCGGCTATCGTCCACAGGTTTCAGTCACTTAAACCGGCTATTATAGACGTTTGTTTATGTTGAAGACTGAAGGATGGATACTGTCAGAGGAGTGATTTTGTGCTTGTTTGCACCTGCTAACGTTTAAAAGTAACTCAACCCTCCGATCACGGGGTCAACTCCCTAACCTCCCTAAGCGGATATCGGCCCGATAACGACTCAAATAGCTGGATCAGGTATCGGTGGCGTTGGACCGATCTATGGAGCCGATCGGTAAATGTGCGCATGGGAAGTGTGACTGTGGTAAAGCTGGTTTATTGTTCAACATTCACACTAATTCCTACATATTGATATGACAACGAGCAGAACAAGCAACACAACACACTACAAGCCCAAAAGCACATCACACCATTATACTGTTTAATTTCCTTAACAACACCAGCTCTCACTCACAATCTCTGTGTTCCTGATGCTTTTAGCGCCGCAGGATTAGGGAGCGTCACTAAATGACACAACTGTGTTTAAAGGAATCATGTTTGAGATGTTATTTGAATAATAAATCATTTAGCATATACATATGGGTGTGTAATTATGACATTGTTTTAGTAGGAAAACAGGATTTAAGTCTGTATCACACATAAAAAGGTGGTATCGTGCCGTGTTTATTCTATATGGATTGATGTTGCCAGTGTCTGTGTTATCTGAATATTTTATTTCTATTAAATTTTATTTTATTTCTCCTAATATATAAAGCACATTTCTTTGTGAAGTTAATAGCGTAAATGCAATACATAACTGTGATCAGTAATTAAAGGTGTAAGTCAAGGGAAGATACTGAATGTTAATAAAAATGACTCGTTTAGGTAAATGGACTTAATTAAAGTCATTAATGGTGCCAGACATCTCTGCATCTTAGACATCATTAACCAGCGCCTACGTGCTTCTCTTTGCGCAAGCGACTGCCGAGATTGACCCGGCATGCCTGCACCTGCGAAAGAATTCAGTGATGTCAGATTGCACAAGGAGATCTTTAATTGACAAACTCATTGCGTCTGCCGTCGTGCCCAGCCCGGAAAAACCCTCCTAATAATTATGCTACATTGAAAAACAGTCACACCCCAGAATGGTAACCCCAATCCTAACTTTTATCTGGAGGTTCTGGAGATCGGACATCGGCTGATTTATGGTTACTGATTTCTAAGGAATCCGAAACTTGAAGGTGGTTTTTAAGCCCAGGAGGTACTTTTACTTTAACAGGGAAATCTACCCAGTCTTCAGGGGCTCCTGCACCGTTAAAACGCCGGCTGAGCGACTCGTCCAGGCCTGCTGGCCGCCAGAGGCTCCAGTACTTTCCAGGGCTCCCCTTGAGACTCGTGTACGGCTATATTTAGTCTTCTTTGACTCATTTAGCGTTGCTGGCTTTTGTCTGCTTCATGGAAGGCCAAATTGTGAGGTTTTTATAGTGCGGGAGGGCAGACCATGTGATTGTTATGGTGAAAGGAGTAATAACTAATATCATAAAATTCTATTAGTGCACTAACATAAAATTAGCTTTTTGATTAGAAGAGATCTTTGATCTCTGAGATCTTTCTGTTGCTGCCGTGTAAATATTTAATACATCTTAACTACCTTGTAAAATAAATTTGTGAGTGATTATTTGTCATTGTGAACACAGCACAGCACACAGTTTTGACCCATCTGTGAAGAAGCAGCTAACATGGGCAGCGCCCGGGTAGCTGTGCTTGGGGACGGTACCTTGCTCATGAGTACCTCAGTGATACCTTTACCATTCCTTGGATTTAAACCAGCTACCTTCCACTCACAGGGCGAACGCCCTAACCGTTATGCCCCTGCAGCAGTGGTACAGCAGTAGTCGAATTTTGTGGATTGTTACCATTATTAAAACTCCTGTCTTTCAAATAGCAAAGAGGATAATAATTGAAAATATTGTGGATTGTTACCACTAGTAAAACCTTCATTTTTAATTAGCAAAGAGAACAATAATTAGGGGTCCAAGCACACAAAGTGAGATAATTTGTATAATATGCAAAACAAGCTTTTGTGAACTCCACGTAGGCTAATTAGCAAGTGAGGTGTCAAATGAATCTGTGGACTTAGCCTAATATTGTGAAGGATTTCACTAAGGGACGGCTAAAATTAGCTAATTAATTGCACCAGGACGTGACTTGTTTTGCGTAAACAGTGGTATCTTTGAACTGCTTTGGCACAGTTATTATCAGTGGCGCTAATTGAACAATAGGGGGCGCTATAAATGCTAACTACCTATATCTCAATAACTGTCAGTCTGATTTTGTTGAAATTTGGTATAAACAATTAAAAATTAGATATTGAACAGAGAAATATATAATGAACAATAGGGGACGCTACATAAAAATGCTACATACATTTATACAGTCTGATTCACTGACTTTGGCACTTACAGGATCATCTTTTTGTGCTGCTTTTTGCGACTTTTGCTTGTACCCCGCTCGTTACCGCTTGTGGCTATATTTGATATTATTTTCGCATTAAATATTGCAATATTTTAGATATTTAAAGCACAACTTGTTACAATATTTGAGGTATTTAAAGCACTGTGAAGCACATCTCCCAGTAATGTCATGCTACAGTCCCTCCCTGCACACTGAGCCAACTGCTTGTGCTTCATATCTAAAAATATCTAATTAATGTTATATTTATGCCTTTGCTATACCATTTCACTCCTCACTTTCCGTCTTTTACACAGTTTTCCCCAAAGCGCATTTGGCCTACATTCATTCCTGTGACCTAATTGACAGGAAATCTACATTTTCCCCCGTCTTTATCTCGAACCCTTTGTTTATGCGGAGTCATCCTGAACAAGCAGCCGGTTTCATCGCTGGCTTTGTTGCGTCGAGTGCGCAGGGCGAAGCCGTCGGTCTTGTCAGGAAATCGTTATGGTGTGAAGGGAAGCAGGGTTTTGCTGCGTAGTCTGCTGCCGAGGAAGCCGCTTCAATTAGGCCCGTGTGATCGACAAGCTAGTTAATGATACAGAGCTCCACGTTCTGAGAGATAGAACCAGCCTCTCAGCCTGACAGTGGGACAGAACGCCAACCTCCTAAACCACAAGCCAACCCTCCTAAAAATGAGCTCTTTCTTCAAATTGTGGTCGTTTTGCTTTCCTCTGGTTTAAATAATCATGCACGCAGACCCTGACAAACTCTGTCATGTGACTACTGATAATATTTGCTCCTAGTTTGCTCGTGATTTATCTAAACATCTTGGGAGCTGTGTTTGCAACGTGAAGCTACCGATGCAGAGAAACCCTCTTTGTCTGCACTCGGCTGTTGCTGGGGTCGGAGACGCCCTGAATCTAAAACATGGCAGGCCAGCTGCACTCTACCCTACACACACACACACACACACACACACAAGCATCTTGCTGTTTTTGTGAGGTAACTACATTAACTTCAGCAATAAGTATTTTGATGTTAATAATACTAAACCCAACCCCAACCTTAATGTCTTTCAACTTTACAAACAAAAGCTGGTATTTTCTATAAAACCATTTTCCCGTATGAAGACCAGTTCTTACCAGAGGTCGACCGATATTGGCTGTTCATGGCCGATATCAATAACGATTATTACTAGTTAACTGTGCCGATAATCGATATTTGGAACTGTTGTGCAAAAAAAAAAAGAAAAATCTGAATTTTTTAAAAGAATTTTACAAAAAAATTTAATTGTACAAACACCAACCTCAACGGAAACTCTCCTCTCTCTTCTACGTCTCGGAGCTTCACGCTGCGCTTGTGTGTGAGTGTGGTGTGAGTAACAACAAGGCTTCAGCGTTGATGGATTACTACTCATGTGACACACAGCCAATCAGAGACTGTTGTGGGCGGGACATTAAATGAAGCAGTGAGTCGAGAACAAACGGCACAGAAAGAAGAGATGGCAGTGGAGCCACAGTAGCGCACCTTGTAATTACTTAATATCGGTGATGGTCAAAATTAAACACTGATACCGATAATTGGCAAAATGCCTAATATCGGCTGGACTGATTATCAGGGGTATCGGGTATCAGTGGCATTGGGCAACACATTACAACCCCAAATGCAAGTCACATGATTATACTGTTTAATTTCCTTAACAACACCAGCTCTCGCTCACAATCTCTGTGTTCCTGATGGTTTTAGCGCCGCAGGATTAGGGAGCGTCACTAAATTACACAACTGTGTGTAAACTGTGTTTAATAATAAAGTATTTAAGTCAAGTATTTCCTTAAGCAGAACAGAATAATCTGTCATGTATTCACAGATTTTTTAAAGCATAATTTTCTGTTTTCTGTAAAAAAAACAACAATAAAAACAACTCAGAGACTGAATCGGATTTGCATCGTACTGTCAGATATCCAGATTTACAATATCAGACATAAAAAGTGGTATTGTGCCTTGTTTAGTATGCAAAGCATTTTTTCATTATGAGATCCTCCCACACCGGAATGTCCTCACAATGTCGCCACAAACGTCTAATCCAAATTGGCTTTGGATTAAAGGAGATCCAAGTTTCATGAATTCTGAGTGTAAACAAGACAATATTTCATTCAGTTCTGGAATTAAAACTTTGCAAGAAGAGCGTTGACATAAAATCTAATCCTTCTCTGGCATAACACGAGCATACATTTAGATTGAGAAAACGTGAAGACCAGGTGTAAGTATGGTATATATAAAAAGCAGATCTGCCTGTGGTTGTTGCCACTACAGTGAATTTTCTGTTTCACTTCTGATATCAGAATACGAAATTTTCATTTCCTGCTCGTTCAAATTGACCTAACCACAACGTAGCCGCTACTTCGGTCTATGAGATTAGGGAAGCATAACAACGTCATTTTACAGTTATAGCAGAAGCACTAAGAAGACGCTAGAGTTTATGGTAAAAAAGTGTATTGGTACTGGGAGTGGACGGTATATCGAATATACTAGTTGTATTGTGGCTTGTTCCACATAATAAATGACTATATGGCAGACATCCCAAGTCTTCCGGAAGTTCCGGGAGTCTCCCGCATATTGATAGCGGCTCCCTGATCCCCGCAAATTGAATAAAATATCCCGGAAACTAGAGCAAGCAAACAAGAGCATGCACGCGAGACAGTAGCGTGAGCATCGCGTACTTGAGAGAAGCGCACACACGACGGAACGAGAGAGACAGAGAACGTGCGTATGTGTAGATCACTGCGTGTGTGCCTGTTCATGTAGCCCGTGCTAGACAAAGAGCATCCTGATTGGTTTACTTAGCAAAATAAGCCAATTAGATGTCAGTACGGACGGGTTAGGGTTGGGGTTAGGGTTGGGGTTGGGGTTGGGGTTGGGGTTAGGGTTGGGGTGCTCCCTGAAATGAGTTTTTGCAGGTTGGGATGTCTGATATGGTGAATATCGAGTGCAAATCCTCATTAATATTAATGTTAAACAGACAGCATGTACGTCACTTTCGCATTTCACCTCCCCGCTTTCTCATAGCAGAGCCCATCCAGAACACTCCGGTGAAAATGAAATTTGACGGTGGCATCGGCAAATCAGCTGTCGCACTGGGGTGGGGCTTAGCATTTATCCCCTTACCCGAGCTGAACATTAGGGTAGCAGGCGAGCGTCAGTCCTTGTCCTTGTCCCGTTCATTGAAATAAACCTGGACGTGATTTTTACTATTACTTCATAGGGGATTGTGGGAAATCTCTCCCAAAAAGAGATAATATGTGACCTGATCTGCCGTAATGAGTCGGAAGTCGGCGTTCTATTTATTTAGATACGGGCAGATTATGTTGACAAACATAAATCGATTATTCTTTTTTGGTCTTATATGAAAGAAAAGGTCTTCAAAATTAATCTGGTCTCCAAAAAAGAAAAATCGCTATTTTTGTGATGTTTGTCAACATAATCGGCCCGTACCTAAATAAATAGAACTCCGACTTCCGACTCATTACGGCAGATCGGGTCACATATATTGCGATATATATTGTGTATTGCGATATAACTTAAAAAATATTGCGATATTATTTGTAGGCCATATCGCCCAGCCCTAAGTGGTACACATTATGTATACAGATTTTGGCACAAAAGAACGTCAGACATTTTAAGACTGAAGGTGCAGGCCGTATAAAATCCCACCCCAGAGTTTGGACATGCCTGGCACAAGGGCTACCTTTCCGACAAACAATATCGGCTGACAATATCGGGCAAATCTAAGCGTCTGTCTTAGTTGCTTTGTGAAATAAAAATCCCTAATTTGCATGTGAAAACAGACTTGTATTAGGGCCATTGTATATACAAAAAATGAAAATATAATAAAAGGAGGAGGGGGGTAAAGAAAATTAAAAGAAAAGGGGGAAAAACCCTTAAAAATGGCATCGTCCAATTCTGATATGATTCTGATATTATGGTGCATCCCTAGTATTAAAAAACGCTGTCTAGTAATGAACTGGTTTCTGCCGTTTCTTTCTCTTCTGTAGAGCTTCATGTAATGATCGAGTCAGTGTTCAGACTAGTTGGTTTAACCTTATGCTTTTATAGGTCCTACTCTAAAATGGAAAATTCATTAAGACTAACATTATCCCCGCCAGACCGTGGCTGTGCCTGCGGAGCCGCATTGGTGACTTTTACCCTGGTCCAGCACTTAGTCAGGGGAAAAATCGACCCACACACGCTTACACACAGGCTCAGTACTACTCACAGCTGTTTTCCCGGTCTAACTTTAGCATTCTTCCCCTTGTGCCTGCAGTGTGGAACCGACAGAGCCACTAGTCACAACACGTCCATTTACAAGCGGCTTCACACCTCCTTCATTTTAAACATCTACACAATTTACACAAGGATTATACGGTTAATTCGAGTTGTTTTCTGTTTAAAGATCTAATGGACAGCACTGTCGTTTCAGACCGCAGCAAGAAAGAAAGATCTTGGACGCCTCGTTATGAAGTCATAATGGAACTTTTAAGTAGATTTTAATTATAGAATTTAGGCTATAAGAGCAGGACTGCAGGATTGTAAAAGTTTTAACACTGACCTGCCCGGTCTAGGCCCAGTCTAACCTAACTCGCGTATGATATACAGTACTGTGCAAAAGTTTTAGGCAGGTGTGAAAAAATGCTGTACACAAAGAATGCTTTCAAAAATGGAAGTGTTAATCATTTATCTTCATCAATCAACAAAATGCAGTGAATGAACAAAAGAGAAATCTAAATCAAATCAATATTTGGTGTGACCACCCTTTGCCTTCAAAACAGCAGCAATTCTTCTAGGTACACTTGCACACAGTTTTTGAAGGAACTCGGCTGGTAGGTTGTTCCAAACATCTTGGAAAACTAACCACAGATCTATAATCCTATAATCCTACAAAATAATATAAAGACTATAATCCTACAAAATCCCTGACTTTGTGCAAGTGTACCTAGAAGAATTGATGCTGGTTTGAAGGCAAAAGGTAGTAACACCAAATACTGATTGGATTTAGATTTTTCTTTTGTTCGCTCACTTTGCATTTTATGAATTAATAAAATTAAACAATCATTATTTATATTTCTGAAAGCATTCTTTGTTTACAGCATTTTTTCACACCTGCCTAAAACTTTTGCACAGTACCGTATATAATCACTAGCGAGTTCTAGCGGCGGGAGAATCGCAGAAAGCTCTGGAAAGGCCACCAATGAGACACCATATAGCGTGGCAGAAAAGGAAGTAGTGACGGGGGAGAAAATGCGCCTCGCTTAAAGTGGCTTGGCATTTCCTGGTTTGCTTGACAGAAGCAGAGAGCGAGATAGAGGGAGCAAACCAGCCAGACAGAGAGAGAGAGAGAGTTTGCCGTGTGTAGAAAGAGAGCATGTATCAGTCAGTAGGATCATAAATGGTCACGAGAGTTTGGGCCGAGGACACGTTCTGGACGGCCAGCTCGAGGGGTTCTTCTACCCCAAAACTCTTCCTCACCTGCCATGAGACATGGACTGGCATCCAACTGAACGCCAACTGGTAACTTTCAGTACTTTTTATTTTTGCTGAGCGTGCAAAAAGCTCACTCGTTGTCATTGTTGTGCTTCGTCAGAACTTGTTTTGCTAGTGGAGTGTGTATATCAGCCGTGTGACTCTCTTGTGGTGAGCCTGATGCTGGCTCGACTTCCTCTGTAGATGAGCGTAGCATCACCAGGACGTTCAGATGTTTTCCAGAGCGGGGACTGACTTTTTGAGACGTTGTTTTCTCGCTCTGTGGCTCACATGCCGGCTCGGGGGAAGCAGTGGCGTGGGCTGCTTCCATCACTGCCATCGCCAGAGATGAGTAACCGCCTTGCATCTTCGCAGCCTGACGAAAGCAAGAGATTAAACAAAGGCGGTGACACCGTATTGCTAGAGCTGATGAGAGTACGTTGGCACCGAAAATGCTGTGACGACTGATATATCATTTTTTGATGATAACATTGGGGTTTCTGAAATGCTTCAAATGATTGATTCAGTACTAAAGATGGCACTGATCTGATACGTGGATGGGATATCGGTCCGATAACAACTCATACAGCTTGATCGGGTATCGGTGGCATTGGGCTGATCTGTAAATGTGTGCACGCTCAGTTGGTTCTGCATGAGAAGTGTGACTGTGGTAAAGCTGGTAAAATTCCTACATATTGATATGACAATGAGCAGAACAAGCAACACAACACACTACAAGCCCAAAAGCACATCACACCATTCTACTGTTTAATTTCCTTCTAGGGTTAGGGTTAACCACCAGCTCTCACTCACAATTTCTGTGTTCCTGATGCTTTTAGCGCCGCAGGATTAGGGAGCGTCACTAAATGACACAACTGTGTTTAAAGGAATCATGTTTGAGATGTTATTTGAATAATAAATCATTTAGCATATACATATGGGTGTGTAATTATTACATTGTTTTAGTAGGAAAAGGATTTAAGTCAAGCATTTCCTCAAGCAGAACAGAATAATCTCAGTCATGTATTCAGACATTTTTTACAGCATTAGTTTCTGTTTTCTGTTTAAGGGCCTGTGTCCACCAAACGTGTTTTTTGTCCTGGCAGCACCTATTTTTAATACGAATTCTATGAGCTCCAGCGTTCAGAGAGCTAACCGCCTTCAGCGGAAAGAAAACATGGGTGGAGCTCAGAGCGCTTCAGGTTGAAATCTGTTCAGTTTAAAACTTTTAACCGTCAAAGTAAACTTTGTCATATCTGCTATACCCTGTACAAGTGAAGAGATAAGAGGACGTAGCTCCAGTTTTAACAGTGCAAAGAACAAGGAACAAAGAACAAATAAGGTATATAGAATAAGCAATATAAATTACTTATAATGTTAAATATATATCGTCTCTTGCTAGCCAATCAAAATCGAGGAAGAGGCGGGGCAAACTGTCAAGAACTCACTACAAACGGCGGTGTATCTGGCGCAGCTGGAAATTTCATGCACACAAATTTCACCTTGAAGACGTGAGAATCTATTCCAAATGCTGCCACTCATGCTAAGATGCAATTTCTCTTCCTCTTGTCGTCTAAACTACTGATCTCAAAGAAACACGTTGAAATAGGAACGAATGTGGACCTGCCCGATGGTGCTTTCCGTAACTTAGCAACAACGAGCGTTGAGAGAAAGCGCTGAGAGAAAGCGCACAGAAAGCGCTCTGGAAGTGAGGTTTTGAGCACTCTCAGTGGGAAAAAGCAAGTTTGGTGGACACAGGTCCTAAAAATGACTCAGAGACTGTATCGGATTTGTATCGTATCGGCAGATATCCAAATTTACAATATTGGTACCGGTATCAGACATTAAAAAGTGGTATCGTATCATGTTTATTCGGTTCTTAAAAACTCGAGTCCGACTCAGTGACTAAAGACGTTCAGTGTAAAAGTTTCCAAAGAGCCAAGGCCTCAAACGCAGTAGAATGCATGAAGGTGTTTTGTTCACTGTGCAACGTTGTTGGCCTGCTAGCACAAGAGCCTGATGAGAAAACACACAAATACGCTGTTCTGGAGGATGGATCACCAGCAACGCACAACCACTCTAAATTACTATTAGAAGAAGAGATTTTTAATATCGTTATACCTCGTTTATCTGCTAGTTTAAATTCCCATTAAATATGTCTTTGAGAAAATGTTGAAACTAGAATCTGCACTTATTCCACATGGAATGACGTCAGTGTTTCCTTGGGCATTGGGCTCGTTGAGACACAAAATGATCAATTTTTTAAGCACATTTTGTTTATGTAGGGGATGCCATCAGTACAGAGGAAAACATTTGAATTAATAACGGTAATCAGGTTAAATAATCATGCTGCACTTCTGAAAATAAACTTATAAACTAGACTTCTTTGGAGGAAATGAATCATCCAGGGATATCAACTTTTCTGTAAAATCTTTAACAGATTAATCGATAGATAGCCGTTAGCAGCAGTAACACGCAGCGCGATGATGCATTGAGTCTTGAGACTTGGAGTGGAGATACCATCTTCACTACGTCTGATTATTTCAGTTACACTCGGAATCGGGTTTCAGAGAACGCTCTCTGGTGACTTGGGATTACGATGTGACGCGGAATAAGGAGCGCAAGCCAAGGCGAAAGTGTTCTCATCTGCGCTCGCCGTCAGATAACAGCCAGTCAGCAGGATTTGTTGAAATGAAACTTCAGATCTGATATGAACTTCGTTCTGACTTGAGCGCTGGGTGTAACATTGCGTTTGCTGACGGATTCCGACTCCACAAAAGTGTCATGCAGTAGTGCAGTAAGTAGTGCAGATCATGAAGTTCATCAGGGTTTTGATGACTTATTATTGATACGGAAGTCTGACCGCCAAGATTGCGGTTATGTAACGTTTAGACAGTTGTTCCTTTGATTGGAGGACCAGACCGGTACCACTGAGGTAACAGTGAGGAAGGTACCATTCCCAAACCATTCTCCCCAGGTTTCAGAACCGGTAAAGGTACCACTAAGGTAACGCTAAACAAAGTACCATTGCCAAGCACTGCTCACAGGGTGCCAAACTAGTAAATGTATCACTGAGGTACCACTGAGCAAGATACCTCCCCAGGTTCCAGAATTGGTAAAGGGTACCTCGGACGTACCCCTGAGCACAGTACCATCTACAAGCATTGCTCACTGAGTGCTGGGTTCAGTAAAAGTACCACTGAGGTACTCCTGAGTGAGATACCTTCCTCAAACCCCAGTCCACAGGTTCCAGAACCGGTAAAAGTACCACTGAGGTACCCCTGAAAAAGGTACCATCTCCAAGCACTGCTCACTGAGTTCTGGGACCGGTAAAAATACCACTGAGGTACACCTGGTCAAGGTAACTTTCCCAAGTGCTGCTCACTTGGCACGAACCCTACTAAAGGTGCCACTGATGTACACATCAGCAAAGTACCATTCTCAAGCAGTGCTTACTGGGTGCTGGGACCAGCAAAGGTACCAATGAGGTAGCCCTGAGCAAGTTACCCTCCCTAAACACTGCTGTCCTGGTTACAGAACCAGTAAAGGTACCACTGAGGTACTGCTGAACAAGGTACCCCTGAAAAAGTACTTAATAACATGCATTTTTACATCCATTCAATGCATATTGTCCTCTTTTTGAATCTCAGTATTGAGTCACGGTGCATTGTTTACACTCTGATCCTGCCAGCTGCCCGTTAACCCACGTTACAAGCAGAATAACCTTCTTCTGTAGCGCGTGTTCTCACCACTCGCATCTTCTTCCCATCACTTCAGTCACACTTCCTGTTTTAATGCTTTTTGCACAAGCTCTAGGATGGAGTAACAGTGATGTTGAAAGAGGATTAGCGGCAGAGTTTAACGTATTATTTTTAGTAGTAGTAGTGGTAAGAGGTTGGTCGATATTGTTTTTTCAGGGAAGATATCGATACCGATTATTGCTAGATAACCGATAGTTATCCGATTTGCAAAAAAAGAGAGAAAATGCCAAAATTTTGAATTTTACAAACACCAAACGCAGCTGAAACTCTCCTCTCTCCTCTTCTCCTTCTTCACACTGCGCTGCTGTGTGAGTGTGGCATGAGTGACAACAAGGCTTCAGTGTTGACTTCTACTCGTGTGACGTATAGCCAGTCAGAGCTGTACTGTTGTGGGCGGGACGTTAAATGAAGCAGTGAATCAAGAGCAAACGGCACGGAGGGAAGTGACATGAGTAGCGCACCTTTTTAATTACTTAATTTCGGTGATGGTCATAATTAAACACTGATATCAATACCGATAATCTGCACCCGGCCCGATAATCAGCCCGACTGATAATCGGTTGACCCTTAGTAGTAGTAGTAGTGGTGCCCTCCGTGGTGGAAAGAGTACAGAATATTTGGACTTAAGTACTATAACATTTGCTGAAATAATGCTCATTTGCAAGAAAAAGTACTGGTTTTAAAAAGTACAAAAACTACACAGAGTACTAGTTAGTTTATAGGTGCTGATACTGATTGAGTAAATATTCTGTGCCAGTTATCTAGTCTGATATTTATTTGTGAAGTTAAGCTTTTAGAAAATGATCTCACATGTTAAAAATGATACGAATGCTGTGGGGATTAACAGTCACGTTTGAACCGTAATGTCGGTCATCACTTCTGAATATTAAATTCAAATTGTAGGTGTACTCAGTAATGAAATGTCATTTTAAAAGTAGATTACTTAACATTTGTTTGTAAGTGCATGTAAAAGTTACTTACAATATACTCAAAAAAGTATAAGTATTCCTCAAAAATATTTAAATACAGTAAAGTGAGTAGTTGTAATTTGCTACTTCCAACCCTGATTATTATTATTAATAATACATTTTTACAATTGCTCTTTTCAAGCCTCCCGAAGCACAGAATCAAACAAGCAGGGCAACATGTAAAAATTGTAACAGATGGGCAGCACTGGATAAAAATGTTTTTAAAAAATCGCTCAGCTTCAAAAAGTACTTAATAACATGCATTTTTACATCCATCCAATGCACAGTCATCTTTTTGAATCTCAATATTGAGTCACGGTGCCTTGTTTACCCTCCTGATCGTACCAGCTACTCGTTAATGTTACAAAGAAAGAACCTTCCTCTGTCTAACCCTAGATTTTCTCCTCCTAAGCCAAACTCCAGCTTTGCTAGTGACTTGTCATCCTCCCATCGCTTTTGTCTTGCAAAACCATCGGCGTGACATCACCTCAGAGCTTGTACTGCAACTTCCTGCATGCTTTGATTGCGGAGATAGTTGGCTGTGAAACTCAGCGCAACACTGCAGCCCCATGGCTTCCTACACATACCACTCAAACTCCTGCAAACCGGATCAGGACGATCCCCTCCCAGCCAAGATATGTGTGTGTGTGTGTGTGCGTGTGTGTTTTTAACCATCAGCACATCCTGTTTTTAACTCAACTGGCCCTTTTTTGCTCTTTCTCTTTCTTTCTCTCGTGCTGTCTCTGTCCTGCAGAAAGATGTGGGCTACCTGCAGCAGTGGCTGGAAGCCTTCGTGGCGTCCTTCGAGAAGATCATTGATGTGCAGTCGCTGGAGCCGCGGCGGTGAGTTCCAGAATCTACATGCCAGTGCTTGAAGAGGAACTGATGAGAGTTTTGCAGAGTCACGGTTGCCCTCTGGTCCTAAAGCAACTCTGCTGTATTACAGAGGAGAAAATTACTGCACAATTAGACTTACAGGTGTACACCTGGCTAGGGGCGTGAAAGGCAGGAGAGTAACAAGAAAAGTTTCCTGAAACAGGGTGTTAGCTGAGGAAATAATGAGAAATTATTACAGTGCACTTTTACTATTGAGAAAGGTCTGACACTGCAGTTATGCTCTCATCCAGAGCGACTTCCATTCCCTAATTTAAAACGTCGTTACTCCTCGCTTTTCTCTAGATTGGATGAGTGGAATACCGAGGTGCCGCTCTTGCCCCGGGATGTCCTCATGCTCCTCAGCACCCAGCTGTGGCACAGCGTCCTCCACCTGTCCGGCCGGGACCAGAACAACACCGCGCCGCACCCGCTGCTCCTCATCAAGTTCTTCATCATCATCTGCAGGTAAGGGCCAACCGACCGGTGAAAGCCATCTAACAGAATGGTGATTTACTGTCCCTGAAATTAGGAAAAGATTGAAGTCACTCTGAATAAGAGCGTTTGCTCAATGTCGTAAATGTAATGTAAATTTACAGCAGTTGTTGCAGGTTTGCAGGGTTTACTCTCTCGGTGGTGGGTTAGCGTGATTACTGTAACTCAGATTAATAGAGCGGAGCTCTTCTGCAATTGATCAGTTTCATATCATGTCTGATGAGTCACGCTCTAAATTTGTAGTAAAGCAGTGCTGCGCTTCTTAAATGTGTCACTGGGCGAGTTACCGGCATTGGCATCGTGTGCTGAGATCACTGATGCGTTTCAGAAATGAATATGCGGCTCGAAAGTTGCTTGCCGTGTATTATCTCAGTTTTTCGCACACGTCAGTGAAGAAAATGGACTACATTAGCAATTAGCATAGTGTATATTAGCAACTAGCATAGTGTATATTAGCAACTAACAGAGTACATTAGCAACTAACAGAGTACATTAGCAACTAGCATAGTGTATATTAGCAACTAACATAGTGTACATTAGCAACTAGCATAGTGTAGCATAGAAACTCCAAAAGCAGCTCATTTTAAAGGCCAGAATGAGTCCAAATTAGTTCAAAATTACCCAGAACTTGCCGTTTTAAAAGTAGTTTTGAGTTAATTTGGACACCTTTTGGCTGGTCATTTTTATTTGACTACTGTTTGCAGTAACGCTTAATAGAAAATACTGCATGCACACGAAGCAAATTACAAATATATTTTCCTTTAAAGCAACATACTTTCCTACATTCTGCTCACAGTCTTAAATTCTTCTTGGTTCCTTGACTGCTTTGTTCCCAAGACTGGTTTAGTAGGGATGGGTGGAATCAGGGCGGAATCGTCTTTAAACAGACTCTTTGTGAACTTGCAGGAACATGGAGAATATAGACCCTGCCAAGACCCCCGGCTTTCTGCTCGAAACCATCAAGCTGTTGAGCTTCTGTTTGAATCAGGTAATTGAGAACTTCTGGTTTTCTGGTTTGTTTGCTTGCATAATATACTGTATAAATGTAGTGTAAAAGTTTCACGACTTTTATAGTACATAAAGCTAAAACAAATAATCATGTAAAATAATGTATTAACTTGACCTTAAAGCACTTTAATTGATTTATTTTTTGAAGCATGAATATTCATTTATGTAATTGCAATGCCTTGACTTTAGTGAAGTAAATACACACAGTCCCAGCCATAACGGCAATGGTACAAAACATTGGCATAATTTCTTTCTGTGCTTCGGTTTTTAGTTTCAGCCAAAAATTTCATTTCGGTGCATTCCTAATATATATACAATAAAACAACATAAATAACATATACAAACCCATCTGTGTATAAAGTATATACATCTATGTTTACTGGTTGGTGTGTGACGATTCACTCAGCTCATGAGACAAGACGGGACGAGACACAAGATTGTAGAAATGTGCGAAAAAATTAATCAAATCGCTATTCTTTCTCTGTCGATTCAAAATTGATTCATGCATTCCAAAAAATGGATTCATATTTATCAGAAATATGACAGCTGTTCAGCTTGATGAGAAATATCATCATGTTTTAATATTGCGAGATCGTACAGCATGAGATGTGGTCACACCCCTTACACACTGTATATCTTTATTAATAGCCAAGTTTCCATCCAGTTTTTCGCGACGTTTTGCTATCGACAAACAGAATATGCGTTAAAAAAATGTGTGGAATTTGCTGTCTCCAGCCTGTTTCCATCCAACTGGCTTTTTATCGATAAAATGGTGTGCGTGATGACGTCATCCCCCCCAAAACGAACTGTCGCATAGGTTTTGGTGTATCGCAAAAAAAAAATCTGCCCATACATAATTTTGTGTATGTCGCAAATTATCTACCTTTTGTTTTCCACGTGACACCCCCCTCCGCGAAACAAAGAAACAAAGTGATGGAGAGATTATTCAGACAGTTTTTTGAAATTTACCAGCTTACTGTTATTTCAGTTTCACAAATAATTGGAATTGTACAAAATATCCGAAGACGACAGCAGAATGAAGCAGTTGCTTGTCTGATGGCCCTAGAGCTCGAAGAAAGTGCCCCAGTGCGACGAAACCCACGTGATGAAAATGTATCATGTGACACATTTATTTGCGTTAAAGCCCTTTTTTTTGAGACAAAAAGTGTTTCCAAAGTAGTTTTTGCGACATCTGAAGTATCGATATAGAAGTTATGCGCTAAAGTTAAACGGAAAAATATTATGTCGACATTTACAAAATTTTATCGATAATTAGCATTTCCATCAGCTATATCGGTAAAAAATTTGAAGTCCTAAATATTTTTTCGGAAAAACTCCTTGGATGGAAACCTGGCTAATGTTGCATGTGTATTGCGTCTTATTGCATTGTTGACCTTCCAAACCCAAAGAAACAGGTTGACTGAGAAGGATTCCCCCCGTGCAGGAGATGTGATTGTTCTCGGGGTAGCGTCAGAATGCGGCGTTTTGAAAAGCTTGACGCTGTCAGCCGAGCTCGTGTAAATCCTGCTTTTAAAAACCTCCAGAATGTGGGTGTGATTTTGGGTGTGTTTCAGTTGAAAAAGCAGACGGACGAACAGAGCACTCTGGTGTCAGTGGTGCAACACGGCCTGCTACTGTGTGAAAACCTCTTTGACCCTTATCAGACATGGAGGAGACGGCAGGCCGGGTGAGTGTGTGTATGTGTGTGTGTTTGTTGTGGGTGTGTACCATGTTTACTGATCATTGAGTGACAAAACAGGGCAAAAATAGTCATTTTAAGAGCAGAGTTGAACGAAAATAAATGCAGATAAGCATCTTGTTAGGGTTAATGGGGATTGGGGTTTGGTTTAGTAATGAAGTTTGAAACTTTAATGCTTCATGCAGTGTAACTAGCTTTTCTAAAAAATTGCAATGAAAGTTGCTGTGTTTTTAGGTGTTTAGTTGAAAGTGGAAAAGTAGTGGTAATTGATTGAAATTGCACAGTAGTAATGAATTTGTGGCAATTGGCTAAATTTGCGTTCATACACTGCAAAAAATGAAATCTTAACAAGCCAGAAAATCTTAAAAAGAAAAAATAGACCTGGGTTTTTTTTAAATTTTAAGAATAACTGACTTGACTAGACTTGTATGTGTAAGATAAATAATCAAATTTTAAGAAACATTGGCTACAATTATCTTATTAAGAAAAATGTACTGATTATAAGAACTTCTTAACATGAAATAAGAAATTGAATCAAGAGAACTGAAAGGTTCTCATGCTCTCCACTACGAGTTAAGAAATTCATGACAACTTTGCTTATTTTAAGAATATTAAAGCTAAAAACATGGAAAAATGGAAAGATTTTTTTTCTTGTTTTAGGAGATCTTTACGAGATTTATGAGAATTTTCTCATTGTATTGGCAGATCATTTTGCTTGATTCTGGAACCTTTTTTCTTATTATACTTTTCTTTTTCTTATTTTCTGATACTGATTTTTTGCAGTGTAGTTGCGATCGCAACAACATAGCGAAATCCTGGAGGGTCTGTTCAGTAGCTAACCGTAGTGATGCCACTTTCTAGTAACTTGTGTAGCAAATAGCTGTGCAGCGTTGCAAAGCCTGGCATCCCAGTGCGCTCATTAGCAACTGCAAGATGGAATCGGAGGTTTACGTCTCGCTCGGTGCACTGAAAAATATCAGTGTCAGAAAATAAAAAAAAGATATTAAGAAAAAAGGTTCCAGAATCAAGCAAAATTATCTGCCAATATAGTGAGAAAATTTATCTTGTTAAGATCTCCTAAAACAAGAAAAAAAATCTTTCCATTTTTCCATGTTTTTAGCTTTAATATTCTTACAATAAGCAAAGTTGTCATGAATTTCTTAACTGGTAGTGGAGAGCATGAGAACCTTTCAGTTCTCTTAATTAAATTTCTTATTTCATGTTAAAAAGTTCTTATAATTAGATGTTATCTCACATGTACAAGTCTAGTCAAGTCAGTTATTCTTAAAAAAAAAAAAAAACAAGATCTATTTTTTCTTTTTAAGATTTTGTGGCTTGTTATAATTTCATTTTTTGCAGAGTGAAGATGGAAGCAAACACATTTTTTTTAAGATCACAGTATGGATAAACTCTGACGTCACTGGTATTGCTTTCGGTACTGGAGTAATGAATAAAGTAGATTTTTTGTTTCTACGGAAAAGTAATCTTTCCCACTATAATAAGCCTAAAAACAAAAGTATAGACAAACACCCCTGTAAAGGTTAAAAAAACTGGTATCGGATCGCTACTCGTGATCGGCCCATACCCAAAGCCCAAGTTTCAGCATCGTTATCGGACCTGAACAAGTTGGATCAGTGCATCCCTAGTGGTTACATATCTTGCCGAGCTGCTTATGACATTTACATCCCACAAAGTTCTGAAAACAAATGTGTGTGTGTAAGTGAGTGTGCCCAGTCCAGGGTGGGTGTTGCCCCGGAGCAGGAATGCGTAGGAGACAAGCCGGACCCCGGTGCGAGACGCACAGGCCTTCTGCCTCTGTTGATAAGAGAGAGACACACACACACATGTTCACACACATCCACCATTACTCATCTCTGTACGCACGCTGCCCCCACACAAACACACACACACTGCAAATAACGCTGCTGATAAGACATGCAAGGCATTGTTGAGTGTGTCAGTGCGTGTGTGACTTGATTGCTGACTTTAAGTATGGGTGTGTGTGTGTGTGTGTGTGTGTTCTCAGTGAGGAGGTCAGTATGCTGGAAAGGAGCAAATATAAGTTTTCCCCTCTCGCCTTGCCAGAAGAGCTGCCTGCATTCTTCCATGGTATGCAAAGTACTCTCCTGCTTTTCCTTTACACACACACACACACACACAGTCACACCACAAACCTCCCACTTCATTAAATAAACCCACTCCTTCCTCTTCTCATCTGCACCAGTAATGACACACTGCTGCCGTTTAAAGCAGAAACATCTGAAAAGTATTTATGACTACATGAGAACACACACTGAGGAAGGTTTAACTAAATAAATAAAGGGTTAACTTCATTTCAAAAATAAAAATAACCGCCATAAATATTGTTATATTGATTAGAGGTTCTGAATTGATTCCATCAGTACCTCAGTGGTGCCTTAACCAGCTTTAGCAGAACGATAAAGCTACAACTGATGTACTGATGGTACTTATGGGCAAGGTACCATTCCACTCAGTTATAGTTATAGCAAGATCTCTATTGCTCTTTTGTCACTCTTGCTGTCTAAGGGTGTATTCACACCTGCCTTGTTTAGTTCACTTTAAACAAACCCAACTTCATTTCCTCCTTTGGTTCGAACCTTTTGGGAAGGTGTGAATATAAGCACTCGGAGCAAACAAGCGTACCGAAACCCAGCTGAAGAGGCGGTTGTGGTTCGGTTCCAAACCAGCTCTGGCACGGTTGGTTTAAGGTGTGAAAGCAGCCCATCCTCGATCCCACCCAGTTTCTAAAAGCAGACCTTTTTGGGATTTAACGGGCTCCCGTCGTTGTCGTGCATTATGGGAAATAATAGTTTGTATAACTACACAACACACAGACGTGTATATCCAGTGCTAGAAATGAGCGGTGGGTTAACGTGGAGCTCCGAGGAGAGCTCTCCTTCACAGCCGTCTCGCAGCACGTCTTCACCGGTCCGCTTGCGCGGCCTACAATGTGAAAGCGAACTACGCAAAAGAACGAAAAATTTACATCGGCAAGTGAACTAACAGACCAAGTATTTGAGACTTCCCTAATTTCACAGAAGATTGATGATGAAATACCTGGATGTGCTTCACAGAGCATGAAAAGGCTCCGTGAACCAGACCAAGGAGTTAGTCATAGCAGGTTTGCAAATGACGCATTTATACGTGGCCTTTAGAAATTTCCCAGAGCGTAATAAAAGTTGCTTATTTACAGTATGTCTGATTTATTTCATATGTGGATATATGTTCAGATGAAACAGCAAGTTAGCACTCCACTTGGATTCTAATATGTTACGCTAAAAAATTACCCCTTAAAGTGAAAATCGTATGTACTAGGGCTGAGCGAGTCATTGAAAACTAATCAGAACCTCTAATCGACGGGGTTTTACCCATGTTGGTTATTCTGATTATAAATTCTGTTAATATTTTCCCCAGTTTGTGTTCATGCAGTGTCCTTTTAAAAAAACATACTACCACTTTAATTATTTTAAAATCACAAATTTATGCACTCCTATTAGAAATAATATTCCAGGTTTTATAGGTCTGTCGTCCCAGCATTTTGTGGGCCTTTTTCTGAGATTTTTGCAGCCCAAAATTCCTGATTTTTGCGGCAGATTTTCTGAAAAAAAATATTGTGATGAAAGTTGCGGTGTTTTTAGGCATTTTGTTGCAATAAAGTTGCGGGAGTAAGTCAAAGTTATGGAAAAAAATTGCGATTTTGTCTCCCTTTATAGTGAGTCTTTAACAATTAATTCAAATGAAGGGAACAAAACCACTGTTATTTTTATTGACCGTTAATCAGTTAGTTTTTGAAGGGAAATGTGAGGCGTTTTTATCACACGTTTCCTGAGTCTTCTAAACGTAACAAGGAAGTGAGTTCGCTGACGTATGGCTCAACGTTTTGTGGGAAACGACAATGATTGGTCAACAATTGCGGAAAAGTTGTGGTAATTGGTCATATTTGCACATTAGTAATGAATTCACGTGGGATTGGCTGAATTTGCGTTAATAGTGGCGATCGTAACATCACGAAATCCTGGAGGCTCTGTACAATACAAACCTTGTCAGTGAACTATGAGGGCAAATAACAAACAAACAAAAAGCTCAAAACTAAATAATTGTTTATTAATCACAATCGATTTAAAACGTCCAGTTAATCGTGATTGATTCAAGGTCGTATCGTCCAGCCGTACGTACAACTCTTTTAGACCAAGCTACACTTTTTAGAATTTTTTAATTCACTTTCTTAAATGTGGACACTCTCTAAATGTCATTAGATAATTAAAAGAGAGCTTGATTTACTGATAATAATAAATATTGATACTGTATTTTAACCTTTGTTAGAAAGGTCAAAGTTTTTGCACAGCTTCTTCTAACACTTAACCTTGGCCTGTGGGACCTGATCTCGCTCACAGACTGGCTGCAGGAGAGTGAACTCCTTCCTGATCCGCTGCTGCTGAGGCTGGTGCATCTACAGGGGGCCGTCATCAGCGGGTCAAAGGTATCTTTCACCTATGTTTGATGTTTGTACCCTACATCCAAAAACTTCACTACACGTTACATTCAACATCGAAATCGAAACTGCTTTGAATGTGGTCTGATGGGTAAAAGTTTGCTTGTTAAAACCCAAAACTAATCCCACTCACATTTCGAAAAAGAGATTATCTGAAAACATCGAGCTCAGTGGTTTCCAAATGTTTCATGCCACCCTCTTGTAGAAAAGAATATATCTAGATTAATCACAGGTAAAAATAATTTGACTCATTCACGATTTGATTAATTCAAGATTCAGGTCTGTTGTCCACCCAGCCGTAGACAAAGTACGTTTAACATCCCAAGATGTAAAGTTCAAAGACATTACAGTGCAAATCAAATACCAAATATTCAATATTTCTCTCTTACATATCTATAATGAGGAAATCACTTCACTAGTAGCAGTTATCAACACTGATCACATCGTATGTTAAACTCAACAAACCACAGTGAACACTCCTCAAGACCAAACTCACTGTGTTATTGACTTGCAGAGTTGTTATTATGCAGAGACATTCTATGGCTCAGTGCTGTGAAGAAACATAAAGTCTTTATCCTTTTGGTGTTCACTTTTCCTATATTTATTGATTACTCTCTAAGATTCTAAAATGAAAAAAAAAATTCAATTCAAAATCAATTGAAAATGAAGAAATACTAAAGTTTTGGGTCATTTTGAGTCGATTTGAACTCATTTTGTCTTATAAATGGAAGAGAAGAAAACTACATTTTTGTGCATGATGGTGTTCCATATGAGAGTTGCGAGCATCTGTGTAATTATCGCGAATAGTATAATTTATGTGTTTTTACACAATTCAGTCTTTGTGCAGGGAATTACTCAGAAATAACTTCACATACAGAGGAATGAATATAATGTCGGTAAGTTGAAAGTCTTGTGATTCTGACGGTATGTGTGGTTTCTGTAAGTTTAAGGGATTCTGAGTTATTAAAACACAAATTAATAAACAACGCAAAATGCCTGCGTCAAAGAGTTTTAATAGTAATATTCTCAGAGTTGTGGTCTCGGCTGGTCTCCAGATAAAATCCTGAGTCCTCCTTGTCTGAGTCCATGACAAGACCGGGTACAAATATGACCGAGTCCGAGACAAGACTGAGATTTTCAAAAACTGGACTCGAGGACAGCAACACTAGTGAAAGCAGAGTTGAACGCGAGTGTTGCAGACATGAGATTTTGCTTGCTAGATAGACTCTAGCGTACATATGGGTGGTGGTCTAATGGTTAGAACGCTCACCTCAAAACCAAGACGTTGTGGGTTCTAATCCTACCTCCAGCTTTACTGCCCTGGGGTCGTGAGCAAGACCCTTAACCCCATGACTGAACGGAATGGAGTGGAAGTCGTTCCGCATGAATAAACAAATGTGAATGTGTTTTAAAAGAACGGCCTGCGCTCCATAACCCCCAACGCCGTGGAGGACCTGATGTCTGTGCTGCGGACCTGGTGCCTGTGTCCGCCGGCTTCGTCCAAACCGGATCCCAAAGAGCCCCAGCTGCTGCGGCTGACCCTGCGCTGCCTGACCGCCATGATCCACCTCCTGCACGCCAGCAGTCCGGCCGAGAGGCAGCTGGAGATCAAGATAGTGCTCAACAGCTACTTCCAGCTGCTCAACTGGAACCGGCCTCCAGCCAGCCAGGAGCAGGAAGACGGAATGGCCTGGGAGGAGAACCTCATCATGCTCCAAACGCACATGCTCAGTAAGGAAGCGCCCTCGACCTCGCTAGCAAATAGAAAAATACAAAAAAATACACTGCAAATCACAAAGATTTGGGAATTAATAAAAAACTAATCCCAGCTTTAATAGTTGAGCATATATACAGTAAAAAGCTTGTCAGTAAACCAAAAAACAACCCAAAAAAAGCCCAAAAACAATGTTTATTAATTATAATTGATGTCAAATGTTCAGTTAATCGTGATAGTGATTTGATGTCAAATCCCCCAGCCCTGCTCTCGACAGTTGGTCATAGTCTTTACCTCCATTCTCTAACATTTTTCATGTAACTTCTGGGTGATGATGGTCTGTAATATTGAAATTTTAGCCATCTTTAGTCAATTTGGACTCATGTTGGTCAAAAACTCATTTTTGACTCATTTCTGGAAGAGAACTACATTTTTGTGCAAGACAGCGTTCCACATGAGAGTCGTGTCACAATAACATGGTGGACACACGTCGGAATAATCACTGAAAATATCAAGTAAATGTCTGTACTGTGAGTAGAACGCTCGGTTGTTGTTATTTATCAGCTAAAAATGAGTTTTGTCTGTAATAAATGGGAAGATTTGACTGAACTGGACGCTTTAGTGAATGTTGGACTTCTATGAGAGTTGTGCAGGCTAACAAAATATAATTCATGCGTTTCTCCGTGATTACTTCAGTTTTTGTGACCGCAAGACACGGCACAGGTTCTCGTCTACTTCTTATTCTTCTTTTATGGCGGTCAGCGTCCAGCTTAATGCTGCTTTACTGCCGCTGCGGCTTTGGTTAGCTTACTGACCACACATTAGGGAGTAGCCACTGTATGTATGTGTATAAAAACGTAGACCCAACTAATCCATTATTCAATTAGTTGCCAACTATCTTTTTAATCAGTTTGATCGATCAGTTGTTGCAGCTCTAGTGACTTTATCCAGTTCCTCGACATGGAATTGTTAGAATAGAGAAGTTGATTGACTTCTGCGAACTTCCCTCATGTCATCACAAGTTTCTCTCGTTCAGTTTGTGCGCACCAGATATAAACAGACGAGGTGTGAGAGTCTCACCACATTCACTCTTTACACCAGAGCAGATGCTGCAGAGCTGGGGATCTGAACTGTTTGGTGATTTCCTTGCAGGTGATTTCCCCGATTTTTAGCAGACTCGAGTCAGCCTGTGACAGGACTTAAGCTGATATTTAGACTTGGTGATGCAGTGTTACCACAATATCATGTAACGCAGGGCTTTTCGACTGGTTCTGTCCCAGGGACCACCCTTCAGACTAAACAGTAGTCTGCGGCCCACTCCGTGCCTGTGTGTGTGTGTGTGTGGACGGAGGAATTGTTTTTGTTTTCTATTATTTTTTAGAAATTTGAATTCAATTCTTTAATTCATAAAAATGCCTAAAACATATTTTGAAAAATAAATCAAGTTAAATAATTTTAAAAAAGTGATTTCAGTAGTGAAACTTGATTGCATGTCACGGACCACCCACACTGCCGCCGCCTGCTAACCTAAACTGGATCAATGTAGCAGCAACTAGCGGGGTCCAAGGAAAAAGTCGTAAAAATAAATCACATAGAAAAGCAAAATATATATATACACAGGCTTTAACCTTTAAACTAGAGGTAGAAAAAAAGACATGCATAATTTAACTACAGTTTTGGTCCTGAAATTTATTGGTTTGAGGTCAATAAAGCTAATGAGTCATACAATGAAGCTTTGGGAAAGAGTGGTGGAAGCTAGGCTTAGGTCAGAAGTGAGCATCTGTGAGCAGCAGTACGGTTTCATGCCAAGAAAGAGTACTACAGATGCTATTTTTGCTTTAAGGATGCTGATGGAGAAGTACAGAGAAGGTCAGAGGGAGCTGCATTGTGTCTTTGTAGATTTAGAGAAAGCATATGACAGGGTGCCGAGAGAGGAGCTGTGGTATTACATGAGGAGGTCTGGAGTGGTAGAGAAGTACGTTAGAGTGGTGCAGGACATGTATGAGAACTGTGAGACAGCAGTGAGATGTGCTGTAGGAGTGACAGAGGAGTTCAAGGTGGAGGTGGGACTACATCAAGGATCAGCTCTAAGCCCCTTCTTGTTTGCTATGGTGATGGACAGGCTGACAGATGATGTTAGACAGGAGTCTCCATGGACTATGATGTTTGCAGATGACATTGTGATCTGCAGTGAGAGCAGGGCGCAGGTAGAGGAAAGGCTAGAGAGGTGGAGATATGTGCTGGAGAAGAGAGGAATGAAGATTAGTCGCAGCAAGACAGAATACATGTGTGTAAATGAACAGTGGAACAAGTGGAACAGTGAAGTTACAGGGAGTAGAAGAAAAAAGGTAGAGGACTTCAAGTACTTCAAGGTCCAAAGCAACGGAGAGAGTGGAAAAGAGGTGAAGAAGCGTGTGCAAGCAGGTTGGAATGGGTGGAGAAAAGTGTCAGGTGTGATGTGTGATAAAAGGGTTTCAGCAAGAATGAAAGGAAAGATGTACAAGACAGTAGTGAGACCAGCCGTGTTGTATGGTTTGGAGACAGTGCCAATGAGGAAAAGACAGGAGGCAGAACTAGAGGTTGCAGAGCTCAAGATGTTGAGGTTCTCTTTGGGAGTGACGAGGATGGATAGGATCGGGAATGAGTTCATCAGAGGGACAGCTCATGTTAGATGTTTTGGAGATAAAGTCAGAGAGGCCAGACTGAGATGGTTTGGACATGTCCAGAGAAAAGACAATGAGTACATAGGTAGAAGGATGCTGAGGTTGGTGCCACCAGGCAGGAGGCTGAGAGGAAGACCAAAAGGAGATTTATGGATGTGGTGAAAGAGGACATGAAGTTAGTTGGTGTGAGGGTAGAGGACGCAGAGGATAGGACTAAATGGAGCCAGATGATTCGCTGTGGCGACCCCTGAAGGGAAAAGCCGAAAGAGGAAGAAGAAGAAGAGGAAGAAGATCATATTGTCCAGCCCTAGTCTTGAGAGCTTGAATTTCATCATTGCATATCTCAGCAAAAACTCTAAACCCCAAGTTGCTCCCGATAGATTGTCTCTGTGTTTGTGAACTGGGAGATGCTCTGTATATGAGTCTACTTAATGCAGTGCATGTAAATGTGTTTTTTCCCCATTTAGACGCCATCCCAGAGATCCTGCAGTGCCCCGACCGGCCCGTGTTGCAGGCCATATTCCTGAATAACAACTGCTACGAGCACATCCTGCGCCTCATTCAGAACAGCAAGGTCAGTGGACGCTGACATGCACACAGTTTTTCCACTTGCACAACTGTGTATTTATTTTATTGTTCCTTTTTTGTTTTACACGTTTTGTGAGACACATGCAAAAGCAAATACTTCCAGCGCGCTTTCTCAGCACTTTCTCTCAGCACTCGTTGCTGCTAAGCTACAGAAAGCACCATCGGGCACGTCCGCATTCGTTCCTATCTTAGTTTGGAATAGATTCTCACATGTCTTCGAGACGAGATTGGGTGCATGAAATAAACTGTAAACAGCTGGGAGTGTACCACCGATTTATATGCCCTGCTCCTTCCTCAGTTTTGACTGGCGCAGTGCTGTTTTAAAAGTTTAAAAAACGGATTTTAACTTGAAGTTTTCTCTGCAGAAAGAGGGCGCTTAGCGGTCTGAACGCTGAAGCTCATAGAATTTGTATAAAAAATTGGCGGTGTCAGCAAAAAAAACGTGTTTGGTGAACATGAGCCTTTATAGTGCATTCCATTTGCCGTCGGTGCTCGGTTTCCAAGTCGTTTTTCCGAAAGCTGAGGCTGGAAGTGACGACATGCGCACCCCCGTTTCTCGGACATCCGGCCTAATATTTCGTAGCAGCACAGAGGAGTTCGGAATCCAAGATGGCTGCTCAGTGCAGATGCTGTGATTTTTTTTTTACATTTTAATCACTTTAGTGTCGTTTGTGTCTAACTTGGTCAGCTGTGTACATAATACTGTGTTGTTGTAGTTGATAGACGTGTTGCTACGGTCATGTTATACGTGAAATACCGCGTTAGGTGTCGTTTATCAAGTGGCGATGCTAAATTGGCTGGTTGATGTTGCTAAAAACAAATGACTAGCCTAGTTAGCCGAACAGGAAGATGAGCAGGAGAAGCAACTCGAGACGGAAAATTCAGATTTAAAAATGTAGATGTGTTAGCTTTACTTTTAGCCTAGTGGCTTCTATCTGAGTGGGGCAGTTGGTGGCGTAACGGTAGGGTGTTCGACCCGTGATCAGAAGGTCGCAGGTTTGAATCCAGGACAGGTAAAGTTACCACTGAGGTGCTCATGAGCAAGGTACCGTCCCCAAGCACTGCTCCCCGGGCGTTTGTTAGCTGCCCACTGCTCCTTCACGGATGGGTTAATGTAGAGATCACGTTGTGGTGCACTGTGTGCTGTGCTGTGGTGTGTTCACAATGACAAACTCTTCTTCGACAAATGGAACGCATCCAACTCAGTTTTCACTGCATTTTTAGCGGATCTCGTCAACTGAATCTCGGATTCAGAGGCAAATGGAACGCACCATTAGGCGATAAAGGTCAACAGCGCAATAAATGATAAATGATTGCTGCTAAATCTTTTCATTCTACGCTTTATGTGCATATGTGTGTTTCTTTGCCATTGGCCAATGACATTTCATAGTAACGTCCTCTTCTATTAAAAATTTAAATATCTTAAGTTTGAAACTGGAGGCTAGAACTACTGGTCTGTAGACCCTTTTAGGTGTGTGTGAAAGAGAGAGAGACAGTTTTAACCGAATAGTTTTGTAACTTCTCCCTAATGAGGCAATCGGGCCCATGTTGTACAATCAGGATAAAGTTCTTTCCCTCGTTCTGTTTTCTTTAATTTCCTTCTCTCGTGTCTGACTTTTCCGTGAGTCAGTATGTGATCTGTGCACCATGTTTCTGACTGCTTCTCTTCATCTTGTCTGTGCATATTTGTGTGTCTGTGTCTGTGTGCGTGTGCTACAGCTATATCAGAGCAGCAGGTGTAGGACAGAATGTGAGGCTCAGTATGACCTCACCACACGTTTGCTCACAGAGACTGAAGTGGAGCAGGTACTTTCCCCTGAGGGCCCGTCCACAGGAAACTCACCCTCCTCTTTTACACACACACACAAACACGCATACACACACACAATTTCTCTTATCAGCTAATATCCTCATGCATGCAATCATGCACACTCTTGCAAAGTTGCACACAAGCATAGCAGAAAAAGGGGAAGCCAATTTAAAGTGAAATCAGAAAGCTAAAATTGGTTTCAGCCAAGAAGTGGAGGGAGAGTCTGCTGTAGACGTGTGTATATTGCACGTGTGCATTGCATATGTTGGTGTAAACTTGGTCCTTGGGTGTTCTTGTGCATGCAATACCTGGGTTGGCATGCATGCCCTGTCAGACTGTGCAGGTTTGAGTCGTGTGTGTGTGTGTGTTGCTGGTGAAGGCTGATCTGTTTTATGGCTGTGGGTTTCTCTGGGTTCGGATGTTTTCTTTCTGGGCCCTATTTTTTAATCTCTGGACCTGGTTCTGCATGGTTTTGTGTCTGTGGTAACAGGTGGAGTTTTTTGCACTGTTTTTGGGGTGTTGTGTTCATGATGTGTGAAGTGTTATCTAACCCTGAGGTCGGTTTCAGGTTTCCGGACTAATACATCACACGCTGTGTTTGGTGCAGAGGCTTTTCAGACTGTAATTGTCTTTGTGCTGAATCATGCGATGTGTGTACATATGTGTGTGTAGGTTTGGGAAAAAGGTTCTGACTGCATTACGATACACGCCATTGGAGTCCTCACTGCCATTATGAGCAACTCGCCATCTGCTAAGGTATGTATGTTGTCTTAGTTTTGACTAACACTTAAACACACACACCAGAAGATGCTCAAAAGTCTTCTTTTTGGAAGTCCAAATCTCAAGTCTTTGAGCTCAAGTCCTAGTCAAATCTAAAGTCTTTGAGGGGCAAGACCAGGTCAAGTCTCAGGACTTTGAGGGATAAATACAATCAAGTGTCAACCCTTTGAGGGACAAGTCCGGTTCAGGCAAGTCATGTTCAGGTCTCAAACCCTTGAGGGTAACGTCCAGATCAAGTCTCACGTCTTTGAAGGCTAGGTCCAAACGAAGACTCAAGTCATTGAGGGACAAGTCCAAGTCATAGCTCTAGTCTTTGAGATGCAAGTCCAAGCCAAGTTTCATATCTTAAAGCTAGAGTCCAAGTCAAGTCTTAGATCTTTGAGGAGCGAGTCCAAGTCAAAGGCCCAATCCCATTTCTCCTCCCTTAGCCCTACCACTCGATTTCAAGGGCCCTCCCTTTCAAAGTTGACTTCACAGATCGTAGCCACAAGGGGTGGGGCTTGAAATCTTTACCTAGGAATCCGGACACCACTCTCTTACGTCAGAAAACAATCGGGGGTGAGTTTCCCAAAAGTGTCGTAGCCAAAAAACTACATAAAAAGGACTTTGAACACTCTCTCTCTGAATAATACCTTCTTATTTTTTCGATATTTCTGTGAAACTCACCCCTGCTCGGTTCTTTTTCTATAAATATTACAGAGATACAGCTCTGTCTCTACGCACAGAATTAGCGATTTTCAGAAATTTGTTTTTTAAAAATTCAACCTCATACTCCGTTTCACTTACATTAAGCTAAGATATTCCGCTAAAATTAGATTTTTTTTGCAAGCGTATTTATAAAGATGTACTTACATTTATGAACTTCTTTCCCCACACCGCTAGCCATCTTTTCTTTTCTTGATTGTGTATTGCAATGCATTGTGGGAATTTTCTTCTTTCACTCGGTTTTGAGTCAGCATCTGAAAAATCTCCGTTTCGAGGGCTATCTTGAGGGCCGAACACCACTACCCCTCGCTGCTAAAAAGAAATGGGACAACGCTTCCCTACGCGGGTACGCGCAAAACGGAGGGGTAGGGCTAAGGGGTAGGGCTAAGTGGGGGCATTGGGATTGGGCCAAAATCTCAAGTCTTGGAGCTTCGAGTCTCTGCGGGGCAGATCCAAATGAAGACTCGAGTCTTTGAGAGACAGGTTCAAGTCAAGTTTCAAGTCTTTGAGCTCAAGTTTAAGTCAAATTCAGTCTTTGAAGGGCAAGTCCGAGTTGAGTCTCAAGTCTCTGAGGGGCAATTCCAAGTCAGGTCTCAAGTCTTTGATCAGAGGCTAAGTCAAGTCTAAAGTCTTTGAGTTCAAGTCTCAAGTCCTTTTGGGGGCAAGTCCAGTTCAAGGCTCAGACATTTGAGGGGCTAGTCTAACTTAGGTCTCAAGTCATTGAGGGGCAAGTTTTTAAGTCAAGTCTCAAGTCTTTAAGCTAGAGTCCAAGTCAAATCTAAAGCCTTTGAGTAGCAAGTCCAAGTCAAGTTTCATGTCTTTAAGCTTGAATCCAAGTCAAGTCTCAGTCCTCTGAGGGTCAAGACCAAGTCAAGTCTGAAATATTTGAGGAGTGAGTCCAAGTCAAAATTTCAAGTCTTTGAGCTTGAGTTCAGGTCAAGTCCCAGGTCTCTGAGGGGCAGGTCCAAATCAAGTCTTTGATCAGAGGCTAAGTCAAGTTCAAGTCTCAAACCTTTGAGGGGCTAATCCAACTTAGGGCTGTTCATTGAGCTTGAGTCCAGGTCAAATCTCAAGTCTTTGAGCTTGAGTTCAAGTCCCAAGACTTTGAAGTGCAGGTCCAAATGACACGCTGTTCTGTGTTGTGTAAAACCTTCATATCTCAGTTGTCCTTTCTGCCATGCCAAGTGCTGATGTAGACTTTTCGAATGAGGATGTACTGTATTAAATGTTGATCAGCTAGACTTAAAGTTGCTGAGCTTGTACTTTCTGTGCACTTTCATTGTAGTTAAGTGTCTGGGTGAAGGTTTGTGTCCTGATTCTGTTGCTGTTCTTCCTACAGGAGGTGTTTAAGGAGCGCATCGGCTACTCACAACTGTTTGATGTGCTGAAGAGCCAGGGCCAGCCGTCCAAGAGGCTCCTGCAGGAGCTGATGAACATGGTGAGTAGAGCTGGGAGGTTAATCGAGAAGCCTGTAGGGATTAGTATGAGGTCGTATCAACCAGCCCTAAGCCTAAGAAAGCTGGGTGAATTCTACAGCCTTATTGCGGAGGGAGTTCATAAAGGTGGCACAGATCATTTTGACATCTTTCTCTTTCACGCTCTCTCCCCTCTTAGGCGGTGGAAGGTGAGCACTCCCAGGCACTGCAGCTGGGCATCAGCAACGTCCAGCCCCTGCTCCTTCTCCTGCAATGGCTCCCTGATCTGGGCTCTCGCTCTCTGCAGCTGCTGGTGTCCCAGTGGTTGGCGGCAGTGTGCCGGGGGACGTTGGCATGTCGCACCGTGGCAGTCGAAGCTGGCCTGGTGGGCTGCCTGCTGGAAGTTCTGTCCGAGCCACCAACCCGGCTGGACCGGCAGTGCGCCGACGCCCTGCTGGGGCTGCTGCAGGACCTGGGCTCCCTGTCGCTGCGTCCTCGTGAGCTTAAGAGCCTCCTCCGGCTGCTGCGCACCGAGCCAGGTTCTCCCCCACATCCCTACTGCGGCCGCGCCATCCGGGCCCTGTCTGCCATGGCTGCCCGGGGCGAGGGCGGCACCGGCATCAGCACCAGTGCGCTACAGTACTTCGACCTCACGCCACCCATGGCAGGCATCATGGTTCCCGCCATCCAGCGCTGGCCTGGCAGCGGCTTTGCCTTCCATGCCTGGCTGTGCCTCAACACCGAGTTCCCGCCGCCACAGCAGCAACAGCAGCACCACTCAGAGTCCCATGCCATAGGAGGCCC
>JAVGVS010000487.1:165000-271290 GCA_032718565.1 Distichodus sexfasciatus | reverse complement strand
TTATTACACAATTTCATCTAATATTTATGAGTTTTCAGTGTTACAGCTACAGCCTTGTTTAAGAGTGAATTTTGTTGATACTTCATATGGGAACTTGACTTACTGAAATGTTAAAAATTAAAATAGAAAGATATTGTGGTTGTTTCCAGTAATATACATCTTACAGAAAAATTAAATATAACATTCATGTAGAATATAAAGTTGTAAGTTAAACAGCAATCAGAATGTTTTGTCAGCTCATTAATAAATAATGACTTTAAATGTTTACATGATAGTTTCATTTTACTTTAAACTTTATGTTAACAATTGAGATTAAGTTTTTAAGATGAACCAGATGGAAAGATATTACAGTGTGTGTAGTGTATTAACACATTCATGGCAAAACACAACTGCCAAACTACTCAATCTGCCTTCTTCTAAATTTTATTTCCTTGAACTGACTTAAAAACCTAAACTTTACCAGTACATGAATTGAACCAGTGATCCTCCAATCCTGGGGCCGACTCTCTGGCCATTACATTTACAGCATTTAAGCAGACGCTTTTATCCAGAGCAGCATGAATTTCACAGATAGTTTCACGGACAGTCTCCCTGGAGCAATTTAGGGATTTAGGGTCTTGCTCAAGGACCCAGTGGTGGTAGTGCTGGAGGTAGGATTCGAACACATAACCTCTTGGTCCAGAGGCGAGTATCCTAACCACTACACCACCACATACACACACTACCAACTGTCCCGGAAAGTAATAATAATAACCACCATCATTTACATTTTAATGTCTTGATGTCATAAACATGTATATAAACACACACAGGCATACACACAAATATGTATAAACACACACAACTGGAAGTCTCCCACGTCGTGTGCTGTTCTGTGCAGGTGTGTATTGTGAAGTTTACCTGAAACACTGCGTACCTGTGTGCTGAGAATGTTGGGCATAGCCAGAACCCCGCACATGGGGAGCGGGCTCCCACTCATCGCCCCACTCAAATGAATGAGGAGGAGGAGGACTATGAAGAAAAGGAGAAGGAGGAGGAGAGTCCCACTCTGGTCTGGGAGGGGGAGAATCCGGCAGATCTGACCCCCGTTCCAGCAGCAGCAGCTGGACACGCGACAGCGAGCTCGGGTCAGCAGAGACGGACGTCAACACTGCCAAACCAGGACTCGGCTCTGAAAAACACTCCGGAAATTTTTGACGGGCTGCATGGAGGAGAATAGAGGGTTAGTGTCATAATATTGCCCTCATTCACCAGTGTGGACATCCAAGTCGTCAACATTACTTGTTCATGGCGTCATCAGCAATTACTCTGGACAAACTTTGATTTTGCTGAATTTTCAAGGTATTTTGGACAACAGACTACACTTTTATAGTGTGGTAGGGAGTTGATGAGTTGATTGGAAGGTTGCACGGATGGGTCGAATGCAGAGGGCACATTTGGTTGTGGTGTACATTTGCTGTGCTGTGTTCACAATGACAAGTAATCACTCACACATAAATAAATAAATAAATAAACACTGTGCAGTTCCGGGGGATGGTACCTTGCTCATGAGTACCTCAGTGGTATCTTTAATGGCCTGGAATTCGAATTGGCGACCTTCCAAACAATCGTTGCGCTGCCAACTGCCCCAAATTGTAAAAAATATCAAGGACAGAACATTCTGCATGAGTGGTACCTATACCAGTCAGAGACTTGAACTAGCAACCGAGGCCAACTCCCTAACGGTTACACCGCCAACTGCGCCAAACGGTGGTTAAGTTTATGCCTAGACTAGGCTTGAGTTTCGGTAGTCAATCTCCACTGGTAGTACAATTCAGTCCAAGCCTAGAGTACCAGTCCAGACTAGTCCACTACCAACTGGCCAATGACTCATGAGACAGGAATACAACAGTTCACAGATAAAATTTTATGAAGCTGTATTTTGCGATTTTGCATATGAGATGCTAGATACAGGTCTGATTCTGTTAACTTTTATAGTTAGTATTTACTGGAACAAGTTTTCTTGTAAGCTGATTGTGAGTGTTTAAAGAGTCCAAAGTGCTTCATCACCTCACAGCCACCTCTCGTCTGACGGTTACCTTTCTTTTCTTCTTTTTATTGCAACTCCTTGAAAAGTGTGCCATGTGTTTGGTCTATAAAAGTGTGAGTAAGATCTCTATCCGTTCAATCGCTCGGTCACGCCCTGCCGACTCGTGCCCATGCAAATCACCGCCCACGCCTGGGGGGCAGAGCCTGCGGGGGGAATTCACAGTACCGGGCCTGGCCCTGCCCCCTCCTCCTCCTCCTCCTCTCCACCTGTCAATCACAGAGGAGGAGTGGGATTTAGGCTGAGTGAAGATTTCACCGCGGGCAACGACTTTCCACTCATTACACTTAAGTGTGTGTGTTTGCAAACATGCAAACAGTGACACAGTGGAGGAGAGAGAGAGAGAGAGAGAGAGAGAGAGAGAGAGAGAGAGAGAGAATGAGGGAGAAGGAAAGAAGGGAGAGAGGTAAAGAGAGAGAGTGACAATGAGAGGAAGAGGAAAAAGAAAGAAAGAAAGAAAGAATGAGAATGAGAGAGAGAGGTATGGAGTGTGTGCTGTGAGGTGAGGAGGGGTCAGAAGGTCAGGTCAACAGGTTGACCCTTCAGCTGGTTAAACACCTTTTAACACCTTGTTAACAATCAGGAGGAAATCCTGAGGGAAAACTTCCACAGGTAATTCACACATGCCCCAGATAAATCACTTACCACACACACACACTCACTCACTTGTTGATGTGTAAACACAGTGAGCAGTGTAGCAATAATGTCTAATTGGGGGATTAAAGGAGCGGCAACAAACAAATGTGAAACATTTCTTTCTCTTTGGCACCGTTGCACACGAAAACAAGAAGGATGCAGTTCACATGGTTTACACAAAAGAAGGATGTTAACACTCTGCAGGTAAATCCTGATTCTTATCAAAGGAAATACCACAAGGAGACAAACTCAATACGCAGTGACATATATAATAATGTGCTGCAATGGTGACAATAGCTTACTGTGAATTGGTATTAAATATAAATGGATGATTTATTATCTATAGACACACTTTATACTGACATTTGGGTCATAACTATAATACTGTGCAAAAGTTTTCAGTCAACGCTCATTTCTGGATATTTTGATATTTTGATGATATAAGAAAGTGAGACAGTAGTTACAGTGATTTATAGAATAGTATGAAAAAATACAATTTCTTAAGACTAAATTAAACAACACAATGAGTGTAAAATGTAAATGCGTGTACTTATTGGAAGTATCTGTATCTGCAAAATATGGATAAATGTATCTGTAAATGTGAATATATCTGCATAAAGATGTGTTTATTAAGATTTAAGTGGTTTAAGTAAGGCATTATTTGTTGTTGTGAATACAGCACAGCACACAGTGCACCACAACCACCTCTGCATTTGACCCATCGACGGAGGAGCAGTGGGCAGCTTTTTGGCAGCACCCAGGGAGCAGTGCTTGGAGACGGTATCTTTGCTCATGAGTACCTCAGCGGTACCTTTACTGATCTGGAACTTGAATCAGCAACCTTTCGATCAAGGGACCAACTCCCTAACCACTACACTGCACACTAACAACAGACCAAAAAAGTAAGGTGAGATTTTCAAGATTAGATGTACATAGTTCCCTGTAGTGTGTGTGTGTGTGTGTTGCTGTACCTGTAACAAGTGAGGTGAGGTGTGTGTTGCTGCAGTCAGACTGATCCACAGACTGACCAGATCCAGTTGGAGCGACTGCCGCTTCTAGATCCACAAATAAGTCCGACTGAGAACAGCTGAGACGAGAACTCAGAGATACATCTGTGTGTTCTGCATTACCTGAAACACAACAAAACACACACATACACACACAATTTTACATTTGTCAGTGCCCAGCAGTCATAAATACATTCATGTAAGTTGTTACCACAATTTTTTTATCTGTTAGCATTTTTAATTTACGTGGTAATTTATGTTAGTTTTTTCAAAGTAATATTCACTTTATGTCAGTAAATTTAGTCCATATACACACACACTCAAACACACATACAAATGCAAATGCATAAACAAAAACACACAAAGAGAAACACAAAAACACACACAAACACACATACAACATGCACAGACACAAAGACGAACATATACACACATGCATGCACACACTCTTACACAAATGCACACCTATCCATACACACAAACACACATACAAATACAGAAACAAAAAACAGATAAACACATAAATATACACACACAGTAATTCATAATCTGAACTGTTCAATCCCAATCAGGTCGCGGGGTCCGAAGCCTATCCCGGGACTATGGGCACAAGGCAGGGACCAACCCTGGACAGGCACCAACACGCCACAGGGCACACACATACAGTTCTATGGGAAAATTTTAAGAGTAACCAATCAACCTACAGTGCATGCTTTTGGAGTGTGGGAAGAACCAAGAGCACCTGGAGAAATCTCACAGCAACACTATGAGAGCATGCAAACTCCACACAGAAAGAGCCAACGACCAACCCAGGGATCAATTCATGCTGTGAGACGACAAAGCAAACCACCTCGCCACCATGCCACACACACACACACACACACACACACACAGACGCTTCAGCCCACTATTCAGATAGCAGTTGGCGTTTTTGTTTTGTGGGGACATTGTGGTTTTTTAGAACCGGTCCCTATGAGGACAAATGATTTTATAGAAAATGTCCATGTTTGATATGAGAAACTAAAAGAGGTAAAGGATTTTGGTTACTGATGTGAGGTTAAGGGTTAGGCGTAGCTGTAGCATTATTTACATCTAGTTATTAGGGGAGCTGATCGAAGGACCTCACAAAGACAGTACTACACGTGTGTGTGTGTGTGTGTGTGTGGTTTAAGTAGGGCTCATTCTTGTATTTGTTTACTCATTCAGCCCCACGTAGTGCTTCCTCACCCACTTATTCACTCTCTACAGCCGACCACACGGAGTGATGGGGTCAGTGTGTGTGTGTGTGTGATGGGGCACCGGAGCCCTCGGGGTCCCACTCATTGTCAAAGACAGTTACACAGTGAAGAGGCTGCTGAAAGGGGTCACGCTGGGTCCGAGAACTGCAAAAAGACACACACACACACACACAAGGTGGCTGGACAGGCCATAAGGTCATCCACATCCCCCTCCAGGCACGGACACCCAAGTTCACAAAAAGTTGATTCTTTCTGAGATATTTTCTTACTCTTAGTTTACCAAAATATCCCGACAAATATCACATATGTTTAATAGTAGGGTTATGATTAAAGATTATTTTGTTAATGTTATTTGTTATTTTGTTAATATTAGTTGCTAGTGTACACTATGTTAGTGGCTAAAGTACACTATGTTAATTGCTAATGTACACTATGTTAGTGGCTAAGGTACACTATGTTAGTGGCTAATGTACACTATGTTAGTGGTTAATGTACACTATGTTAATTGCTAATGTGCACTATGTTAGTGGCTAATGTGCACTATGTTAGTGGCTAATGTACACTATGTTGGTTGCTAATGTACACTATATTAGTTGTTAATGTACGCTATATTAGTTGCTAAATTAGTTGCTAATGTGCACTGTTAGTTGCTCATGTACATTATGTTAGTTTCTGATGTACACTATCCCTGATTGGGATTTGACTTTACACTGTTAAAAAATTTACATTTTCATATTAATTTTAACATTGTGTTTCACATGTTTTAATTGAACTTCTAGGGTTAGGGTTGTCTTAGGAAGGCTGTAACTTAGTTACTTTTAATCATAAGTAGTATGTCAGCATGTTGAAAAGATATTGTTTAAAAATAGCTTGCTCAGACTGAATAAAAACTGATTGAATACAGATTAATAGTCACTCTATATTTTGATATAAAAGCATCATGTCACCACGTCACAAGAGGCCAACTCAACCTCCATCCAAAAAACAGAATATGTACAAAGAACAGTGGACAGCCTGCCCTGAAAGGGGCTAAATTCCCATCACAAGTTCCCAATTGTCTCGCTCCTTCACAAAGTCCCTGAGCTTTAGATGTCCGGCCGGATCGGCTCTTTATCCTGAGTGGGGGACGCTAAATTAGGAGCGTCTAAAGAGTGTGTGTGTGTGGGGGGGGGGTCAATAACTCTGTCCCCAAAACTCTGTGTTCGGTGGGGCGTCGGTCAGCGAGGATTTACGACCGCCTGCTCCACACGCTTCTCCTTTTCAGTTAGAAGAAAAAGAAAGAGAAGGAGAGATGAAGAAAGAGAGAGAGTGAATGAAGAGAATCCAGGAGGCTGGGGGCTCACAGACGCCCCCCACTTCCTCCTCCTTCCCCCCCAAAAAACCTGTCCATTGTAACAGCCTGGACGCTTTGAACTGCGGCTTCAATCCACGCCAGCTCAAATCTTCATTTCCATCAAAAACCCCTTCCCCCCGATTTTATTAAAAAAGATGAAAAGAGATCTCTTTCCACCATATTTGGAAAGAGGTGTGGCGGTGGCAACCACGGACGTTTGTGCCATGATGTGCGACTGCGGTCCCTTTTGTCCAGTTATGCCTGACACAATTTGCCCCTGAGGGTGCGGCTGAATATAAAAATCACCAACACAGAGGCGAGACATAAGGCTGGACAAAAGCACAGCAGTGGTAGTGAAGTGACTGAAAACCTAGGGGTGTAACAATACATCACTGATCTACACAACTTCGATAAGACATCATACCTATTGAACAGGAAGTCTAATTTTAATAAAAGAGAAGCTGTTTTTCATTTAAATTTCTGTTTGAGCTCAAAAATGAAGATGACAAATGATATTCAAGCAGAAACCGCTTTGGGGTGATGGTGGTCTAGTGGTTAGGACACTCGAGGTTGTGGGTTCGATTCCTACCTCAGCAGTACCATGATTGGGCCCCTGAGCAAGACCCTTAATGCCAAGTTGCTCTCAGGGAAATTGTATCTGAAATTTGCAAACTGGAGGTCACGCTGTGTAACAGTTACTGTGATTGGAAGGTTGCTGGTTTAAATCACGGTACCACTGAGGTACTCTTGAGCAAGGTACCGTCCCCAAGAACTGTTCCACAGGTGCTGCCCATGTTAGCCGCCCACTGATTCTTCTTGGATAGGTCAAATACAGAGGTCACATTTGGTTGTGGTGCACTGTTTGCTGTGCTGTGTTCACAACAACAAATAACCACTTATTTTCACTTAAATGCTGTAAATGTTGTAAATGTAAATCCACTGAATTGATATAATATAGTCTCATGATGAAACTTACAGCCCTACTAAAACTCATGACCCACTGGTTGTTCCTGGGATTCGAATCCCCAATCCTATAATCGCCAACACTGAGGGTGTTTTCACACTTGGTCCGTTTCAGCCCTCAAAGCAAACTCAGATCAATTAGTCAGCATTTTTTATGTATATGTGAACACACCAAACGAACTCAGACCCCTCTGAAACGAACCGAACTGAGACCACATCGGGAGGTGGTCTCAGTCCGGTTCGTTTTAAGTCCGCGGCGCGGTTCGTTTAACTCGCGCCTTCTGAACGCAAAGCGCTCCTGGTTCGCTTCGACAGTTTTTGTTCGAAAAAAAACAAAAAAAAACTAGGTAGGATGCAAAGCAGTAAAGGTCTGAGAGCTTCATAAGAATTAAGTATGAACAGAAAAAGGACTGAGGCCCGATCTGAGCTGAAGTGGAGCAGAAAGAGAACCGAGTCCCCTTTCAAACGAACTCACAGTGTGAACATCAAAAGAACCGAGTTCCCTTTCTGTTGGTCCACTTTTTGAAGCACTTCTAGAGGACTGAGTTCGGTTCCTTTAAAGAGGACTATATGTGAAAACACCCTGAGATGTTGAATAATCAGACCAAATAAGAAAAACATGCTAACTGAAAATACCTGCCTTTGTAAAGACAGAAAAATTATTTCTGTAACAACAGAACAACATTTTGTCACTCTACATCACTATACTTACATCATTACAGTTATAATTATACTTTTAAAACTACATTGCTTTAAAAGTAGTTTCACTACTGAAAAGCCCTGCAAAAAGTAGCTAGCATTACTAATTGTAGTTAGTTACTGGAAACTACACAGTCATAAATTCAGTAAATGTTTGGAGAAACTCACTTCTTTGAGGTGTGATTGGCGGAAGCACGGGCCAGCGGTTGGGTGTCCAATCAGACCGCACCTCTGCCTGAGAGGCGGGGCTTAGTCTGGACCAAGAGTTTCGAGTGGGGCGAAAGCTGGGAGGTGCGTCTACACCTGTTTCCAGGTGAAGGTGTGCACTTTGCCTTGTCCTCACAGGCTCCCGGCAGTGGTCAGTTGGTGTGTATTTTGGAGGGTTGGGAGAGCATGGGGGTTTATGACTCCCAGAGGTGAGGCGTGGGGTAGACGTGGGGCGGGAGGCTGGAGCCGAGCAGTCCAACGGGGTAAAGCGAAGCTCGGACAGAGAGGAAGAGCAGGCCTCAAACTCAGCGCTGTGGTCATCCTTATCTTCATCACCAACATCACTATCACTTTCATCACTCAGGTGGACTGGAAGCAACAAGGTTATGTCATTTCCACAGATTCACAGATATTTTTAAGGAGCCACATTTTTGGCAAGATATTAACGTTTTTCGGTGCATTGTTATGTTTTACAAAGGGCCTCCTTGGGATAAAGAGTCAAACTCAAAAAATGGATTGTTATCATTTCTTGCCATTTTTACCTGCTTGCTGAGGCGTTAAATAATGCACCTTTTCATCAGATTCCTTTATAGTTCACAACAACAATTTTATTATACATAGACACATTGGCCTACTTAACTCTCTACACCACATAATAACCCTGGCCTAGTGGTTTGATACTCGCCTCAGGACCTAGAGGTTGTGTGGTCCCTTTTTATAATTTTGAGACTGCGGTGAGCATCACATATTGTTATCCGTCTTTTTATTGCACCCAATTTCTCTGACCACTTCTCCTACTAAAGTTTTTGTGCAGAAAAATTCATTCCAACTCTAAAATGTGTGATGTACAGCAGTGTGGGGTGTTTATACACACATTTTTGATACGTGCACTCATTCGTGAGTACAAGTATACTGTTAGTACATTGGTGTAACTTCTTTGTTTGGTAAGGGTAGTGCTAGAGGTAGGATAGCGCTAAATTGGAACCTAGGATCTCTTGGTCCATATCAAGATCTCTTACCGCAAGACACTGCATTTACACCTTCAATGACTAAGATCATTACCTGAGTGTGCACTGGAAAGTCGACTGTTCAGGTCAGTGCTGCGGCTAAACTGACTGGACGCTGGTCGACTGAGATCTGAAAGTGAATTTGGGGTCATTGGTGTTGTAGGAGTTTCGAGGGTCTCAGGGGTGTCTGGAGATGCTGTCACTGGGGTCGTAGTTTCATCATCATCATCATCATCATCATCATCATCATCATGGTGTAGATGTGGAGAGGAAGAATGTTCCAGATGAATATTACTTTCTTCTTCTTCATTTTTTACCACAGTAGGCTCATTATTAGAGTGACCGGACAATGGTGTGGACCCTGCTGACTGGACACACGGTGTTGGACAGGACTGGCACTCTGAAGAGGCGATGCTGGGGTTAGGAGATGGGGGCACACTGGGAAGAGCCATGGCGTGGCGCCTGCTAGTGTCATCATTCCGGTACTGCGGCTGTTGTTGAATTTCTGGAGAGAGAAATTTAAATATATTATAACCAGATATCATGTCATATTTAGCTGCTGCGGGTATATTAAAGTTGAATATAAACTGGAAGATGAAGGGTCTCATTCACTTTTGTTTTACCAAGAGTTCTAAAAATGTTCCTAAGAAACTGAACAGCAGTACTGAACAAAAATATGAGAATCTTTGTAAAAACTGCATGAGTTTTAAGAACACACTTCATAGAACAGTTGGTGAATGAGGCCCAATGTTAGTAACCGATTATCAGCCCATCTGATTATTGGCGACAATATTTATAATTTTTATGGTTAATGGTAGGACTCTGCCGTTAATGAATCAAAGCTGACATTCAGAACCTCTAACATAACTCAATTATTCCAATTAGTTGAAAAATTCTATCAATACTTTTTTTAACCAAAGATTTATACCTCTTGAAGCTTTGTCCATAATAATGTATATTTCACGTGTTGACCTATACATTTTTTTTCAGGCCTGATACAATACTGATTATAACTAATCAGTGATGTCGAAACTGATCCTTTAAACTGATAAACAATAATGCTACATCAATTTACACTGATACAATAATCAATCCACGATGAAAACACTGATCAGACATCATACATATTGTAACGTCACTTTAAACTGAACTAAATGTTTATTTTTATTCACATTTATGATTAATTTTCATTAAATGATTTTCTTCTTCCTGAATGGAAGTGATCAAATCAGCATGTGATATTGTCTCATATCGATCGCCAGTGCACTGGGCTGGGCAGTTAATTTAAAATTAATTAAAATCAATATTCCGATCCAGTAAATGACCAATTCCTGCCAATTTTTGTAATTTATTTTGATTCTTTTTTTTTATTCTGTATGAAAAAAATGATAGTTAATACATTCATTTGTTGTCGACTTAAAAACGTGTGTTTAATAGGTGACCACTAGTGAATTAACACAAGTTTTGCATTTAGGTCTAAAGGCAAATTTTAAAACACTTGCATCAAGAATGAGTCACGATGAGAGTGCAAGAGTGCAACAGTTCCACATTTCGGCAGACGGATTCTAACGGAATTAATGAGAGTATCCGACTCCAGTTTCCAGCTGTCTCGCGTGGACCGTTCGACTGCCCTGATGGTCTGTACTGTCTAGCATACACCATCACACACACACACACACCACACACCGCCTTAATGAAAGCCATTGTTGAGGGAGCACAAAGAGGGGTCCTGAATAATTAACACAGGGTCCTCAGCCAGGGTCAGGCAGAAAGTGTATTCATCATCGTTTTCCAGCCAAAAGAGAGAGACAGAAAGAAAGAGAGAGTGAGAGAGAGAGAAGAGTCTGCAGTTGTCCAGCGCCGAGCCTGACGTTGACATTTCTCTTTCCCACTCGTCCGGGCCACAGAGCAAACAGCCTTTTGGCTGCTGAAAGCCCCCCGAATCTCGGCTCGGACCACCCCCTCCCCAAAAACCAGGAGCAGCTGTGAAGTTCTCAACTCAGCATGAAGAGGCTCTAAGAAATGTTAATGAGCTCTTGTGATCGCTATACGAAGGAACTCGCACATATTATAAAGGCCAGACGCCCCATCGCACTAATTACTCACACAGTCACTGCGTCAGCGCTTTCAGGGACAAAATCCTTGTCACGACACAACGTTAGAGTCAATATTCAAGATCTCTCACATACGCAGTTACGCACATGCAACATGTAGAGAAACGTAGTGATAAAGATAAACATGAAAATGTTAAAATGAAGGTAATAAAAATATAGAAAAATATATCCCAAACCAACATTACAATTCTAATGATCAGATTGTGATGGAGGGAAAGAGAAAGAAAAAGGGAAGGAGGGAAAAAGAGAGAGAGAAACAGTGATGGAGAAGTTAGGAGAGGGAGGAGGATGGAGAGGATGAGGAGAAAAAGGGAGAGAGACAAAAAGAGATTTTGAGGAAGGGAGAGAGGGGAGGGGACAGATGAAGGGAGAGGGAAGGGAGAGATAGAGAGAGAAATAAAGAAAGAGGGACAGACAGAAAGAGAGTGAGAGAGATGGATGATAGAAGAATGTATGGATATGATATAAAGAGGAATACAGATGGAGGGAGATGGAGGGAAAGAGGGACAGTGAAAGAGAGAGGGATGGAGGATGGAGGGAGAGAGACACAGATAGAGAGGGAAGGAGGGAGAGTCAGACAAAGAGACAGAGAGAGATGAGAAATGATGAAAGAAAGAAATAAGAGAGAGAATGGGAAAGAGAAAGACCCAAATAAGAATGGAGAGAGAGAGAAAGAGAGAAAGATGGAGAGAATGAAAAAGAAAGAGAGATGAGTGAAAGGATGGGTGGATGAGGGATGAGTGGATGTGTGTAAGCCGGCTGCATTTCTGCACTCTTCAGATCACAAAAGAACTGCCTCTTCCATCTGTCACAATCACACACCAGCCTCAACCCTCAACCCTCAACGTGTGTGTGTGTGTGTGTGTGTGAACGACATGTGTTTTAGCACCCTATTAAAGTCTTCCCATGTCTCCCCCGTGCTCATATAAATACATTCGTACACACACACATACACACACACTCCTTGGGGAGCTGCAGCAGGTCGGGGTCGATTGTGAGGCTCTCTCAGCACCATATGGCTGTATAATTAGTTTTGGCTTGCGGTGTGGAGCAATGCCCTGATCCCACACACACACACACACAACCACACTGGTACAAATACCTTTACATCACACAAACATGTATAAAAGGAGATAGCACACACACACCCACACACACTTGTTTCTTTTACCACATCAACAGACAAACATGAACCACTGTGATTAATCCCAACAGGAGCAGAGAAGAAGAAAAGGAACAACAGGAGGAAGAAGAAGAAGAAGAAGAAGAAGAAGAAGAGCAGGGTTAATGAGAAGACAAAAACGAGGAATAACAAGATGATGACAATTACTATGATGGTGATGATGATAAAGAACTAAAAGAAGATGAAGAAGAAGATGATGACCATGGAAAAGAAGATGTTGAAGAACAAAAGCAATAACACGACGATGATAATAAAGAAAAGCAAGAAGAAGATGAAGATGATGATAATAGGGATAAGGAGGAGTAGGAAGAGGATCATGAGGATGATGTCCAAGAAAAAAGATGATGAAGATGAAGATGAAGATGATAAACATGAATATAACACATGGCCAGGCCTGAAGGAGGTGTGTTTGAAGTGGCACTAGAGGAAGTTAACCAGGAGATTCACTCTGTATGTGGTTTGGGGAGCGCTAACCCGCTCGTGTGTGCGGCTCAGGGGTACGTTTCCCCAAAGCATAGCTAACTACGTTAGCAACACTATGTTAGTGGCTAATGTACGCTATGTTAGTGGCTAATGTACGCTATGTTAGTGGCTAATGTACGCTATGTTAGTGGCTAATGTACATTATGTTAGTTGCTAATGTACACTATGTTAGTTGCTAATGTACACTATTATGTTAGTATATAATGTTAGTCAGGGGTGCCAACTCTCACACAATGAGCGTGAGACACACGCATCTGACTGTCTTCACACGCTCTCACGCCATACCTCCGATTTCTCACGCTGAAAATCTGTTTTATCTATCTCAGCTAGGCTGCCCATTGCGTCGGGCCAAACACCACTTGCGATTGATCAATTATGCCTTACGCACGGCTGAACAGGCAGAGAGGTGTTCCCTCCTGTGCACCCTCCTCTATGGTAGGTGGCATACCTAATGATGCTGCACTCGGCAGGGAATTGACTCATGACAGTAACGAGCGCTAACTCACGATTCACATTCGGCTGAATGTTTCTGGCTCTGGAGGAAGTTAACTAATGAATATATGTGCTTCGTGCCGCACTACTGATTTGACTGACATGAGTCCTGTAGTCTACAAAGAGGATTCAACTCTGTAGGAAGTCGTCAGGATCCCTCATTTGACTGTGGTGCTGCAAATGAACTGTAAGTTATGAGATTGTTAGCAGTTATACTTGCTACTATGGCTGTATTGATCTTGTAATGAGTTTGAAATGATTATAAGAGGTATCTACGTGACGCGGTTCATATATTAGTCACGGTGTAGTTAGGTCTCGAAGGATTCAGGTTAATGGAGACGTCAGGTTGGTGACTCGTGAGTTATTTAATGGATCTGGGTGATTAACACAGGTGAGTCATGAATCACCCGTTTCTAGTTTGAATCCCACTGCAGCTCACCTGGGCATTGTTTGGGAGCGCGGTGGCGTTCGGTGATCTTCAGGGCTGGAGGACGGCCTGCCCGATGCAGGGATGAAGAGGAAGAGGAGACTGGGAGGTGCGAGGGTCTGAGTGGAACGGGACACGACCTCATATGAGCCTGAAACCTGGAACACGGGAGACGAGCAGCAGCTCCGCCTCTCACCAACACACCCTGCACAAAAACACACACACATCACACCCTGCACAACAACACACATCACACACACATCACACACTATGCACACACACACACACACACAGCCCCTGCAGAACATTGCACAGAAAACATAATCATGAAGCATAAACTACACTAAACAGACAGATAGATAGATCGGGAGAGAGAGAGAAAGAGAGAGAGAGAGAGAGAGAGAGAGAGAGAGAGAGAGCGAGCGAGAGCACTGCGAGCTGGATTTTGTGAATGAAATCTCCCGTTCTGGTTCTCAGCAGCGCCCCCTAGTGAAAGAAAAAGAGAGAGTAGAGGCAGTCAAGAGAGAAGATAGGAAAGGTGAAAGACGAGGAGAGGGGAAGAGAGAATACAAGCAAGCAAGAAAAAGAAAGAAAACAGAAGAACAGACAAGAAACAGAGAGAGAAGAGGAGAAGCAGATCAAATAAGAGATAAGAAAGAGAGAAAGACAATAGAGAGAGTGAGAGCATGAGAGAGAGAGGAAAAAAGAATAAAAGACAGGAAAAGAGAGAGTAGAGGCTGACAGGAGAGAAGAAAGGAAAGAGAGAAAGACAAAGAGAGGGTAAGAGAGAGAGAGAACACAAGAAAGAAAGAAAGAAAGAAAGAAAGAAAGAAAGAAAGAAAGAAAGGCACAAACAAACAAAACACATGAAAAGACACGAAACAGAGAGATTGTCATTGTAAACACACCACAGTACAGCACACAAATGTGACCGCTGCATTTAACCCATCCGTGAAGGAGCAGTGGGTAGCTAACAAGTGCCCGGGGAGCAGTGCTTGGGGACGGTACCTTGCTGGCACTGAGTACCTCAGTGGTAACTTTACTGGTCCTGGATTTGAACCTGCGACCTTCTGATCACGGGGCGATCACCCTACCGTTATGCCACCAACTGCCCCAAGTTGAGACGAAAGGCAGACCAGACAAGATAGGAACGAGAGACAGACAAGAAAGGGGACGAAAGAAAAGAAAGAAAGAAAACGAGAGTGTATAGGCAGAACAGAAAAAGAGAAAGGAGAGGTAGAAAGAGAGTGAGAGAGTGGGTAAGAGAAAGAAAAAGAGAGAACAATGCAGACAGAAAGACACAGAGAGAGAAGACAATAGAAAGAAGGGACAAGAAAGAAAGCACAAGAAAAGACAACGAGAGAGAAAGAGAGAACGATGCAGACAGACAGAAAGACAGAGAGAGAGAACACTAACAGAAGAATATACTAAATGTTTCAACCCCAGATCCATTGTTTTAGTCTCTTTGTGGGGTCTGGGTGTTGATCGGTGTTGGGGGTCAGACTACACTAATACCACCCATAATTCCACACAAGAGGAAATGAAGAACTGTTGTTTGTGTGTGTGTGTGTGGGTGTTGAACTGCTGATGTGAGGTTAGTCAGGTAGCAGAAAACCACACACACACACTTGGCCTTTACTCACCAAACAGACCGACAGTGAAGCGACAGCAGCACATTCATTCAGCTAATAGATTCACTTCACTTGTGTGAAGCATTTCTACATGTGTACACACACACACACACTATATAAGGCGTGATGCTGAGCTGCCTGCCTCTCTTCTGTCTTTTCTCTTTTCTTCTTCCAGATGTTTGGGGTTTTCTTTGGCCTGCATGTGAATCGTATCCAGTGCGTATGTATTGTGCATATCCTTTGTTTGTGAAAGCAGACTGAGTGCCTATTAGTCGTCATAAACATGTTCTAGCACATAATCCTAATAGCATATAGCTGCATATTTACACACACACACACACACACTTTTTAAGAAAATAGGCATGATGGGACTGAGATTTTTAATGGGAGGTTCAGCTTTAATAGATATGAACTTTGTGGGTTTTATGCCCCCATAAAGACACCTTGTTGGTGTGCAATCAGGCAAAAGTACTTATTAGGGGGCTATACAAACACACACACACACACACAGTTTTAAGAACATGAGCACTGTGTTGACAGATTTTAAAGGGAGAAGTTCAGCATGAATCACCTTAGGTCCCCCAGAAGTGACACCAGTCTCCGCTTTACTTGTGTGCAATCAAGTCAATGACAGGCCCCCAAGAGAAGGTCTCTCTTTTTCCATATCTGTCTGTCTGTCTGTCTCTTTCCGTCTCCTCTCACAATCTGCCGCCTCAGACAACTTTAATGTCATTACACAAACGTCTTGGCTCACACACACACACACACCACACACTGTATATATGAATGTAGGGGCCCCATTAGTCCCGGAGTCCCAGATGGCCCCGGCCTGCATGCGCTCGTCGACGCCGACAGACACACACACAGGCTTTTTAATGTAGCTGTGTGTGTGGAGAACTGCTCAGGCTAACTGGCGTGTGTGTGTGTGTGGAGTGTGTGTGTGTGAGAGAGAGAGAGAGTGTGAGTGTGTGTGTGTGAGCGTCTGCAGGAGAACAGAGGATCGATGTCGGAGCGCTGTGATGCACAGTAAAGCCAGACTCGACACTAACGAGGTTAAACTGCTGCTGCTGCTGCACACACACTTCACTGCTGTCCTGCTGCTGCTACTGCTGCACTAATCAGCTTTACTCAGGGAGTGGGGAAGGAAGATGAAGGAGAGAGGGATGGACGGAGAGAAAGAAGATGAGATGAGAGGGACTGTGACAGAAAGAGTTATTGAGAGAGCGAGAGAGAGACAGAAAGAGAGAGAGAGAAGAGACAGAGAGAAACTAGATGAGAAAGAAACAGAGAGAAGAGAGACCGATAAGACAAAAAGAGAAAGAAGACAAGAAAAAGCAGAGAGAGAGAGAGAAAGAGAGAACTACAAAAACAAACACAAGAAGAAAAGAAAGAAGAAAGAAAGAAAGAAAGAAAGAAGAAGAAAGAAAGAAAAGACATAGGGATGAGAGGAAGATGAAGGAGAGAGATGTGAAGAGACGGATGATGTGTGATGAGAGGGACAGGGCAGGGTGAGACCGAGACCGGACCAGTGCACGTATTACACCACATCAAATCAGTGGAAGATGGAGAGCCTAAGCAACATTAAAGATGTTTATTGAATATTTCTCTCTTCCATATCTATAATGAGGAAATCACTTCACTGGAAGCAGTTATCAACACTGATCACATGTTAAACTCAACAAACCACAGTGAACCTCCTCAAAGACCAAACTCACCAATATTCGTATTGACCCTGCAGGTTGTTATTCTGCTGAGACATTCCTATAACCCAGTGCTGTGAAGAACAATAAGGTTAGTGCAGGTGGAAACACTTCTTTATCCATTTGGTATCGATCTGGATACAGAATAAAATTATTTAATGATAAATAATACATTTTCTATATTTATTTTTTGCCTATTATATATTATATATATATATACATTATAAAATGGTTTTTAGGGGCAGATCAGATCAGTTGAAAATAGCCCGAAATGCTTAAGTTCTGGAGAAAATCAGCTGCTTGCACGAAGTCTTGCTGGAAAGAACTACATTTTTGTGCATGATGGCGTTCTATATGAGCATCGTGAATAATGTAATTAATGCCTTTTTATGCAATTACTTCAGATTATTAATGCGGGAATTGCCTCAAAATAATTTCTATACAGAAAGTGAATATAAATAATAGAGTAGTTGAAAGTCTTGTGATTCTGATGGTTTATTATTGTAAAGTTAAAGGGTTAGGTTATTAAACACTAATTAATAAACAACACAAAACATACTGTGTCAAAGTTTTCTGATAATATTCTCAGGGTTATTGGTCTCGGCTAGTCTCCCAAATAAAATCCTCTTTGTCCGAGTCCGAGACAAGACCGAGACTTTTAAAAACTTGTCTCCAGTACTACAACACTATTCACTCCAGCTGGTTTTCAGTGACGTTTCGGGCGAATGAAAAGTGGATTAATAATCCATCATTAGTATTTACAGCCATGTGTAACGTAGAAACGCGTCAAGTAAACAGATCAACAACTGCGCTGGAGTCTGGACTAACCCTCGATCAGACGACTAAAAAATAATGCGTTACAGATTTCATATTGATCTCGGTAACGTTGACGACCTTGATTATTATACAGTAATATCTTATTTTGCACTCTAGAGTGATTTATTTCGGGTTTGGACTCCATGTTTCATAACACCAGTACTGATTTCTCAACAACAGACCATAACCTGAACTACCAGACTAGACGCCATACTGTAAACCACGATGACGATATGTAATAATATTAATCATTCGTGTAATATCGTTTGACTCGTGTAAGATGGCGTGTCTCAGCAGTAAGCAGGAGAGTTCAAAAGAGATCTAAGAACACAAACTCTCCATCTCCATCTCCATCAAGGTTTTATTATAAAAATCTATCTGATAATTTGTTTATATGGAATCTAAGAACTACCACTATATATATATATATATATATATATATATATATATATATATATATATATATATATATATATATATATATATATATATATATATATATTATATTATATATATATATATATATATATATATATATATGTTAATTATATATCTAGAATCAAAGGAAATAATATGCATTTTGTTGTTACAAAACATTCATTTTAAGACTTAATTGGAATTTTACTGCTAAGAAGACTTGTGCCGTGTAAAAAGCTAAGTAATTTTTGATGAAGTTTGAGTCTTTTTACCATATTAATAAACATTAGGTTATCTGGAATCTAAGGATATAATACAATGCATAAGTCTTTTTATCCATCTTACATCTTCAGATCTTTTATGCTCCTTCGAATGGTTTTAAATACCATCAGGTGATTCCCTCTCTGTTAGCATCTTTCAAAGTCACATCAAGTGGAACTTCAATACACATGAGACTACTGTATAATTCTTTATACACTAGTCTTATACGGCTGCAATCCAGTCTTAAAAAATCTTTTAAAGCATTTTGAGCATTTTTAATCTTCATTTAAGAATACAATATTTTCTGCTACATCTTATGCTTTCAAAAACCAACAGTTGGTTCTCAAACAGGTTTTTCATGGATTTATACAGTTCTCTTTGTGGAAAATAAATATTTATCTGGAATTTAAATTCAATTTAAAATAAATCATTTTAAGCATTTCATATATTCGATTTAAGATGTTTTCTGGTCCAGCTAATGGTTTTAAATATTAACAGTTGCTTCTCAAAGTTTCTCAAAAGTTTTTCATCACCCTTTAAAAGTTATGTATACTGTGTTCTGACGTGACAAATTTATTTATCACCTTCTGTAATGCTTTTTCAGCATCCTCAGCAATGGAACCCGGCCCACCTGCAGAAATCCCCGAGATGTGGAAGACGTGCTTTGCGGAGGAGATCACCTGCCCGGCGTGTCTCAGTATATTTGTGGATCCAGTTCAGCTGCCCTGCCAACACACCTTCTGCCTGAAGTGCATCCACCTCGCTTCGGGCCAAAATGCAAAAAGCCGTGAGGGTGTCTGGTGTGCAGCTTCATATTACCGAAATATCCCATCCTGTTCAAGGACATCGTCCTAGGGAACATCATGGACAACATCAAGGCGCTGGTGGTAAAGAGGCTCCAGTACTGCAGTGTCGCCTGTGCATCGGAGAGTCTCCTTGTCCGGCTGAGAAGGTCTGTCTGAGTTGTAGGACGCCATGTTGCCTCGATCATCTAGAAACCCACGTGAAAAACCCCGCTCCGGACTCGCAACACGCCGGACATTTACTCGTTCCTGCCAATGACCTTCAGGCCTGGACGTGTCAACAGCATCCATCACCACAAACTCTACTACTGTGAGAGCCGGAACAAGCGGCGGCCTTGTGCAAACTCTGCCTGCCGGAATGTAAAGGTCAGACAGTGTCACACATGGAGGAGCACCTAAATGACGTACGAGTAAGTTTGTGAATGGTGTAACGGAAGCCGCTCTAGATAAGAGCGTTGGCTAAATGGCTTAAATGAGTAAAGGTACCATTGACACTTTCATACTTCTCTCTCAGGAAATGCTTTGTAGTGAAATCGCCAACATCACAGAACAAGCCCAGGTCATAGAAAAGCAACTGGAGAAGCTGGAGCTGGAGAGACAGCAGAAAGAGGTAAAACTGGGCCAAAAAGTCTGTTGTAAAGGCACAGACTAGAAACAATTCCCTTCCTACTGAGAGTCATTAGTAGAATCGGGCAATAACATGTGTAGTGTAATGTGTAATGTCTTTCCGATTCATTCTCAAAGTATAGGACCAAACAGTGGTCATAATTAGAGTTGTGATCAAGACCACCTAAAACTGTCCTGGTTTAAGGCCAAGTATTCTCTAATCACTGGACAAACTCAGCTATACAATTCATGAAAAGCAATTTTATAACTCAGGATGGTAGTTTTCATCATAGGCTCATTGGTCTAGGGGTATGGTTCTTACATTGCATCTGAGAAGAGGTCGGCACTCTACCACTCTGGATGTAAAAAGCACTGGCCTTTGTCATTGTGTGTATGTGTCCTGCAGGAAAGGAAGGAGCATGTGAAGAAGCAGGTGCAGCTGCAGTATGATAAAATGCAGGAGCTGCTGCAGGAAGACATGCAGAAGACGCTGGAGCTGCTGGATAAACGCAGGGAGAGTCTGCAGCTGCGCAGCGACCAGCACACGCTGCAGCTGAAGGAACAGCACAGCGAAGCCACTCAGCTGCACAATGCCGTGCAGGACATGTTGACCGGGGCTGGGGAGCATCCAACTTCCATCAGGTCACGCTCGTTCTACTCTTTTCGCTTTTACCCTTACACTCTCACTCTCTACGTCTAAGCTGAGAACGTCAACTTCCTCTCTCGTAAACCATAGTTACATTCTCCTCTCACTCAGAGAACATCAACCTGATACAGTTCACACTCCTTCCTCTCTCTTAACTCTTATCTCTGTCCTTCTCTCAAAGCCGAGAACATCAACTTCATCATGATCCCACACGTTCTTCTCTTTTCTCTTTTATCCTCTAAGGTACACTCTCACTCGTTACCTCAAGGCCGAGAACATCAACTTCATCAAGGTCTCACTGCTTCTTTCTTCTCCTTCTTTACGTTCTTCCTCTCTCTACCACAGGCCAAGAACATCAACTTCATCAAGGTCACATTTGTTCTTCTCTCATCTCTTTTGTCCTCAAAGTTATGTTCTCACTTTCTACGTCAAGGCTGAGAACCTCAACTTCCTCTCTTTTAAACCATAGTTACATTCTGCTCTCATACCGAGAACATCAACTATCAGAGTTTTCCTCATTCTTTCTTCTCCTCCTCCACGTTCTCTTACGTTTCTCCCTCTCTACCTCCCTTCATCTAACCCATCTCTTTCTCTCTATTCCCCTCTTTCTCCCTACCTTACATTCTTTCTCATTCTTTACCACTCTCTCTTTCCATATCCGTCTCCCACGGGCTTTCCCTTCTCTGCCTTCCCCCTCTTTTTACTTTCATTCTCTCTACTCTTCCCATTCCTTCTCAACTCCTCCCTCTCTCTACTTCTCTCCCTCTCAGTCATGCAGTTAATTGTTTTGTAAAATCTTTTTCATTTCTGTATTTTCAGAACACAACACCTATGAAAGTTCTCATCAACAGGTAATGCTTTCATTCGATTACCTTGATGGACTTCTATTTGCGATTAATATAATTTAATATTTCATGAAACATATTTGTGTCCACAGATCTAGTGATTTTATGAGCAGGGAGCTGCCAAGATTCAACGGCTATCTTGAGTATGAAGACTATCTCTGTATGGTTGCTAAAAAGGAGAAGCTCCTGGAGAAAATACTAGAAGGTGAGCTTTAAATGTAGCTTTTTAAAAATATCTGCCAGTTTATTCTCTTAATTTTGGTTCTGCATTTTTGGACCTGTGTTGCTGTGATCAGAACCTGTAGCAGCTCCCAGACACACCGGCTTCATACAGCGCCTCAAGTCCTCCATGAAGACCTGGAGAAGAAAGCTGCTGTGCCGACACACCGACGTTACCGACTCCATCCACGACACGCCAAACAAGACGGAGAAATGAGAGACTAGCAGATCAACTTTCATATACATTATAATATTGTTTAATGAGAAATTTAGAATTATGAGCATGAAGTGCAATATAAATACCCAGAGGAAGACTACGCTGCTCATGGTAAATTCTTCTTTGTCTCATTTAAAATAAAACATCAGCCATTATTATGTGATTAACCATTATTCTTATTATTCTTATTTTTGTTATTTTTATTATTATAATTATTATTAAACCAGGGGCCATATGCAGAAAACAGAAATACAGTAGATACTTCTGCTTTTCACTCCGACGCGTGTGTGGTGAATAACAGTGGTTTCCCCGATGGGTCTGAGGTAATAATATCAAACCAAAAAATAAATTTAAAAAAGTTAATACATTTCTTAAGTTAGTAATAGCATTAATGTCTGTTTATTTATTTTTCTAAATCATAATCATGTGGAGAATGCTGAAATATAGTAATCCAGTCTTTCTTTGATGCTGGTGAAAAATGAGTGACAACACGTTCATCAAAAGTCAGAACAAACCCAATGAAACAAATGCTCAGTAACAGCTGCCTCTGTCAGCCGGTGTCACGATGAGTTAGCGTTAGTGGACTAACTTGATGAGGTAAACTTACTATATCACTACACTTATGTCAGCTCAAAAATACTTTTACAGTAAATAAACCAGTCTACAGCTAGGATTAAGTAAACTGTTCTTGGTTGATTGTGACAAACTACATAACTGACGTAAATCAGAAACAAGTTAGCAGAAATATGTTTTACTATCAACCCACAGAAATCAGGTAACATTAGCTGAGGCCCCAACTTAGCTAACTGATAACAACCTTGAGCGCATAACCCAAAATCTTTGTCCGCCTGCTGTCTTGTATTGTTGACCGCACTTGCAGATCCAGTGGACATCAGGCTCAGCGAACATCACTGCTGAACACCATTTGTTGAAGTATTTGTGTAAAAAGTAACCACAGACAGAGAGGTTACTATTCCGAATAGTGCTGTCGGAAGAGAAGTCACCTGTTTAACCAACTGCGGGCGAATGTTTAGCGCGCAAAGGCCTATTCTAACTACTGCTTCCGCAATTGTGATTAAAAGCATGCCCCTAGAGTTGGGTTTGAGTTTCGATGATGAATCTCCATTGATAGTGCGGTTTTAGTCCAAGTCAAACAAGCCTTGTCACAGAAACCAGCCCACAGTATGGCCCACGGTGTGTACAGTCCTCTACAGACTTACTCGATTAAACAGTGATTACAGACTCTAGAGCGGTCACGCAATTGCGACATCAAAATAATGGCACAGAGATAGAAAGGAGGAGAGAGGGGAGGGATGATGACGGTAGGGAGCATTGTAGTGTAGGAGGGATGATGAGGAGGAGTAAATCGTTGGCGCTCGTGTCTGGGCTCCACATGCAGCTCTGCATTCCAGGGGCAACTTTCGCTCTGTCCTGTCACACAATGGAACAATTTTGGCCCCAGACCAGGCTGTCGAGCTGTTTTCCATATCTGTCCCTCGTAACAGCCAAGCTCTCTGCACTATAAAAACAAAGTCATCTTAATATGAAGCTCTTTGTGTGCTTCTTGTTACAATTTCTAATAACTTTTATAGAGTGTTATCAGTTTTACAACCCACGGCTGTGTATTTATCACGTGCTGGCTGGCAATTGTTTTAAATTGAAACCGAATGATTATTTGTCATTGTGACCCACAACCAAATGTGAGCTCTTGTGCAGCCCCTCTGTGTGAAGGCAGTGGGCAGCTGATATAGGCAGCGCCCGCGGAGCAGTGGTTGGGGATGGTACCAGTCCGGGATTCAGATCAGCGACCTTCTCTCCCTCATTTTCTGTGCCTCATGCCCTCCCCAAATCAACAGACCTCGTAGCGAACAGCACAGGAAGATAAAAGCTTGTTATAAATCCATCGTGGACTCTATTGAGCACATAGCTGTATTTGTATTTTGCCCTTGATCAGGTGCTGATGCGGTTGGCATTTAGAGACAGAGTAACGCAGCTGTATCACAACCCAACCAGCCCATAATTCAGCTGTGTGTGTGTGTGTGTGCAATGAAGGGCACCCGGCCTTGGTGTTTGCCCACCTGTGTGTAAAAGTTTAGCTGAACTCGATTCATTGCCCTGTTGGCACACCGGTCCTGAGTGATGCCCTGCGAGTGCCACACCGTCTCCGAGGATACAGTAATAGTGGAGCGGTGAGAGCGATAGATGCTGAAGCGGGTCAACGAACGTGATAGGCGGTCAGCGAAAGTCAGATTGAGACAATAATAGGACGATTTTGATGACGAGGGTCGTGTGGTGACTCTGTGGCATTTGTACACAGTTGGTTTGGCTGATCGTTATTGTAACAGGAAGTTGTGTCATCACGTTGTTTTTGTTACTCAGGATTCTGATAGGCTAATATTACGTTACACTGCTGCCTACAGGTTCAGCATGCTCATAGAGCTCTTGATGGCTATTTATGCGGATTTGGGTCAGTGAAAACTTTTTGGAAAACAATATGGTGTAAACAAGGATATTTTTTTTAATGGAGGAAGGCAAATACCCGGGTATGTGTAAAGATATAGACAGAGATAAAGGCATACAGTATATACAGTATATACATTCCACAATGTCTTACACAACCCTCAAAACAAAGCAAAAAAAAAAAAAAATCACAGGCACACTCACGCGCCTACACGGCACTGGACATAAAACTAAGCTGCACTTGCAGAACAACCTGAGTATTAATTAAAGCCAACAAACCAGCCATTATGACAAAAAACAGCCACTAAAATGAAAAAGTCTCTGTAGTTAGAATGCAAAACAAGAACAAAAACGTCAGATGGTTAACACAACGAGACAATGGGAAAAGCAGAATAAAATAGAGAAGTAGAAAACAAGAAACTAGTGAAATTAATCAGACAAGGATCAAACTTACATCCAAATATTATATGTAATATATTAATATATTAATATATTAATATACACTACCAGTCAAAAATTTGGACACCTTCCCATTCAATGTTTTATTCTTTATTATCATGACTATTTGCATTGTAGATTCTCACTGAAGGCACTATGAATGAACACATATGGAATTATGTAGTAAACAAAAAGTGTGAAATAACCCAAAACATGTTTTTTATATCTTAGATTCATGAGAATAACCACCTTCTAGCTGATCACTGCTTTGCACACTCTTAGCATTATAAATGAGCTTCATGAGGTGATCACCTGAAATGGTTTTCCAGCAGTCTTAGAAGGGAGTTCCAGAGATGCTGAGCACTTGTTGGCCCTTGCGCATGGCAGCTGCAGTCCATCTCATCTGACCATCTCGATTGGGTTTGGTCAGGTGACCCGTGAAGAGCCAGGCCATGTGTGTAGCCTCCATCACTTCTTGGTCAAATAGCCGCCACAGTTCATTCATAGTTTGATGCCTTTAAAGAATCTACAATGAAATAGTAATAAAAATAAAAAAAAATATTGAATGGGGAAGGTGTGTCCAAACTTTTGACTGGTAATTGTATATAAGATATCATTATATCTAAAATATATTACAGAAATCTTAGTATATAATAGAGTTAGGGACAACGTAACCTAAACCGAGACCAGAGCAGGGCGAGACGAGACGGGACCAATGCAGTTTACACCACATGACAAAATGAAATTGAAGCCTAAACAACATTAAAGATCACTTATTCAATATTTTTTTATAGTAATATTCTCCAGAATTGTGGTCTCGCTGGTCTCAAATAAAATCCCCAGTCCTCTTTGTCGAGAGTCAAGACAAAGATTAAGACTGGTATCAAGCAGTATCAAGACCGGTCTCCAGTACTACAACACTAGTATATAAATATAGAAATCATTCTCTCTCTTTTTGGTAGTGTAATAGTTAGGAAGTAAGCTCTGTTATCGAAGGGTCACTGGTTCAGGTCCCAGATCAATAAAGGTGCCACTGAGGTACTTATGAGCAAGATACCATCCCTAAGCAGAGGATTCAGAATTCTTCGGTTTCGAAGGTTAAGTTTAGGAGTTAGGTGTATTCTTATTTAGATTTGTGTGTCAAGGACTTCACAAAGACAGTGAACAACCCTGTCCTATAGCATTCTCGCCCTTTTTGTGTGTGCATGTGTGTGTGTGTGTGTGTGTACGTGTGTGTGGCTTGTGAGAATGTAACCCAGTGTGTAAGGAGCTGGAATCTTTGTTCATCTCTCTATTTGTTTAAGTGGAGGCTGGCCAGGAAGCCGGACCCATAACCTGGCAAATCACTATAGCCAACCTCACATTTAGCCCCTAGAGGCGAGACACAGCAGCTGTACATGTGTGTGTGATGATGGTGAAACAGTGTGTGCGTGTGTGTAAGAGTGTGTTTAAGATTTTTATTAGCATGTAAATCTCACATTTTCAATCACTGAATTTCACACACAGCTTTTTAAAGTGTAGCTCCTTTATAATTAAAAGTGTCTAAGCTACAGTCTAGCTCATTTAATTACAATAATGATTATAGTAATATAATATTATAGCATTATACACACTACATGTTAGGGGTGTTAGATTTAATCAGCATCAAATGATGCATAAGTAAGAGTAGATAAAGTTGATTCTGCATTCATGCAATGGCAGACCATAATGGATTATAATAACAAGGTTTTCAACTTGACGGTCAACTGCTACTCCCTGGAGCCTTACAGTGGCATTACGAGGTGGTCCATGACATGCAATCAGTTTCACTACTGAAATCACGTCTACATTTTTTCTAGATAAGACACATTTCCAGATGATTTGTGCATCTTTATGAATAATTAATTTAATGTAAATATCTAAAAACTACTACAACAAATATTCCCTCCCAAACTAGGCTGCTTAGTCTGAGTGGTGGTCTCTGGGACAGAATCAGTTGAAAACCACTGGATTATATCATGACGTTGCTTGGTGTTTTTTTGGCTACAGCATAGAATTTCAAGTTAAGCCGAGAACATCGATTAGCTTCTTAGCTGCCCAATCTTTGCAATATGAAATAATGTAGAAAAAAATTATATACATCATGATGCCCAGACATGCATCAAATCAAATAATTCGACCCTAATAATGCGTGATCCCAGTCAGATCAAATCATGAGATCTGTGAAAGTTCACCACCTCTTACCACGCAGCAAAGTAATTGTAGCTAAGTACATCCAAGCTGTTTCATCCAGTAATACTTCATATTTAGTTTAAGATCATTTTAAAGCAAATTAATTAAAGATTTCTGTTGACCTGCCTAGTGTCCATCGTTCATCAGTACCTCATCCGTCCGAGGCTTGAACCTTCCGATCACGGGGTCACCTCCCTACAGCGTTCACGCTTTCTGTACCCCCGTGGTGTGTGTGTTTTAGTTGTTCGGTGATTTGAGTGTTCAGAGTTAAACCGCTCACCGTGCGATGGGTCAGGCCTCGGTCCCATAACACTGCCTTACTGACGAAGGAGATGTAACACCATGCTGTCTGTGTAGTAGGAGAACAGTCAGAGTTTAATTTGGTTATGGAACAGGCATTTAACATTTTACATTTACATTGTGAACACTCTAAATCCATTTCCTAGTTATAGTGGCAGTCTCCCTGCAGCAACTTTGGGTTAAGGGTCTTGTTCAGGGACTTGGTGGCAAGAAAAATAAACCTTGAGAGGAGTGAAGACTCGGAAGAGGACCCCATCCTCCTCTGGGCGACTAAGAGATGTGAACATTTAATACACAAGTAAACATTAGTTTAAGATTAATTGTTAATTAATTAGTTTTAAAGAAGGGAAGATATAAAGCGAGTCAAAAGAACACTTTTCGAATCCTGAGTCATTGCTACTTGCGGTCACTTGCTAATATCCACTCAGAAACATTAAGCTAAAACATTGTTAGTAAATAGCAACAAAAATAATACCAATCAAAAGCTATGATGCATATGTTTCTGAATTATTGTGAGGATTGTGAAACTGATGCTGTTATAACTAAAATAAATGAATATTTTTGCTGCTTTGCATTTACTTTTGCAAATCTGTGCTTGGACCCCACTTGGATGCCACTTGTGGTTATATGTCGTTTTGTAATTGATGTGTTTGTTTGTTTGTGGCTGCGTAAAATCGTACAACTTGCTGTGTTTTGTATCAACTAACGTACTGTATACTTACATTTATATTTTTTATATGTAGTATCTTATGAATAATGTCTTCAATTCTCAGAATCTTATTTTATTTTACTTTCTCACATCCTCATAGATCCACTTACAAAATCAACACTCACACAGTCCATCAATTGCCTGTCTTGAATCTCAATAATGGAGTCTGTTCATTTCATCATCAAAATCCCATCAGGACACACACACACACACACACACACACACACACACACACACACACTGCACAAGTGCAGGGGACCCCTGTGTCCTTCCTGCCCTCTCCATCCTCTCTTTTCTCTTTCTCCTTCTCCATCATGACCCTAGTGACCCCAGGCCTAAACACAGCTCCATCCATCATTACTGACATGCCCTCATCCCTCTCTCTCACACACTCTCTCACTCATTTCATTCTGCCTATTATTATTATTATTATTATTATTATTAGTATTATTATTAGGCTCAACTACTACTAAGTGTGCAGTGGATGAGAATTGTGTGCATTGTACATATATTATATAATATATATAATATACAGTATATATAACTGTAGTTCACCTTTTGCAACAGCTATTCCATGTGTTGATTCAACACCTCACCTGATTCAATTTGCTGATCCAGAGAAGCTGAGCTCAGCACATGAGGACAGCGTGGACTTGTAGACCATATTCAGGTTAGACTACGATCATTTACTCCAAAAATGTTTGTAATTTTGAAATAAGTATGGTAAAGTTATATATATGAAATCTTTAGTATATAAAATACTGAAAAGAAAGGCTTTTTGAAGAGAGAGAAAGGTAAAAGAATTTTCCAAAAATGTGATTTTTTTCATTACTTAATGAGGTTGCACTGATGCTAATAAAGATGTTTTGTTATGTTTATAGAGGCATCTAGGTTGCCTTTTTAGAGTTACTACATATCACATATTTTGGAATCAAATTAACAATGTGCGGTCAGGTGTTACTGTATATGTAAAGGAAGATTATAGACTGCAAAGAAAGTAGTGAAGTGAACTAGTGAAATGCGGTGGTGTTGCGGTGGTCTGGAGTGACTGTAATATTATTTAGTGATCATAATATTGGGGAGTTAAGAATCCCAGGAGAACCTGGGGATCATAGATCTTGAAATCAGGGATGCTGTGGATATGAGCATCGAACAAATGAAGCCTCATCCTGAATATTGGTTGTGTGTAACAATACCAATTTTCTAGATTTGACAAACTGAACAAGACACCATCTGACAGCTTCCGCTTCATTAAATCCTCAGCTCAGGGTTCGACAGCGCAGCAGCAGCAGTATTTAATCATCTCCAAAGTGTTTCAGGTGAGCGATTAGTAGCGGTTTGACATATTCATGGAGTAATCCTGCACCTCGCCTGAGAGCGTCTGAATTCCACTAGGCACTCAAGTGACGTGAGCAGCTCCACTGCGACCTGGTGCTGAATCTATAAATCAAACTCGCACCTCCCACAACAAGGTTTTCTGATGCCCCGATTGTTGACTCGTAATGGGATTGGACAGGCGTGATTGGTGCATGCCCTGAACGATACACCAAGTAGAGATTGAGCTAACTCTGAACAGATGAACTTTCCATTGCTCTCTGAGTAGCAACCACACTTAATAAAATAATTTAATCAATAAGTCGTGTTAACATTACTTCTTTCATCTCTTCAGCAATAATTTAACATATTTCAACTAAAATGCCTTTAGGTTTACAGAAATATACCAGATACATGCAAATAATCACCAGGACAACCAGACATAATAATATGGTTGATCATTGAGTCATGTTAACATACTTCTTTCATTGCTGGATTTAAAACGTAATTTATGAAACCTTCTTTTGAGATCAATTCACGTTCAAGAACATTTGAGATGCCTGATCGCTTAAAACTATGAGATTTGCTATATGTAACTAAAAAGTAGCTATAAATAACTATAAGTATCTATGTATAAATAAATATATATATAACTAAGCAACTAAATGTAACAGTAGCTGTATAGCTATAATTAACTAAAAGAAACATGTATTTTCTTATGTAACTATTGGTATTAATAACTATACAGTAATAACAACTAAGTAACACTAATACCCAGCAATTTGTGCCTTAGTAGCTGTATGCCTTATAAGTAGCTAAGTAGCTATATTAGCTGTAGTAACTATAAATAACTACATGTAATAAATAACTACCAGTTACTTCATGTAACTGGTTTCTAGGCAACCTTCATCGACTGTACCCATTCAAGTTGTGTTTCAAATAAATATATGAATCAGTAAGCTTTCTGCACAACAAGAAACCATCTTATCATTACTCACACATCACTTTTCATTGCTAAAGTTTTGCCAAACACTAGTCACAGTGATCATTTGGCAACACAAAATCACATACAGAGTGTCTGATTCAGCAATTCACTTCAAAATAGCGGCAGCTGCTAGAATTCCATCTCAAAACACTATGAACTTGGTAAATTTGCAATTGGTCTGCAGTACTTGCTACAAAATCTAACTCTCAATCATTCAAAGTTGCTAACTTTGGTATAAAAGTAGTAATAAGAGTGGTGTGGTACTAACAAACAATGAAACAAGACTGGAAGGACATGAGCGTGGACGTGGGCGTGGAAGAGGAAACAGTGGGCAAGGTCAAAGACAGAAGAGGATCATAAAATTACAGCCACTGTCATTGACCATGTTCATGGTCATGTGTTGCATCAATTATTCAAACCAAAACAGTCAAAATATTCAAAACAGTCACTGTAACATTCGCTGCTGTAAATCAAATATAGACCACAGTTCTTTCAGTTATCAGATCTATATTTACTGCGGTATTCTACATGCCTTTATTATGTCTTTATAGACTCTAAGGCACCTGCAGTTGGCGGGTGGCGCTGTTCCTGCTGACCATGGCAAGCGGCGATTGTTCAGATGGTGCTGCGGAAGCATGCACTCATTATTACAGGAAATACGAGCACTTGCTGTCACACAGCATACCATAACATTCATTCGATGCTTTATCAACTGAGATATCAATATATGCCGGGTAAAAACGTCAACATAGGTTGTCCACTATACGTTTACTGTAACTCTGTGCATCACTCGGTATATCAGGGACTAGTCCTGCTGTGCATCCAACAGTTGGAGCCATACAACTCTGGAAAGGATTTACTGTATTCATGATAAGTTACAAGAGCACTTCTGGAGTTGAAGGAAGAGACAATGCTCTGGAAGAGATCGTGTAGGTAAATCACATGACAAATACTGTTTTTGCATTTCTTTTGTCCAGTAAAAACCACCTTCCTTTAGAAGACAGGTTTGCCATTGTACATGCTCCCTCTGTGTAATGTGCTGATTTTACTGCAAGTAGTGAATATTTGTCTGAGAGTGGTCACTGATTGCTTGTATGTGTCTCCTGTTTGACTGATGTGTGTTACTGTTTGAGTGAATTATGCAATTTTGCAATAGCTATTTAGTGTTTTGATTCACGTAGAGCATTTTGCAGGGAAAATGGGGAGTTCTGCCAGATTTACGAGTGTTCTGCAGGCTGCATCGGCTGATTTGAGAACGTGGTTATTGTTTTGAAGAAACTAGTTAAGCGTCTGAGAAAAACTGTAAGTAATCATATGTAACAATATGCATCTGTATGTAACTAAGTAGCTATAAGTGACTGTAACTAAGCAACTAGATAACCATATGTAACTATATGTAGCTATATGTAACTATATAACTAAGTAAATATAAGTAATTATATGTAACAATATGTGACCATATGTAATTATATGTAACTAATTAACTATAAGTGACTGTAACTAAGCAACTATATTACCATATGCAGTATATGTAACAATATGTAACTAACATATGTAACCAATAAGAAACTAAGTATAAGTACCTACATGTATATATGTACAACTATATGTAACCAAGTATGAGTGACTATATGTAACTATGTGTTTAGCGTTTCACGTTCAACTTTACATTCTACATGAATGTTATATTTGCTTTATTTGTACAATGTTTTATTTTACCGGGAAGAGACAGAATAGATTGCTATTTCAGTTTTGCAATTTCTGTACCTGTGTGGTGTATGAACACATTAGCTCTTACACATAGCCACAGCTGTAACACTGAAAACTCAATAAAAGTTGCAATTGCACAACTTATTGTTTTAAATTGAAGTAAATTATGTCAACATGACAAATTGATCAAATCACATTTTTACAGTGTTTTCCTCAGAGTCTTCCTGTTGGATGCGTGGGTCGAGCCCTGGAGAGGAAATGCCCAAAATGTCTGTTCCAGCCACAAAGGAAACGTGAGAGCAGCTTATCAATGTGGAGGAGGAAAGATTGAATTACCTAATAGGAATAAAATGAACAGAAGTGCTCACCGCTTCCCTTCTTTTCCCTCGCTCTCTCTTTTCGCCATCTGTCTGTTTAGTGGAGATGCTCCTGAGCCCCGGCCTCCCTGTTTATGTATTATTAATTCCATTTCATCTAATTGCTCCCTCTGCATAAGCCAGGGTCCATTAATAGTCATTTAATCAGCATTTCATCAATGACTCAATCAGCTAGATCTGAAAAAAAACAAACTCTCAATCAGGTCAGCGGCTGAACCTCTTGCGATACAGACATTTTGTAAGTATTTGTTGGGGCAGAAATGACATGTTTTGGCAATTAGAAGCTACAAAGAATACTCACAATGTGTAATTATAATTGACAGTCATCACAATGATCAAGACATTATCAAATCCCTGATCAAATCAAAATATTTGATCATGTTTAATAATTGTTATCACCAGTTACCAGCAATTTTCATGCTCTAAAAGTGTGTACTGTTTGTGAATCTTTTGCTCGTGTTAGTAGGATGAATTTTTACTTACACCGCTTATTTTATTCTGTTTCTCTGTATTATGCACCTTTTTAACATCATGCTTTTCAATTTTTTACATAATTCAACTTAGGTGTTAGCATTATATTACTATACAAAAATTTGGGGTCTCTGAGAATGAGAATTTCATGTCTACTAATAATGGTGTTCCATTATCTGTATATGACTATAAAACTTAAATAGAGAGAAGAAGATAAGGAGAAAGAGAGAGACTGCAATTCCAGATGGAGATCTGGAAGAGCTGCTTTGATCTTTTTGGCCCAATAAATGCAAAAAAATTTGCTTGATTTCCTTAAAGTCACACAATCTCATGGAGTGATTGTCATCCTCTTGTCAGGAAAACACCCGTCAGCATCAGCACTAATGTTATTAAGCCATTTATAGTCTAACTTCCTATAGATAAGTCGAATCCGACAAACCGAATTACACCAAACAATTCACGGTCCCGGATCGCAACAAGTGAATTAGCAGGCTGAGAAACACCCCGATAACGTCCAAGCACACAAAACGAACAACGACGAGCATCAATCATCGCACAATGGGACATGGAGCAGATGAGGAAATCTTTTTTTCTCCACATCAAAACAATGAAGTCCCTAAAATGCAAGCCCATAAAGAGGGCACAATGGAGGCAGGCCATGCTCCCCAGCATGGAGGAGGACAAGGATAAAATACACACAAAACAACCAACAGCATGGAAGAGGACAAGGATAAAATGCACACAAAACACCAACAGTAGCCCACCGTTCCCTATGTGGGGTTGGCTACCGTCAACGCTGAATGTGTGTGTTGATTCGGAGGGTCACTGGGGCTTCATAGACTCCATGACCCCGAAAGGAGAGTGTGAGCCAGAGTGGGGAGGGTGGGATCAGAGGGGAGGGACCCCCACTGCCACGACAGAGCTCTCTGTTTGGGGCCTAATCTGGTATCATCAGAGATCAATATGGAGAAGACAGGGGCTACAAAAGATGGGACAGGAGTTAGCAGACTGCCCAGATCTGGAAACTCTCTGGGGGGGCAACATAAAGCTAAAAGCTGGCCCTGCCAACCTGTGACTCACTGTGGCAGTGCTGGCACCCTGGTAATCTAACCTGCTTACCATTGATTAATGCCACCAACCTGTGCAGATGCCCTGGACAGATGTTTTGGCCCAATATTTGACTAAAAGTGATTCTGAAAAGAAAAGAAGTCAGTCTGTCTAAATTTAGTCTTTTGGTCTAACCTCTTTGTTGTAAAAGTCTCAGATCTGTTTAGCCCAAACCTTTTCAAACTTGGAGGCTTTATGTATGATGCCACTCAAATCAACTGTGCAAATAGGAGATACTGTACTATAACCATCACATAACTATAAATCCATATATTTGCAGCTTTGTCTCTCCTTTGCATGTTAGTTTTGCAATTTCCAGTGTTGGGTAAACTACTTTTAGATGTCAGCTTTCTGAGTACATATAAATGAAAGTACCCAAGGTACTGTCACAGATTCTTGCTTCCATTCTTGTCCAAGGTGGACTCCATCCTCCAACTCCATCTTATAGCTGCCAAAAGCCCACTGTAATGCAATGTGTGCACCAAAGTAACAAGCAGATATCACTTCTGCCCATTGAAAGCAGCTGCTATTTGAAAATATCTGTCTTAGTAAAGAGAAAAAATTGTTTCTTTTCTAACAATGTAGTGTTCTACGGTACTACATTACTATTTATTCAAAATCGTACTTAGTTAATTTTAAAGCTACAATCTTTTTAAAAAGTAGCCTCAGAACTGAAAAACATAGTTAAGTTAGTAGTGTAACTACTGGTAGTAACGTACTTCCTAACACTGCACATTTCACTAAAATCAGCGGGGCTTCATAAACTTTGTGACCCCGAAAGGAGACTGGATTCAAAGGTGGGAGTCAAAGGGAGGAACCCCCACCGCCATGACAGAGCTATCTTTTAAGACTTAATCTAGTATCATCAGAGATCAATATGGAGAAGATCGACACTACAAAAGAAGACACAGGAGTTAGCAGACTGCCCAGTTCTGGAAGCTCTCTTGGGGGCGGCATAAAGCTAAAAGTCGACCCTGTCAGTGTCGGGGGCACAGCTTGTGATCTCTGGCAACACTGGCACCCTGGGCGTTAACCTGCTTACCATTCATTAGCGTCTGAGACCTGGGCAGATGCTCCAATCCGAGACCTGTTGCTTTCTTTTATTCTCGCTGTACTCTCTACATGTGGTGGAAATAGAACGCTTTTGACTTGCTTTCCCTTAAGCAGAGATCAGATTCATCCATTTAAAAGACTCACCAAACTCTCACCACGAGTTGAGGAGATGGAGTTAGATCCCTGCCGAATGCGCCTCCTGGAGCAACGGGTGGTATGGCTGGGCCGGTGGGGGCCAATCACCGCTCCACTCACTGTACCTTCCTCAAAAATCCACATGTTTTGGGTTTGCCAACTTTCATGAAAATCTTGAGGACGTGCACATTCCCTCTCGCATTCCCCTGTTTCCTTACTGCTTGGTGTCTTTTCTTTTCTTTCTCAATCTCTTCCTTATGCTAACTCGGACCTGTTTTGTCATGCATGTCAAAGCTGGAGGATGAAGAATGAAGGGGGAAGTTTGTGTGTGGGCATTAAAGTTGTTAATTATTACCTACTTGGGTAAAATGGATGATGCATTCTGTTTTAAGAAAAGAGAAGATGGTCTCTCAAATACACTCTCACACTTTGCTACTTATATGAGGTACTTCAATGACTCATAACATAAAGAATATAATATAAATTGTAAAATAATAAGCAAATCTGATAGTTAATATGGAACTTTGCTGTAGAAACATTTTCCTTCCAGGGACTACAATTCGCATACAAAAGGTCTTTCTATTACTAAAGGTTCTTAGGTATTACTGCAAAATTTAACACCTACTTTTCTAAGAAATCCCTTTAGGAGTATTATGGACTAAAGAGACAGACTTAGGAGAAACCATAAGACTCCTTAACCATGACACCAACATTTTTATTTGTTTGTTACTACAAGCTCATGGGAACTCTTATGCTTCCTTTTCACTTAATGCTTCTATGTGTCACTGAACTGTTAAAAACTCTAGACTTATTTTTACATTCTGAACCACAAAACACTGAACTTTCTAGATATAGTCTCTTCACTTATTATACACATTTAAACTTACTTTCTATAGCATAAGTCCTTAAAGTATTTTTTAAAATTATTTTTAATGTTTAGGTTTTAGTTTTTTGTCAGATTTCTACGACTCAATCTTTTGATAACGTCTGATTTCTAGATTAAATTTTTTTTTATTTGCAGTTTTCTGATATTTTTCAGAGTACTTTCACTACATGTTGTACTTGTATAACTTGTATAACTTGAAATTTTAGTCCACTCTGTAGTAGCATGACAAAATACTGTCTAAGAGGTCTTTCTATAATACACACACACACACACACAAAACACAGGACAAAGGGCTTTTGAGGGACTGTGCAGATTGAGTGGAGATGGATCAGGTTGTGTCCTGTTCCACACAGAAATCTGCTCGCCTTAATTACATTACGCAGGATTTACAGAGACGCTCTGAGGAAACAATGTGCCCTATCAATCCAACAAATCAGAGCCAATTAGGCAGAATGTGGGTGAGTGTGTGTATGTGTGTGTGTCTGTGTGTACATGTGTGTGCTTGTGTGTGACTGAGAATAAAATACCGTGCCTGTAAGTTGGATGTGATGTAGTAGTGGGGACCTGATTGTCTTGTACTTGACAGTAAAACCTATTTTTGGTGGTTTTATGGAAATGTTTGTGGCATTTGAAGAAAAAAATCCGATTTGAAAAAAGTGATATGTGAATTTTAAATAAATTTTTATGCTGTGCATAATGTAATTTGACTGTTTACAGCCATATAAAAAACATGTATGGTTTTATATACAGTAGTTTTTAAAAGTAAATACACATTGTAGAATGAGTAGGAAACAGAGATACCTTTGGGGATGAAAACTATGAAAATATATTTTGTATTAAGAAGAATTTTAAAAAGTATAAGAGCAGAAAAATTTAACAGTTAAGAAGAAAGAAAAGTTAGCTAAACTTATAATTATCTACATGGAATATCCCCAAAAGCAGAGTGACATAAACATGTGTCTGTGTGTGTCCATGTATTAATCGCATTGTGGGGACTTTTTTGTCCCCTAAAATCACTTTTATATGTTTTTTGGGGCTTTGTGGGGACATTTGAGAGGTCCCCATGAGGAGAAATGACTTTATAGAAAATGTGCTTGTTTTATTTGAGAAACTAAAAGAGGTAAAATATGTGCTTTTGGTCACTGAGGTTAAGGTTAAGGTTAGGATTAGGTGTAGGTGTAAAATTATGTACTTTAGTCATTATGGGAGTCTATGGAAAGACCTCACAAAGATAGTAATACAAGACTCTGTGTGTGTGTGTGTGTGTGTGTGTGGACTGCTGTCTATCAGCAATTTCAATCAGATCTCATTAGCTTGAGAGCATCTTGTCATTTGTGTCTGTTTTTCTCTCTTCTCGGCTGCATTTAAACGTGGAGATAAAACATTAACAGACTATAACCAACCATAACCGTCTCCATGGTGACCAAAAACACCAAGTAAGAAAATCAAGAAATGTGTTATATTAAAATTGTGCTATTAGTACACTTCTGCTAGACTAAAAATAATACGCTCTATGTGCTGACCAGAGTATTATAAGAATACTAAAAGTTTTATAGAAGTATATTAGGTTTAAACTAATATTCATAGAAGGCTAAGTCTATGACTTAAATTGTACTTAAGGGTCAGGTATAATTGTGATGTATAAGTATACTTTCATGAACAAGTGGGTTAGAAGTATGTAAGTATAACTTGGCTTATTGTATTGTTCAGTTTACTTACGGCACAAAATGTAACTTAGATGTGAACAAGTCAGCTATATAAAGTGAACTTTTATAAACTAAAAAGTAGGCCAATGTACTCCTATAAAATATTGAATTAGTACACTTACACGTATGTTCCTAGTACTTCTACTATACTTGCACTTTACTTAAGTTTCCTTATTAAATTTTGTAATTTTAATTACTTGTCTTGAAGTGGTGCATAATTTTTATGAACCTTCCCTTGCCAAATAAGTATGCTTAAAACAAAGCTAATATTTACTGAAAGTATTTTTGAAGTGCGAATTCAGTCTAAGATGTGAACTAGTCAGGAACTGCTTTTATAAACTAAAAAATGGAACAATTAAGTCTCGAGAAGTATTTAAACCGTACACTTACAGGTATACTGCTAGTACTTTTTATTAATATACTCTCTACAAAAAGGATACTTCATGAAGAAAATTTTTTTTATTGGTGCAGCTGCATTAGAGCATTTTCTTCTTTTTAGAATCATACTTCTCAGAGAACAGGAGAATAATCATTGATCCATCACTCCATCACTCCTCTCTCTCACACTACAGGGAGTGTGCTAGTGCATCATGGGTAATCCAGATGTCACAAGGCCAGTTGCTAAGACACAAGCGCGAAAATGCTTTGTAGGAGAAACTTTATCCCGTATTAGGGAGGGCAAATGGCTGAGCATGATTTTTGTGAGTATTTGCTGTTAAACCATCAAGTTAAAGCATTTTCTAAACTTAAGGACAACTGATAAATTATAGAAAATTACAAGTACCAATTCAAACACCTACTAATGTGAAAATCATAACTTGATCATAACTCGTTAGTTACAGATCCAACTATACAGTAAGTGAAAGAAAGTTCTGAACATTTTTCTGTAGCTTTGGAAATTGACTGCTAATTTTAGACCTGAGAGCAACTTGGGATTAAGGCAAAGTGTTTGTAGCTACATATTTAATGTTAATAAGAAACTCACTTTGTTACAAATTTCATTCTGAATGCAACAATAAAAGATATTTTTTAAATTATCGATATTTGCCAAAAATATGGGCAGTGGTACAGATTTCCTTTTTTGTCTTGTTGTTTCGGAGGTAAGAATCAGATTAATTTTCTGAGCAGGTTAAATATTTACAAAGAATTTGCAAGAATATTACTGGACTAGTTCTAGAGTACTAATATAGACAATAAAGATACATGAAAAACACAGTATTGGTTGAGGCAGTTGGTAGTGTAACGGTTAGAAATTTAGCCCCATGATAAGAAGGTAACCACTTCAATTCCCGGACTGTAAAGGTGACAGTGAGGTACTCATGAGCAAGGTGCCGTCCCTAAGCAGTGCTCCCCAGATGCTGTCAAAAGCTGCCCACTGTTTCTTCATGGATGGGTCAAATGAAGATGCTATAAAAGAGAAGGAAATACTGTCAAAAGAAGGAAACTGGAAGAATTTGGCTTTTCGATAAAGCATTTTGGAATTCCACATGACAGAGTATACAGAAGATCTAACTGACAGCCATTTGCACTAAGAAATTCTACAAGTTTATGTCATTATTTCATCATCATAATTTTCTATACACTCCACATTCCACCAAACTTTTGAACATATGAAGAATCCAGGAATTCCGCTTGTCAGCTTAGAGTTTGAGCACACAAAAGCTGTCCACCCCAGAGGGGAGTTTTACCCAGCAGGCCGATCAGACCCCTACCAGGCAGTTTTACCCCCAGGGCCCAGTTTTACCCCACTTGCCCCCTTGCTGAGGCTGCATTTACCCAAACTGTGGCAGTTTCGGCTCCTGGAGCCCGGACACCCAACGCAATATGGCTTTAGTGCTTCTTTATTTTAGTGCTCACCACTTTTCAATATGGAGGCAGAGTTGCGTTCTTTTGGTCTCCTCCCTCCTGAGGTGTGACCCCTGGTGTGGGGGGTCATCGCTGGATAACCGTGCATCTCCACCTCTGATCTGCATGAGTGCGTGTTTTTATCCCCTTTTGTTTGCATGTGTATTAAAAAGCAACATTGGACCTCATTGCTTTGATGGAAGTCAATGTTTCAGGGTCATTCATTACATCTAAAGTTAACTCTGATGTTCTGCAAAACTTTTGACTGGTATTTAACAGTTTGTGCAAAACTCTTCACACTGTAAAACTTTTAAATCTAAAAACTGGCCCTCATTCACCATCCGTTCTTAAAAAGAAATTTGTTCTTAAAACTCCAGCAGCTTCCTTAATTCTGATATTCATTTTGAAAATCTGTTCGGATCTTTGGTAAGAACAGAATGTATAATTGTTGAAAAGCTAAATTACCCAAATTTTATTGAATGACTTTGTGAAAACATTATCTTATTTGGGTTTTGACTAAATCATCAGTTGTATTTAAATGTCTTAATTTTCTTAAGAAATGTAAGAGGAAAGTTTGGAAAATACTGATGAATGAGGTAAAATGTTAATTGCAATTAGATTAATGAATTCATAGTGAAAACATATCCAAACAGTAACACAATAAACAATTCAAATATTTTATACATAACGATCAGTCAATTTAAAATCTTCTTAATAAGAGATTTTTTTTTTCACTATTTTGAGGTAGTTTAGAGAGGAGTAGAGAGGAATGAAGATTAGTTGCAGCAAGACAGAATACATGTGTGTAAATGAGAGCAGCACAAATGGAACAGTGAAGTTACATGGAGTAGAAGTAAAGAAGGTAGAGGTAGAGTACCTAGGGTCTACGGTCCAAAGCAACGAAGAGAGTGGAAAAGAGGTGAAGAAGCATGTGCAAGCAGGTTGGAATGGGTGGAGAAAGGTGTCAGGTGTGATGTGTGATAAAAGGGTTTCAGCAAGAATGAAGAGAAAGGTGTACAAGACAGTAGTGAGACCAGCCATGTTGTATGGTTTGGAGACAGTGCCAATGAGGAAAAGACAGGAGGCAGAACTGGAGGTTGCAGAGCTCAAGATGTTGAGGTTCTCTTTGGGAGTGACGAGGATGGATAGGATCAGGAATGAGTTCATCAGAGGGACAGCTCATGTTAGATGTTTTGGAGATAAAGTCAAAGAGACCAGACTGAGATGGTTTGGACATGTCCAGAGGAGAGACAATGAGTACATAGGTAGAAGGATGCTGAGGTTGGAGCCACCAGGCAGGAGGCTGAGAGGAAGACCAAAAAGGAGATTTATGGATGTGGTGAAAGAGGACATGAAGTTAGTTGGTGTGAGGGTAGAGGATGCAGAAGATAGGACTAGATGGAGACAGATGATTCGCTGTGGCGACCCCTGAAGGGATTAGCCGAAAGAGGAAGAAGAAGAAGTTTTGGGATGATTGGGGTGATTAGAGAATTGTATTAGAGTATGGTGCTTTTATGGTGAGGTAGTTTGGTGTAATGTAGTTTGGAGTAGGAATGTTTTGAGGTGAAGTAGTTTGAAGCAGAGTCTGTTTGTTGTGAGGTACTTTGGATTAGAGTAGTTTTGGGGTTAGGTAGTTTAGTGCAGGGTTGTTTTGGGGTGAGGTAGTTTGGATTAGAGTAGTTTTGGGGTGAAGTAGTTTGAAGAAATGTAATTTTGGGTAAAGTTTGGAGTAGGATAGTTGTAGAAGTGTAAGTTTGGAGTAGGATAGTTGTTGGGGTGGGATAGTTTTGGGATAAGTTAGTTTAGAGCAGGGTAGTTTGGGGATAAGGTAGTTTTGGGCTGACAGTTTAGAAGAGGGTATTTTTGGGTTGAGGTAGTTTAGAGCAGGGTAGTTTTAGGGTGAGGAAGTTTTAGAGTGAGGTACACTGTAAAAAACAACCTATAGAATCAACTCAGTTAAGATGAGGTAACAATTTGCACTCAGTTTGTCTGGGTAGATTTCACCCTATGTTTTGAGTAAAGAATACCCAAATTTAAGAGCTATAACAGAGTAAAACAGAATGGGTAACATACACATAACATTTATTTATACATTTAACAACTAATTACTTAGAAATTCTGAGTAATTATAAGTCAATTTGGAATACTTGTTTTATTTAATTATGAAATGCTTTATCTACCCAATTATTGTAATGATGAATTAATCAACAATACTACTTAGCCATTACTTAGTCAGCGAAAGTTAGCTTTACTTATATACAAATACAGTCATAAGCAGGAGCCACAATTCATCATGTCAATTTTTATTGAACATAACACATGAATGACAAGCAGGTAATTCTTACGCAGTTTTGCTCCATCAAGTTAAAAAAAAAAAACATTCTGGAATACTTCAAATGTGCACTTGATATTTCTAGGATACTCAAGGCTGAGGGCATAGATCAAGCCCATTAACAGAATACACGCCTTGGTTCTGTTTCCACATCCATTCAGCACTTGGATACCCTCTATCACAATAGACACGTCTACTGGATCCTCCTCAGCTGTGGAATTATGAAGTGATGTCCTCATGAAGTCCTCAAGTTCATCCTCCATGTTAAAAAATAAACAAAATGAAAAGGGCATATGCAATTTTAGTTTAAAATACGCATATTAACACAGAGCTGTTTAGAATGACAGTATTTCCTGAAACCAGCAACGAACCCCTGAATTCGTGTGTACCACTGCACTCGCGGCCACAGCTCGGGAACACCGCGGCGAGCTTCAAATAAAACTGTATGGTTGTTATTTTTTGAAAGACCCTCATAACATGATTAATGCCACTGCAAACATCACTTACTGTCAGTTCCCATTTTAGCTAAACTTGCTTGCACATATTAATTCTGGCGATACCGGTACATGTGTTAATTATCTTTTACAATATACTAACCTGACGTCTCGTCTCTCTGTATATCAGTACAGTATATAGCAGAGATGACAAAGTTTACTTTGACTATGACTTAAGGTATTATATTATGTAAGGAAAGCTGAACGTTTAGCAAACAGCGCTAGCAAACGGATGGCTATTTGATTTCAAAAAATTCAATAAAACAGCTCTAGGAGGCCTATTGAACATTCCGCTTAAATATATTTTATTGGTAACTAAATTACTGAAAGAACGTTATAAAATTAAACTATAAACTACTTACCGCAAAATGGCAGCACTACAGTATGTGTTCATCTGCCTCTCAGAATGGTAGGATAAACGGCGGCCAACACTGTCTCAGAGCGCGTGCGCATCCTATCTGACGAAAAGTTTAGTCAATAATACCCATCTGAAAAAGGTTTCGTGAAAATGCCAGATATACGGTTGAAAACTACTTAAAATTGTTTAATAGACCAGTAGCATACCCAAATAGATTTTTAAGAACAAAATTTAATTAGGTACAATTTACAACAGTCCAAATCATTTTTTACAGTGTAGTTTGGAGTAGGGTAGTTTTGTGTTGAGCTAGTTTGAAGTCTTTTTCCTTATCTTTACTTCTAAACTTACTGGTCTTTAAGTTGATAACGACTTTTGTACACATACACAAACATCTGAATACAGAATACTGAATATCTCCCCTCAGGCTGAATATCTTGCTCATTCAGGCTGTGTGTGTACGAGCAGGAAAGTCCTCTGCCAAAAGAAGAAAACCCTTTTTGATGATGATTTTTCATTTCCCTTCCTCTTGTCCTTTCTTACTCCTCTTCAATGGGCAGAAAGGGTGGCTAGAAAATTGGGGGTGGACGAGGCACTCCTGCATAAATTTTACATACACGCAGGGCTGTGTGCCTAGTGATTGTCGCTTCCCCTTAAAAAACTTTCCTTTCTTTCTTTCGTCTACTTTTCTCCAGAAAACACTTTCCCGGCTGAATGGGCCCCTATTAGTGACTCTATTATGGAGGCAGCGCTGCTCAATGGCCCCCGGCCGGGAAGCTTTACGCCACAGCCTCAGGGCTCCTGTGTGTGTGTAAGAGTGTGTGTGTGTGTGTGTGTGTGTTCATGTATTTATCGCATTGTGGGGACCTTTTATCTGTTTTTTTGGGGGGGGCTTTGTGGGGACATTTGAGAAACTAAAAGAGGTAAAAGATGTGCTTTTGGTTACTGAGGTTAAGGTTAGGGTTAGGATTAGGTGTAGGTGTAAAATTATATACATTTAGTCGTTATGGAAGTCTATAGAAAGACCTCACAAAGATAGTAATACAAGACTCTGTGTGTGTGTGTGTGTGTGTCGCCTCTCCATGTGGATGGAGAGGCAACGCTCATCCTCTATTCTGTAAACTCCAGGTGTGTTGGGGAAAAGTGTGTGGCTTTGAAACCATTTAAAAAGAAAGGAGCATTAGAAAGAGAGGAGGAGACAGAGGGAGAGAGAGAGAGAGAGAGAGAGAGAGAGAGAGAGTTGGGTTGGGGGGAGGAGGGATTTCGCGGTGGAGGTGGTGTTGGGGGGTGTTGGGGAGGCGTTATTGTGTGTATACACTCTTTAGATGGTGTGCAAAAGAGTGTGTGTAAAATGTCCTGCATGTATTCACTGTAAATAGCAAGAGAGTTTACCGTAAATGCATGCAATATGAAATATGAAAGTGGATGTCTATGTGAAATGTACAGTATAATACTCTACCGTGTTTACTGTCTTAACTACAGTGAAAAGAATTGGAAGAAATATTTGAAAATCTTTTTTCAAAGCTTTTTCCACACTTCAGTGTAACAAACGAAAGACATTAATTAATTAATTAATGGGACGCCGTGTTTCTGATCAAGCAGTCACGTGTTTTTAGAAAATCCCAGTTTCATGTTTGTTTAAATGTAAAAACACAATGTGAACTGTTAAAAAGGTGCACAGCAAACTGACAAACTTTAAATTACTGTAGCTTTTTGGGTGAGGTAGTTTGGAGTAGTTTGGTGTGAGGTAGTTTCAAGTAGGGTAGTTTTAGGATGGAGTCATTTGGAGTAGGATAGTTTTGGGAAAAGTAGTTTGGAGTTAAGTAGATTTGGGGCGAGATAGTTTGGAATTGGATTTTGGCCGAGGTAGTTTAGGGTTGTTTGGGGGAAAGGCAGTTTTGGGCGAGGTAGTTTAGGGTAGTTTGTAGTAGAATAGGTTTGGGGTGAGGTACTGTAGTTTAGGGTAGTTTGTAGTAGGATAGGTTTGGGGTGAGGTACTGTAGTTTAGGGTAGTTTGGAGTAGGAAAGGTTTGGGGTGAGGTAGTTTCTGGGGCTATTGTTATGCACTTTCTCTAGCTAATGAGCAGAATGAGTCTGCGTGCAATGTCCTACATGTATTATTCACTGATCTCCATAATGTCATCTCTCCCTTACTTAAATATCCTCCCAACCAGACACACACTCATAAGCACGCGAACACACACAAAATCTCTCGCACACACACACACACACTCCGCTTGAAAACAAGCCGGGCCCGAGGTGAATGGCTGCACTGCGGTGGAGGCCGGTATTGTTTAGTGGATTATTATAGATTTAGAAGAGAAGAAGATGAGAGAGATGGGTGTGTGCTGCTCATCTAGAGGGAGGGAGGAGGGGAAGAGACAGAAAGTAACTGATTTTAGTTGAGGGCTGTAAGAGAGGAGAGAAAGAAGAAATAAATATCTGTTGCTATTCAATACAAATGAAAAAGTACTGTTTACACTTTTCATGATGTTTATGATATTTCTTAAGTTTCTGAAGTTGTTCATTACTGCATGTTTGCAAAAATATTAGCTTATCAGGTTTTTTGTTAGTTCAACATTTGAACAATATTATTCTATTTAAAGATTGTCTCTTAACTTGCTTAAGAACAATTTTAAGGAAAAAACGTAAACTACTAATGGTCATTGCATTTAGAAGTAATGATGAGAAAGAGTGAAGTATATTGAAATGTGTGTTGTGTTTTGTGTGTGTGTGTGTGTGTGATTCTGACCTAGCCTTACACTACTGGTCAATAGTTTTACAACGCACTCAGTAATCTTCAAATGAGAACATCTCTGATTTTCTTTGAACTTCATGGACCAGTTTCCCAGTCAAGGACTAAGCCTAGCATTGCCTAGACTAATATAAGCCTAGACTAGCTTCGAGTTTGAATGGTAAATCTCCATTGGCGCTTAGTCCACAACTAGGCTTAACCCATGGGAAAGAAACTATCTCCGTAAATGTAAATGCATAGAATAATACAATATTGTGCATTTCAATAAAATCTGAGATATTCAAAAGAAATTTGAGCATTAGTGTATTTTTGTGGGACAAATTTCACATTCTACACCTGCACTAGAGTTACAGATGAATTTAGGAAAGATATCAGGAGAAAAAATATTTCATTTCATTATGTAGTTCCCTACATAATAATTTCATTTGACTCATTTACAGAATGAAAAGACTTTTGATTCAGATTCAGAGCTTTTATTGCTCCACAAAGAGGAAATTCTGCTTTTTGACAGACAAAAAGCAATACAAACAGTAAACAATAAAAAATAAGATACATTAAAGGAGGACATAAGAACACCAAACTTCAATTAACACAATAAATACAGTCAATGAAGTCTTCTTCTTCTTCCTCTTTCGGCTTTTCCCTTCAGGGGTCGCCACATCGAATCATCTGTCTCCATCTAGTCCTACCTTCTGCCTTCTCTACCCTCGCACCAACTAACTTCATGTCCTCTTTCACCACATCCATAAATCTCCTTTTTGGTCTTCCTCTTAGTCTCCTGCCTGGTGGCTCCAACCTCAGCATCCTTCTACCTATGTACTCATTGTCTCTCCTCTGGACATGTCCAAACCATCTCAGTCTGGCCTCTCTGACTTTATCACCAAAACATCTAACATGAGCTGTCCCTCTGATGAACTCATTCCTGATCCTATCCATCCTCGTCACTCCCAAAGAGAACCTCAACATCTTGAGCTCTGCAACCTCCAGTTCTGCCTCCTGTCTTTTCATCATTGGCACTGTCTCCAAACCATACAACATGGCTGGTCTCACTGCTGTCTTGTACACCTTTCCTGTCATTCTTGCTGAAACCCTTTTATCACACATCACACCTGACACCTTTCTCCACCCATTCCAACCTGCTTGCACACGCCTCTTCACCTCTTTTCCACTCTCTCTATTGCTTTGGACCGTAGACCCTAGGTACTTGAAGTCCTCTACCTTCTTTACTTCTACTCCCTGTAACTTCACTGTTCCACTTGTGCCCCTCTCATTTACACACGTGTTCTATCTTGCTGCGACTAATCTTCATTCCTCTCTTCTCCAGCACATATCTACACCTCTCTAGCCTTTCCTCTACCTGCACCCTGCTCTCACTGCAGATCACAATGTCATCTGCAAACATCATAGTCCATGGAGACTCCTGTCTAACATCATCTGTCAGCCTGTCCATCACCAAAGCAAACAAGAAGGGGCTTAAAGCCGATCCTTGATGCAGTCCCACCTCCACCTTCAACTCCTCTGTCACTCCTACAGCACATCTCACTGCTGTTTCACAGCTCTCATACATGTCCTGCACCACTCTAACATACTTCTCTGCCACTCCAGACCTCCTCATGCAATACCACAGCTCCTCTCTCGGCACCCTGTCATATGCTTTCTCTCAAGACACAACGCAGCTCCCTCTGACCTTCTGTGTACTTCTCCATCAGCATCCTTAAAGCAAAAATAGCATCTGTAATACTCTTACCTCCCTCCTAGAGCTCACATTGGGTTGTGATGCCCTGTGTGCTGTGCTGTGTTCACAATGACAAATAATCACTCACTTAATCACTAATTGCATGTGGAACAAAGGAGAAATTCTATCTTTGGTAAGTATTTACATGTGCAGATTGCTGGTGGAGCTACTTTTTGGAGATTAAAACTGGCACTGCTGGTTGTTTTGTTGCTATCTTTTACGGGCTTTATGTGCAACATTAGCTCTGTGTTAGTTAAACAGGTGACTTTTCTTCCAGCGTGACATCAGTATAGGGAACAGTAACTTTGCCGATAGCAAGAAACCTCTCTGTCTGTGGTTACTTTTTTCAACAAATGGCGTTTTACAGTGCATGTTGCAGGAGCTCCCCCGCATCTCTGCATCCGATGTCCACCTGATCTGCAAGTGGTCAACAACACCAGACAGCAGAATGGACAAAGGTTTTGGGTTATATGCCTCCTGTTACATTGACAACTGTGAGGTTAAGTTGTTATCAGCTAGCTAAGTTACCTGTGGGTTGATAGTAAAACATTATCTCTGCTAACTTGTTTGGTATTTTTACTGATTTGCGCCAGTTATGTACCACTGTCATTCAGCAGACACGTACCGAAGTGAAACGTGGAAGTAACTCTGTTTTCCGGTTCGAATGTTGGACGTTCCACATGTGGTCCATAGTAAAATGAAGGTGGGAAAAGCAAAAGTTAACCTTTAAATTCTAACTGGAAAGTCTGAACTGTAATTTTTTGGATGTTATTTCTTACAAAAACAAAATGTTTACAGCAGGTTTGCGGCAATCTTGTGGTTAATTTGTGGCAAACATTGGGGTTTTACAGAAATTTCCACAAATTTCTCATTGTCAGCATAGTGGCAAATATAATTACTAGTGATTTGCGAAAACAATAATGATAAAATAGTAGTGAACCTTTGGTGACAAATTTCCCAACTTTCCACAAAGTTTGCTAGAAGTCCACCGCTAGTTTGCCACAAACCATGTGAAAATATCACCTTGCTCCAAAATTGGGGTAATATTGCCAAAGGTTAACGACAGCTGTTTGTAAGGAGCCAAATTTTTTTTGTAAGGGACTGGTTGCAACTAAAGCTAGAAAAAATTGTTTTTGTGTGTCTTTTCATTACAGGCTGCACAGCAACACAATGGGAATATTTTGAATGGGTGATTCTTTTATATTTACATTTTTTAAATATACATACAGTACTGTGCAAAAGTTTTAGGCAGGTGTGAAAAAATGCTGTAAACAAAGAATGCTTTCAGAAATATAAATAATGATTGTTTATTTTTATCAATTTACAAAATGCAAATTGAGCGAACAAAAGAAGAATCTAAATCAAATCAATATTTGGTGTTACTACTTTTTGCCTTCAAACCAGCATCAATTCTTATAGGTACACTTGCACAAAGTCAGGGATTTTGTAGGATTATAGGCATTATATTATTTTGTAGGATTATAGTCATTATATTATTTTGTAGGATTATAGTCATTATATTATTTTGTAGGATTATAGGATTATAGATCTGTGGTTAGTTCTCCAAGATGTTTGGAACAACCTACCAGCCGAGTTCCTTCAAAAACTGTGTGCAAGTGTACCTAGAAGAACTGATGCTGTTTTGAAGGCAAAGGGTGGTCACACCAAATATTGATTTGATTTAGATTTCTCTTTTGTTCATTCACTGCATTTTGTTGATTGATGAAAATAAATGATTAACACTTCCATTTTTGAAAGCATTCTTTGTTTACAGCATTTTTTCACACCTGCCTAAAACTTTTGCACAGTACTGTATATACATTTTTCTACAGGAAATGTCCCTAAAAGTTTGTACAGCATATGCATGTATTTTTGATTGTGTAGCTGAACTTGGTAAATTGGGCTGTGGGGCTATTTGTGAGTGCTTGAGAGTGTTTGAGAGAGAGAGTGCCAGAGAAAAAGGGAGGGAGGGAGGAAGGGAGGGAGGGAAAGTGGAGAAAGGGGGAGTGTGAGTGTTGAATATGAACTCATTGTTAAGCCATTCTTACCTCGGCAGGGAACCATCTGCTCCCTGTCAATGCGTCACCTGCTCGTCTGAGCCGTCTCCACAGTAACCCAGGGAGCGAGGGATTAAGGAGAGGTTTGGGAAGGGCGGAGTCAGCACGGATAAGTGCAGAGGTTGCCTAGGGAGATGTGTGAATGAAGAATCGAAGCTGTCGAGAAACTGTCACCCTCTGGTGGTGGTTGTGAGACTGGGATTTTGAAATCTGTCGAGATGAGGTCCCCCAGGGGTCGATGTTGAGCCCTTTGCAGTTTCCCTTCTCTCTTGTGTTTTCAACATCTCAGAGGAACTTTGGCTTCCCACAAGGCCTGTTGGACCACAGTAGAGCACCAGTACAAATTCTGGACACATATTTACTTCTCAAAAAGGGACCCTTGCACCTTAACTCATAGTTTTAGTAGATCTTTGGCAACTGAATTAAATTAGCAAAAGAGCTAGCTAACACAGAATCAAGTATCAATATTTGTCTGGAACATTCTGTTGAATGGATATTGTCAGTCAAAAAGGGTGTTAAATATCTTTGTCAATATCTTTTGCAAATATTGACTGATTTTCAAAATTCTCTCAAATTTAAATTAGCAACAAAGTTATAATCTAACAATTTAATTGTAACATTGCCTACCAAATCTTAAACGTGTAGCTATAATACTATGAAATAATACTATAATACTATGAAACCTAAAAGTAGTTGAAATTGTCTGCAAAAATAGATAACGTTGAATTTGGCCTAAATTGATGTTTAATTGTTATTGTTATTGTATCATGAATTGTAAATATGAAAATGTTTGGCCTAACTGCCATTCTCAAGGTGTTGTGGCTGCATGTTTAAACTGTGTATCTTTAATCTTAATAACTTAATGATAATGATAAATAATAAACAAAAATCATATTTTTGACTAAAATCTCATGTATGAAGTACTTTGAGGTGCAACAAGAGTAGTAGAGTTCAAGGCAATGAATAAACACGTGTTGGATTACTAAAAGTTAACTAAATGTTTTATTCCTTTTAAAACAAATGTATGACTTCATTATTCCAGCTGTTTTATTTGAAAGGTTTGTTGACTCAACCGTTACTCAGAAAGCTGAAGAGAGAGCAAATGCAGCATGAGTTTTGACTGCCATTGTAAATGAACTTTGATGAGTGACATTGTCGTGTTTGCAGATGGAAATATGCAGGTGTGGACATCAGGGCGGACAAGTAAACAGGCTGGTTGTGCAGTGGCACGAGTGTGTGTGTGTGTGTGTGTGTGTCTGTGCGGGTATTTATAGCATTCTGGCGACCTTTTGTCCCCTAAAATCACTATTATTTTTTGGGGGGCTTTGTGGGGACATCTGAGACCTTATAGACTTTATAGAAAATGTGTTTGTTTTATTTGAGAAACTAAAAGAGGTAAAAGATGTGCTTTTGGTTACTGAGGTTAGGGTTAGGTGTAAAATTACATACATTTATCATTATGGGAGTCTATGGAAGGACCTCGCAAAGGTGTGTGTGTGTGTGTCTGTGTGTAAGATTTGATGAAGTTTCGAGACAAATTTCAAACTCTAATTTCTAAATTTCAGACCTTCAAATTGAGGGTTGCGCCACTTTTGGGGGAAAATAAAAGAAAAGAGATTTACATATGATTAAATAATTATCTATATTAAAATAAATTAATTGATAAATTATCTGTTTTAATCTACAAATCCTGGTTAAAACTTCCTTTACCTTACCTCTCCTTGGTTTATAATCTCCTTTAAAATTTGTTGATGAAAACGTATTGACTTGTAAGAATTGTTATTTAAATTACAAAATCACCAAATAAAAGAATAAAAAACATTATTGCTTCTTAACCCTTCAATTAAGCAAGTGCAAGCAGTTAATAAAAGGTAATAAAGCAGGAATTAAGGGTTGATGAAGTGCAGTTCGTGAAATTTACTACTTCTCAGTTCCAAAAAACAAATTTTCTTCAAAAATACGCTGCTAAAAATATTTATAAATATAGATTACAGTAGATTAATGTAAATTATTGACAGAATTGTAAATAAGTTTATTCAGAATGCTTCATTTATTTTCTAGTGTTTAATTGTTAAAAGTTTACAGCTAAGTAGAAAGTGTATTATAATTTGGCATGTAATACGTATATCATAATAACACAAACATGTTGCTTTATTTTTTAATTCAATATCTAGAAATATTAATTCAATATGTTAAAATATATTTGAAGTCATATATTAATAGGAAAACAAAGTGATCAGTTCTGAAAATGTATTTTGGTAATGCACTCGAGTTTGTGTGTGTAAATGTGTACAGAGGTGACTTAAGGGATTACACATACGACCAGATGTATGAACTAAATTTATCCTGGGATTTAATACTGAATTTATATTTTTATACATAATTTATTTACACATCAGTAAGTGTTGGTTAGACACATAGGGTTCAAGTCAGATATGTTTTATTGGATGCATGCTTGCGCCAAACTTAAATTCCACAGTAAAATAACATTATTTACACATCTTAACTTTCATAAAAAACACTTTGGTGAACATTTTGGTGAATTAATTCCACTGTTTTAAGGATTTAACCTTATTGTATTAACTTTTAACTCATAGGATGCAATTTCAGAGAAAATTAAGTTATGATTGAAGGAAGGTGGATGTCTTTTGGTTTGCCCTCCAGGGGGCAGTCTCACATGAACGCTCACCTGGATCCGGGTCGGGGGTTGGAGGCGGGGAGCGAGGCTGAGTGACAGGTGAAAGTGAGTGTGGTGTGATGAGAAAACGTTTTTTGTGTTTGGATGAGAGGACAAAGCCAAGCCACGACCGCTGACCCTCGACCTGCTGAGTGACTTTTAATGGAGACAGGAAGTAAAACTCTGCATGTCTTTACCAACAGCTGAAAACGTGTCTGGGACAACGTTGGGGGAGACACTTTTAGACGTTAGCTTTTCTAGTCACAAGCTATGTGTGATTAAAAACTCCACTATAAGCTGCTGTTTTACTTGTCAGGGATCTACTGCAGAAATGTGTCTGCGGCGTCTGCGTTCGAATCCCTCTGCTGGTGCGTCTCCATCAGATCCCTGGAGTCTCCTTATGTGACCAAATTACCAGCGTCACTATCCAAGTACGATGGCAGCAACAGCAGCCAAATGTGGAAGAGCAAGTCCAGAAATGTGACTGCAGTGGTTTGGCCACATCTGCAGAACCAGTGCAGATTGGATACTGATTTTTTGGCTCAGACATGGATCATCCTCAAATGAGAGCTGAAGAAGATGTTGATGTCTTCCAAATGCAGTCGCTCAGTCAGATCTTTGGAGTCTCCTTGTACACATCTGCAGAACCATTGCTGATCGGCTACCGAAAGAACAGTGGGCAGCCTTTTTTGCTCTGAGGACTGGACCATCCTCAAATGAGGCCTGAAGAAGAACCTTGAGGTCTTCCAAGTGTCTTGTCTCCAGTAGATCCTTGGAGACTCTCTAGTATCAGCCGCCAACCGTGGAAGAGCAAGTACAGAAATGCAGGATGCTATGGTTTGGCCACGTCTGCAGAAAAAGTGGTGATCATCAACCGAAGAGGACCATCCTCAAATGGGATCTGACCAGGCTTGAAATAACTCTATGGCTGCCCCTAAACACTGACCATGAACTCATGAACTAATGAATGTGAATTTTTTCTGCCCTTTTACTTTTCTGATGTTCCTTTCAAGCAGAGTTGAAACACAAGAATCTGAAATCTGAAGTTTAGCTTCAGAACATAACATTTCTGCCAAGTTTTCACACCCACAGTGAAAAATTCCGTTTGAGAAAATCACAACACAAGAATCAATTTAGATTTTTGGAAAAAATAATCAGGAATACTTAGCTGCTCTGGGGAAGAATGTCTGCTACATTTACATTTACAGCATTTAGCAGACGCTATTATCCAGAGCCATGATTGTCAATTAACGAGTGTAAATGAACAAAACACGTTCTGCCCCCTCAAATTCGAGAATTGGAGTTCCTCCTGCATCTCTCTGATTCATCCACAAACGTTTACTTATTGGATTTTTGGGTAAAATCTCAGTACGTTTGATGTTGCTTTGCTATGGGCTCATTTTGGGCCTGTGTTGTTTCCTGTCATTTGGTTTGCGCGTGTGTGAGTGTGTGTATAAGTGTGTGTGATGGTGGGAGAGGGGTCTGTCACAGCCACGTGCAGTGTGTTGGGGTTTGGAAAAGAGAAGAGGGGCACAGGATGGTGGGGGGGGTGGAGGGGGTCGAACCTCAGTGTTCAGGGTGTAAAATTCGATTAAGCATCGAGTGAGGCCGGGGTTTTGGGCTGTGCGTTCCCAGCGTGCGCTTTTCGGGAGGGTTAAGTAGCGCAAGAAAGAGAGCCATTATGCCGAGTGAGAACGGCCCATGTGGCCCAAAGCCTCCCGAAAAGTTTCATTCTCTCTCCAACAACACACACACACACACTCCTCCCCCTCCCTCCCTCCCTCACCGCTGCTGCCACTTGCCCCTTCTCCCCTCCTACGTTCCTGTCCTGATCCCTCGCTCGCTTGCTCTGTCTTTTTTGGTGAAAAGAAAGAAGCAGCGTACAATGGTGCTGGAAGGGGACGGGGGCCGGATTCCTCAGCACCCTGCCGATTCTACCGCTGGGAGAGTGAGAGTGTGCAACATGTGCAGAAGACTCGCTCTTATTGATCAATCACAGGGGTACAAAACACACACACACACACACTTCACTATAGTTTTAATAATGAGTGTAAATAAGACGGTGCCATCCCCTAAACTCTAACACTAACTGTAAACTCATTAGTAAACATGAAACTTAAAACTCTTTTACTTTTCTAACATTTATAATACAAAATATATTTAAGCAACAACCACAAATGAACAATGCCAGTTTTTCATCCCCAAAGGTAAGTCTGTTTCAAGTTGCAAGTGTTTAACTGAGTATTGTTCCCAAAATAAGTCTAGGACAGAAACACACATACAGACACTTCACTTTTGAGTGTAGGTAAATCAGTCTCTGGCTATCCCAAAACTCTAACCCTCATCAAACACCTTGGGGCAGTTGGTAACCTAACAGTTAAGGTGTTCACCCGTGATCGTTAAATGCACCACTCAGGTACTCATCAGCAAGGTACCGTCCCCAGGCACTGCTCACATCAGCTCCCCACTGCTCTTTCACGTATGGCTCAAATGCTCACTGTGTGCTGTGCTATTTTCACAACGACAAATAATCACTCACTAAATAAATAAATAAATAAATAAATAAATAGTAGTGAGAATTAAACTTTTAAACACTTTTATACTTGTTCTTGCCCAGCGTTTTGTGATAAACTGATATTTTATTGTTCAGTGTTAAAGTTGAAGAAGTTTTAAACATTTTATACATTCAAAGAAACATCAAGAGGTAAGAAAGGCAAAGTGCATATCTGAATATTACTTAAAATTCACTGTAAAACAGATTTAACACTTTATAATGCTCTTTAAACTATTAATTTCCATACTTTTTTTCAAATTTTCCATAAAGTATATATATATATATATATGTATATATATGTGTGTGTGTGGGGGTGTATATATATATATATATATGTGTGTATATACATATAAAAGGTACTATTAAAGGTGCTCTCTGACAAATTTCCATTTGAGATGCATATAATTACCCACTTTAAACTAGCAAAAAAAGGACAAGTGTTTATAGATTTATTGCATTTACATTGCATTTAGCTGATGTTCTTATCCAGTGTTTTGTAAAAAAAATATATATATAATATTATATATATATATATATATATATATATATATATATATATATATATATATATATATATATATATATATATATATATAAATGTATATATATTGTTTGTTGTTAAAGTTGTCATGTATCATTAATACAAAAATATTGTTGTTTGAGATCTTTGTCATTTCAGAAGGTATTCCATGTGTGCATTTAAGATGTCATGGGCACTAAAATAATTTCACATTTTATTCTGAATGCAACTTCAGAAGATTGTTGAAACATGTCAGTATTTGCTGGTTATGGACAAATGAACAAAAGGCCGTTTTTAATCACTCAGAGTAGATATGAAGTGAAAAGCTGAGGCTCAACTGTTGACTCTAACGGCACAAAGAGCAGATGAACGAGGCTTCACTCTGCACAGCGACGTTCACTATTAGAAAATTGTTTCTCAAAAGTAATTCGTAAATGTCACTGCACACATCTGGCCAAAGTTGCTGAAGCCAGTGAGAACAGATGTTCTGTGTTGCTTTGGCAGATTGAGCGTTGAGGAGGCGATAGAACAGCGACTGAATGAAGTGTAGTGTTGCTGCTGTGTAATGACGCTGACACTTTGAGCTGGATTATTAATCTCTATTCACCTCTAAACCAGCTCTAATGACTACAGATGTGAAGTTCACGCCATGAGAACTGAGAGCTCCACATGGAGAAGTTCAGTGTCCTGTTAGAAAACCAGTTCCTGAATGATGTTGCTCAGCAGTGTGTCTTCAAACTATAGTAAATAAAGGAATTAATTGTTGATTAATATGTTTAGTGTGCTGAGAGAAAATAAGAGCGCATACTGATGGTTTCTCCTCAATTTTTGATTCATATGAAATGTGCTCATATATAAAATCTTTATAGTATTATATAAGTATTTGATGCATAAATGTTTTCATTTATGTCATGTGAAATCAAACCAGGATTGTCAGCAAATAATTCATCTAATTCACTCAAAACAAAGAAATCTTGTGGAAAAATCATGAACACTTGATAGTCAAAATATATCACTGTCGTTTTCTGGTTTATTGAATATACTCTGCCTCTCTGGGGGAAATGCCCTCCAAAATACAGGATTGACTCCAAAATCTCCCATTACTCCAATCACTTGGACATTGGAGCAGTTGGTGGTGTAACGGTTAGGGAGTTGGGGGTCGCTGGTTCAAGTCTCAGACCGATAAAGGTACCACTAAGGTACTCATGAGCAAAGTACCATCCCCAAGCACTGCTTCTTCACAGATGGGTCAAATGCAGAGGTATTATTTGGTTGTAGTGCACTGTGTTAACCTACGCTTTTTAGACGTGCAAATAGTAAGAATGTAGACTGAGAATCAAAAGGATTTCTGTGAAAGGATGAATTGTGTTGATTTATTTGAAACGTGAATGAATAAGAGAGACTAAGAGGTCTATATTTATTTGGCGATTTTTCCTCTTTGAATTCCAAAAAAATAATTAGTCTCGTTTGAAAAATGCTAAGGTCTGGATGAAATAGACTGCAATACTATACTGAGTACAGAGCTTTGTAAATGTCTAGTGTACTGGCGCCCTCATGTGGGAGTAAACTTACATTCAGTTGTGTGCAAATATATACAGTAGTGATTCTGAACATAATTAGTGCTTCATTAAACACATGTTAATCCCCTGCTGTTAAAATTAATCTGCCATTTTTCATACTGTATACAGGGTCAAACACAAAATATGACTAAAACATGAATATGATTCACCTTCGCAATTGAGGGGTAGTTGGTAGAACATTGGTTAGGGAGTTGGCCCTCAGATTGGAGGGTCACTAGTTCAAGTCCCTGACCAGTAAAGGTATTCAGGGGCGCAATATGTCCAAGCATTGTTGCTCCAGGCGCTGTATGTCAGTGAGCAGCTGACATGTGCTCTGTTGTCATGTGGTGTGTTCACAATAACAAATAATTACTCTCTCACTTTAATCTAAAGTTAACTTTGGACTTGTTGGATAGTGTGAGACTAAAGCCTGTTTCGGAGAAATGAAATAAAAAATAAAAGAAGCGCTAAAGTGGTTCAATGGGATGGAACGGTGACAAATGCGATACCCTGGGACCCCTCAATTGTATGAATTTGAACATTTTAAAATGTTTTTTAAAATTATTTTTAAAGTGGGAAGAAAAAAGGAAAGAACAAATAAAGAAGAAAAGAGAGTAGAATCGAAGGGAAGAAAAAGAAGCAAAAAACAAAGATGAGGACAAGGTGATTACATCCACTGGATGTAGAATGAACTGCAGTAAACTACATTTTAGCATTTTACAATAATTTTGCTGAAAGTAACTCAAAAGTAATGCAATAGTTTTGAAACGCATTAGAATTAAGAGACAGTAATATTGGAATGGAACCAACTATTTTGTAATAACACTGACTAGTCATCTATAATCTAGTATGTTTTTTGAGGAAACTTGCACAACACTGTATCCTACACAGCATTTACAATGACAGGGGATCTTTACAGTTTTGTACCAGTAATAAATATTTATTTAACTCTCTGAAATCGACCCAACCTGTGGCATCGAAATCGGAATCGAATCAGAATCGATCCCGTAGAATTGTGGAATCGAACCGCAGCACTATGATCACGTGATCACGGCATAGTAACTCGCGAGCGCCCTCTAGCGGTGAGCGTAACCCGAAAAAACTAAGAGTGGTGGTTTAAAACCGTGTTTTCTTCGGAACCGAGTCTATAAAGTTTCTAAATGTGAACGTGAATTAACAGATTAATGTGAATGTGTAGTTTTTACGCTACAAAATAAAGAAGAAAAGTGTGGTGCTGTTCCGTTGCGCGGGGCAACCGGGCTGTAAACACGTGACGTCACAGCTGCGCGCCAGTGAGGCGAGGCTCCGGCGTGAGGAAGAATACGCGTGAGTACTAACTCTAACTAAACTGTTTTCAGCTTTATCATTTTTACATCTTTAAACCACTCAGTTTGACATTGCGCAATACCGGCGTACTCTTGTTAAACCACAAACAGCGAAAATAAAGTCAGTTTTGTGCAGTCTTTAGCCACAGTCGCGCTAGCTAATCCGGGCTGCGTTGAATTCCGCGTACTATCTTATTTTAAGTATGTGGCTAAAGTAGAAGTGTAGCTTTTTTGGTACACTAGTTAGTGCGCTAGAGCGCGGTATCGAAACTGAAGCGTTAGAAAATCAATTGTAGCATCATCACCCGTTGTGCCTGGAAGTGTGTTTAAAACGATTTATTGTCACGTACTTTTATGTTAATAATTTTATCCCGATTAATAGTTGTTCTGTTTAAGTAACTCATCAAATTAAATTCGGCTGAATATGTAAGTGAATGATGTCGTGAAGTGAGTGAAAGTGAAACCAAGAAACAGAATTTGCTTTGGGGTTTGGTGTTAAAACGAGAAGATAAAAAGATTTAAAAATATTGTAATAAAAACTAGAGATTCATTTCCACGAGAAAGCACCAATGTGATTGCTCAAGTTTTGTGGCTATGACATGAAAACTCGCAGAGTTAGAAAGATATTGATTAAAATGCACTGAATACCAAATACTATACATCCTGATCTTTACATTCCATCTCTACACTAAAGGCACTTTCGTACTGTTGAATGTAATGTTTCTGTGTTACTATATGTTGCACCGGAGCCAGGGGGAAACGCTGTCTCATCACACTGTGACATGTATAAAGCCACCGATGACACTAAAGAACCTTCAAGCTTGAAGTGTATGGAGAATATAGGAGGTATGATAAAAGTAAGAAAAAACAAGTGCAGGTGTGTTCATTGAGGTGGCATAAGAACCGTGCTGACTGAGGGAAGCTTTCCAGTCTTAAATTGCATGTATTCATAATGAGAGAAATTGAATGTGTTCCTATGGGAAAAATAAATCACAGAGAAAAGGATGAAAAAGACGAGTATGGGTGACGGTAACAGATATGTGAAGAGACCCATGGACCCTCGATTCATGTCGAATTGGTGGCTTTGTGAAGAACAGCGGCCATGCAGTAAAATGCCGAAATTTGAACTTATGTTAGTCTGTGGGGAAAAAATGGGCGGAACTTGCAAACGAGTGTGAATATCAAAAATGTGTATATAAGCACACCACACCGCTATAGACCACACGTTTTAGAGTGGGAGCAAAGTTTCTAGCACAAAAACGGTAGGAGGAGCAGCGTTCAGAAAAATGACACAGTAATCGCAGGTTGAGTTGTTACATTTATGTAATTTAATATGAATTCATCTAATCTATAATGTATTTGGGGTTATTTAGGCTGATTCAAAGACTTTGGGGCTCCTGGACATCACCTGCCCAAATAGCCAGCATCAGTGAGAAAGGTCTGTGAATAGTTTAACACAATTTAAACTCTTCTTTATCTCCACTCCATGTCAAGATCATCCAGCAAACATCTCCTGACAGTCCCTAGAACCCAATTAAGGACCAGGGTTTCTGTACAGTATCGAATTTTATTTTAGTCATTTCCAGGTCTGGATAACTCTGGAAAAAAGGTAAATGTGGTGTGTTAATTGATTCCAGAACACATATCTTACGTCGGAACAACTAAACTTGTGTGTTGTGGAACCAATGAATGACGTAAGGTAAAGAAAGTGTGCTCACTTCTGATTACAGAGAGCTGACGGTGAGTTACAGCAGCAGAATAGTGATTTTACATGCTGTGTAATGGGAGTGTGAAGGTGGATGTGTAAGACAGTCCTGTGAGAGTAATCAGGCTGCAGGTGTTAATGGCGTCCCTATGAAGCTCGGCTCATTATAGAGGAGAAGGTGGGAGACTAGCACACCTTTAATAAGGCAGAATTGTTAATGTGAGACTCGAGGGGACTGAAGTTAAGGTTTAGTTTATTCTGGATCTAAACATCATGATCACCCAGGCCTAGTTCTAACCAACATGAGCTAAGCAGCACATGCTAACTGTGTGTTAGCAGTTCCTACGCTGATTAAGAGTAAAATGATTTTAAATATATAAAGATAAAATGGTTGCTTTTCGTTTGGAAGACTGTTTTTCCACACTCAAAAAACTACTTAGGCATCGATAAGAGAATTGATGAATTCCCACCCCTATTTGTCACAGAAAAGGCTCGGGTGGAGTTAGACTCGGTAGAAGCCGAGCTGGAAGTTGTGGAGCTGCAGATTTCCGAGCTGCTGGAGAAGCAAGCGGCTCTCACTTCTCGGAAAAACAGATTACTGAAGATCCTCGGTGGATCATGTGACGCATCTCAGCCCTCGGGATCCGGAACAGCTCAGACTCCGGCCTTCAGCAAGAAGGATCTGCAGCACTATGAGGAGTCAGGTGAGTGTAGGACTGAGGTGAGAAGTAAATGAACGTGCAAATTTTATGGCCGGATTGTTTGTGTGAAAGATTAGATTTTCTCCAGTACTATAATGTACTATTTAAATGTCTTAACTTTCCCTACTTATGACTCATAACGCCATTTCTTGATGTGATGACAGACTTCTCGTGGTCGCGAGACGTTCAGCAGAAGCTAGAGGAAGTGTTTAAACTGAGCAGGTTTCGTGCGCTGCAGCGCAGCGGCCGTTAACCTCACCATGTCGGGGAGAGACGTGTTCCTTGTGATGCCCACCGGCCGTGGGAAGAGTTTATGCTACCAGCTGCCCGCCGTGTGTTCCAAAGGTATGACCTTTAACACATTCAAGTCAGAAATTCTAGTCTCACAACTTTGTCAAAGATCTAGTCTGTCTTGTGAAAACTCACGGATGAGTGTGTTGTTAGATGTCTAAGTAGTTTAATGGTAGCGTGAAGGGTTAGGGACTTTCGCCACGTGATCGGAAGGTCACCGGTTCGAATCCTGGACCGGTAAAGGTACCACTGACGTACTCGTGAGCAAGATACTGTCCACAAGCACTGCTTCCCGGGTGCTGCTAATGTCAGCTGCTCACTGCTGTTTCACGGATGGGTCAAATGCAGAGCTCACATTAAGTTGTGGTGCACCATGTGCTGTGCTGTGTTCACACTAACAAATAATCACTCACTTAAATTTGCATGTTGATCAGGTTTTACTCTGGTTATCGCTCCGCTGGTGTCGCTGATGGAGGACCAGCTCATGTACCTGAAGTCCATCAATGTTCCTGCTGTAACACTCAACGCTTCCAGCTCAAAGGTAAGACACACACGGTGGATGATGAAGACTTTATTGACATATCATCTGTACTCATTTGTAAAAGAGTCTGACTGATCACATTTTAAAGGTGGGAAAAAGTTGAAAATACAGTTTATAATCAATATTTATTATTTTGCTTCATTGTCATAGATTGTGAAACAGTCTAAAATTCTGAACAAAACTGTGTACTCAAATAAAAGCCATTACTGAACTGAACAAACTAGTGCCTTGCAAACTGTAAGCAAACGAAACGCAGGTGAAAGTAGTAATAAGCGCTGGTGTGCTCTAAACAGACACTAACCTACTAGGTAGGGAGCACGCAGTGCAGACAGCAAATACGGAAGTGGGGTGCGCTCTAAACAAGGAGTGAACAACACACAAGGGCACGGAGTGAAGACACAGAAACCCGTAAGTGGGGAGCAATCTAACGGGGAAAGGTAAGACTAACCGAGGACACACAAGGTGGACTAGACACAACAGGAATGACACTGAAAGTGAACCCAGAAAACAGAACTAAACATTAACTTAAAGCGGCAAGCGGCAGCGTTTGAACTAGATACTCACTTGTCTTGGAGACATAGAGATTGGATGCATGAGATAAACCGTTGAGGAAGACAGCTGGGAGAGCAGCACCAATTAGAGGTTTGATCACATCATTGTAGTTTTTTATTAAAACTGTGTAAATAAAGAGTAAAATAAGCTTCTCCAGCTGCTCCAGATACACTGCCGTTTGTAGTGAGTTCTTGACTGTGTATGTCCTGCCCCTTCTTCCATTTTTATTGGCTAAGAGAGAAGTGACATTGACGAGCCCAGCGCTTGTCATGATGCGTGTGCCGCGGATGGAGACGCAGGAATCTTTGGGTGCAACATGCGTTTATTTACAGTGGAGACACAAACAATATGCAGACGCCAAGCGAGGAGCCCGGCGGGTTCGGAGCTAGCAGTCCAGGCGGCGAGGCTAGCCAGAAGCTAGTGGCGGCTAGTTAGCTTAGCAGCAGTGAGCTAGCTTAGTGGTGGCTAGGCGGTTCGGTTGCTGGAGTTTCCTGGCGAGCTAGCGTCTGGACCAAAACGTGAAGCACATATGAGGGAGAACGAGCAAAGAACAACCAGATCGGTCTGGGTTAAATAATACAAGTTGTTAACGGTAATGAAAACACAAACCAATGAGCTGTGAGACGTAAACGATGAACAGATGTAACACTTTGGGAAAGGGAAACCATCACCATGATGTAACCACCTCGGACAGGCCTAGCGGGGAGTCCTTAAAGGGACAACACACCGTTACCATGACAACCCCTATTAATTTACACATCTAACCTCAGGTTTAATACTCTGGTGAGCCCGGGCGTCAGGGAGGAGGCGCAGACGTGACAGCTCTGTTCTAAAGCTTGAACGGATTTCAACTTGAAGCGCTCTGAGCAGTGCAGTAATGAGATGAATTAAATTACACAACCGTGTTTTAAGGAGGAATTTTTGAGACGTTATTTTAATAATAAATAATTTAACATATACATGTGGGTATGTAATTGTTACATTGTTTTAGTAGGAAAACAGTATTTAAGTCCTTAAGCAAAACAAATAAACTCAGTCTCCTCCTCACAGAGAAATAAACAACTTATTCAGTAAAAAACTGGTCTCGGATCGCTACTCAGCACGTTTCTGTTACTGAGAGATTACACTTTGGAATTACCCTTTATGGAGGATAATAAGTTTCCCTCACACTTCCACCACTGAGTCCCTGAGCCAGACCCTTAACCCAAGTTGCTGCAGAGAGACTGCACCTGAAATTATGAAAATGGAAGTCGCTCTGGATGAGAGCATCTGCTAAATAGCGTAAATGTAATGTAAATGCTGAATGCTCATCTTAACTTCTCCAGGAGGATTCTTGGGCACGTGATGACGTGGCATGATGGATAAACACTGCCCCTTTAAGCTGCTGTACGTAACTCCGGAGAAGATCGCCAAGAGCAAGCTGCTGATGTCCAAACTGGAGAAGGCCTACAATCTGGGCTTACTGGAGCACATCGCCGTGGACGAGGTGCACTGCTGCAGCCAGTGGGGACATGACTTCAGACCAGGTCAGAGTCACTGATGCACCATTTAAAAACGACCTTTAAACCTAAAATAATAAAGCAGCCTCGGTCTGGGCAGCCACTCTAAAATAATTCCACACTGACATTTAGAACCTCAGCGTAATCAATCAGTCTGTGTGTCATTTGTTCATTCGTTTTCCACATTAAAAACAAAAACAAATATATTTTTCCAAAATTGTTTTTTGGACCCAAAATGCATAATAATAATAATTATAATTATGATAATAATGTCGTCATTTTCTGATTTCCTTATTTGTACTAAAATGGAAATCATGTTATTTTTGTCAGTTTAATTGTAAATTGTAATAGAATATTTTTATTCACTTCTGTTATTTATCTTTCTTATGTTATCTTTATGTACTTATATTAAAATTCTAATTCCTAATTCTCAAATAACATGTTTCTTTTTTCTTTTTAAAGTTATTTTATGCTTAATGTAAAGCACTTTGTGCAGTATTTCTATCTATAAAAAGGAAGTATGTAATAATAATAATAATAATAATAATAATAATAATAATAATAATGTTATTTAATAATAATAATAAAATCAGTTTAATAATAATAATAAATATTTATTATTATTATTATTATTAATAATACTAAACAGTTTAATAATAATAATAATAATAATAATAATAATAATGCAGTTTATTACATCTTAATCTTCATATTAAGCATGTTTACTACTAGTTATGAAGTGGAAGCGGTTAAGGGTTAATAAAGAGTTTCTGAAACTAACTTCTACACACTTTACACCACAAAAAAATTTCAGTTTCACTTTTACAGCACCAACAACAACGGCTATAAATATTGATTATGTATAAATGTAGATTATTGCCAGTATAGTAAATAAGTGTATTCAGAAAACTTTACCTCTTCTGTAGGCCGTGTTCAAAACAGTATTTGCATGAACAGCTTCAATAACGTTTTTCGAATATTTAATTTTTATTACTTAATTATTAATGTAATTAAAATGTAACTGAATTTAATTAAAAGATAATTAGTAACTAGTGAGAGTGTTAGAATTTCGCAGTACCAGTCATAATACAAAAAGTTTGATGTTTTATGATATTTTTGTACAGATGGAATTCTTTAACCATTTAAATAAACTTCAATAAAGAACATATTTTTGTAAAAGTTAGGCAGTAATGTAATGAAACTCTTGCTCAGCTCTGAAACTTAATATTCTTTATTTTTGTTTGATGTAAGAGTGGCTTGATAAGATTCTACAAAAGAGATTTCTCTTTTGTAAGATTTCTCTTTTGTCAAGACTCGTGAACTGAATGATTTTTGCTTTTTTGTCTAGACTATAAGCTTCTGGGCATTCTCAAGCGTCAGTTTCCCAAAGTTCCCCTGCTCGGACTGACTGCCACTGCCACCAGCAGCGTGCTCAAAGACTGCCAGGAGATTCTCTGTGTTCCTGCTCAAGTCACACTGACCGCTCCCTTTAACAGACCCAACCTCTACTACGAAGTAAGAACTGGCCCAAACTAGGGATGCACCGATCCAGCTTCGTGTGCGTGCCGATATCGAGTATTGATATCATATCATTTATCATTTTAAAATATCATTTTTTAAAGCATTATTTTCTGTTTAAGATTCAAGATTCTTTATTTGTCACATGCAAGTTATACAAGTACAAAATGCAATGAAATGTATCCTGAACCGCTCCTGACTGCAATTGGACATAATTAAAAATATAAAATACAATTTAAATTTAAAATAAAATAAAATAAAGTCACAGTACAAACTGAAATTGAAAAAGAGATAAGGGAAAGGTACAATAAATAACTGTTCTTATATACACAATGACAGGTGCAGTGTGACTATTTAAAGTGACTGTTTAAAAAGACTGTATTGGATTTGTATCATATGGGCAGATATCCAAATTTACAATATTGTCAGTATCGGACATCAAAAAGTGGTATTGTGCCATGTTTACATTAATTATACCTGTTTCTAAAGTGGGAATGGCTGAAATAGTCTTATGTACATATCTAATATTGGTTCAAAAATATTGTTTATTGGTCATTTTGTTTGGTAATAATTGGTATCGGCCCTGAAAATAAACATATTGCTCGACCCCTAATCCGTACAGAGCGTTGGGTCGTGTTAATTATGATAAATAAATGCTGAAATGACAATAACCAAAACCTTTTTCTTCCCTGACTGCTCTCCGGTGTTCGAATTAAAGACAGTGACGACCAAATTAAAGAAATAGCAGCACTGATTAAAAGGAAGATACAAGGATCAGTCAGGTACCTGATTAACGCGCTTGGCTCACATAAATGATGGAAATCACTTCATATAAATAGTTCCACTACGTGTTAAGATTGTAACGGTACTACTACTCTTACTGGTACTGCTCATCGCCTGCTTTAATGGTATTCTTATCAGTAAAAAATAAAATTAACAACCTAATTAACATGGTTTTATTTATTCAACAAATTTGCATTGTTATTTATCTGCGTCTGTGTACCAACCTGTCTACACATAGGCTCAAAAACACTCCACGCCTCACGCTGACTTATGGAACGCTAAAGCGCCACACTTCACCCAAAGACATTTTTACTAGAGCGCCGTAAAAAGCGTCACCTTTTACAGAGACTTTACAGCATAAAAAAAGCGCCGAGCGCTGTCAGTAGAGCGCTGCACAAGTCGTTTTTAACACATGAAAAGCGCCGCCATACTAGAGTGTAATTTGCTGAATTTACAGAAATGTACACGTGTACTTATTTAATATATCGCATGTGGGAACAAGCCAAGATACTGTATATCAGGTAAATTATACATCGCTCAATTCCCTAACTGAAACTAAATGCCTGATAAAGCATGAGTAGAAGCGGAGCGCAGCACATCATTTTCTCTCGGTTGCAGGAATCGTGTACGTGTTCTCGCAGAAAGATGCCGAGAGTGTTTCAACAGAGCTGCAGGGGAGCGGGATTCAGGCCCAGCCGTACCACGCCAACATGGAGCCTGCACACAAGACTCTAGTTCACCAGCAGTGGAGTAACAAGAAGCTGCAGGTACATACACTTTACACACACTTTGCGCACACACACACACACACACACACCGATGCTGCAGAGTACAGGCTCTGTTTTCATGAGTTCTGTCTGAACTGCCAAGGAAATAATAAGCTGTTTTTCCTTCCAGTTCCTAATGTCCGCTTTTTGTTCCAGTAGCACATTTATTCCCAGCACTAATTCTGGCTTCTGCAGGTGGCGACTGCATGCTGGGAATGGGCATCGACAAAGCAGACGTAAGTGCCATGGCCCACCACACCATCAGCAAGTCTATCTAAAAACTACTACCAGGAGAGCGGCTCAGGTAGACCACACACATTTATTTAATAAACATATTCGAAATTATGGCCTAATTCCATTTACACTTTTACTTATGATGCCATCAGCATGGGATTAAGTAGCAAAGGATTTAAATAGTTTAAAAAGTTTTAGGCAGGTGTGAAAAAATGCTGGTAAAACAAAGAATGCTTTCTGAAATATAAATACGATTATTATTTTATCAATTTACAGAATGCAAAGGAGTTTAACAAAAGAAGAATCTAAATCAAATCAGTATTTGGTGTTACTACCTTTTGCCTTCACTTGCACAAAGTCAGGGATTTTGTAGGATTATAGTCATTATATTATTTTGTGGTGATTATAATATATTATTTGCAGGATTATAGTCATGATATTATTTTTGTAGGATTATAGTCATTATATTATTTTGTAGGATTATAGTCATTATATTATTTTGTAGGATTATAGTCATTATATTATTTTGTAGGATTATAGGATTATAGATCTGTGGTTAGTTCTCCAAAGATGTTTTAAACAACTCTACCAGCCGAGTTCTTCAAAACTGTGTGCAAGTGTACCTAGAAGAACTGATGCTGTTTTACAAGGTTGTCACAAACAAATATTGATTTGATTTAGATTTCTTTTTGTCTATTCACGCATTTTCTTTTTTTGATTGATGAAAAAGAAATGATTAATACTTCCATTTTAAAAGCATTTTGTTTACAGCATTTTTCATTAATCTGCCTAAAACCTTTCCCACAGTACTGTATTTTAACCATTGGTGAATTCAAGGGCTTTATATGATATATGGTAGTGCACTTTAGGGTAGTGTATATGGAGAGTCACTTGGCACACCCTATAGGGCAGTGAGGACTTTCTTCAAATGTTGTGCACTACGTTGGAAATGCTCCGCCCTCGCTCCACTCTTAACTCGCTTGACTTGGTGCTGTGTTAGAAATGAGTTATGGTGTTATTTCTGGCACAAAAAAGTCTATGTAGTGTACCAAGTCAAATAGGGTGCATGAGGCACTTCATGTGCACTACCTAGTGCGTAGAGAACCGTTAAGCTACAACCCCAGCTATTTCCCGAGATGCATACTAACACATAGAAAAGTACGATAAGAGCTTGTAAAGACAAGAGATTTTGCTGGAGAAGTTTCCACTGAGTGCTCAAAGTTTTGGCACAAAATAACGCCATACATTTTAAGACAGAAGACGCGGGACGTATAAAAGCCCAATACTTAACATGCCTGACACAAGCGCTACCTTTCTGAGATACCAACAAATCATCGTCATTGGGAAAATTCTACATCAATCCTATATCGCCATTTATAAAAGTAACACGCCATTTTGATGCTATTATGATATTATCACGACCGCACTCTGTTCTAATATAAAAATATAGAATTTTAAAAACTTTTTTAAGGACCAGTTTAAGACAAATAACTCGTTGCACTGCATTACATGTTTGCGCTGTGTTTTCAGGAAGAGACGACGGGCCGGGCCGACTGCATCGGTGGTTTTTTACGGAAGCCATGGATATTTTCCGTCAGCGCAATGGTCGGATGGAGAACACGGGACAGCAGAAGTTGCAGAACATGCAGGCTCTACTGTCAGAACATGGACAGGCAGATCAGCTGAAGAGGGGCTTTTGTACGCAGCAGCATCATCATCTCAGTGCACCAGCATCACGTGGTAATCCTGTTCACTGCCACTAGGTGTCGCCGTGCCATGATGGCGGTTCATTTCGACGAAGTCTGGGATGATGACGAGTGCAACCAGATGTGCGATGTCTGTCGGCATGGCAACGGTGAGAGGAGCTTTCATACGTCCGTGCTTTAATTTTGGAGTGGTCAGTATACAGTGCACCACCGCAAGCAATTGCTTTTATTATAAGAGGTGTGACGAGACCTTGCGCCACGAGATCTCATGATGTTTCACGAGACGTGATATTCCCCATCAAGGTGAAAAGCTGTCTCTACAAATTAGTACAGAGCGGCTCCTGGGACAAAATTCTAGGGATGCACGGCGATATCGGAATCATATCGAAAATCCGGGCCAATAATGCCTTTATCGGAGGCATCGGACCCATGCTTATTTACCGGATATTTTCAGCTGATATTTGATTCTGCATTTATTGCACGCCAGTCAGGCAGTTCCAAAGTTCGAGGTGGGCTTTTTAGGCACGCCCCGCGCTTTCTGTCCTAAAAATGTATGATGCTATTTTTTGTGCCACAATTCCGGCACGCAGTGAACGCTCACCAGCTAAATCTCGCCTTTACGCCGCTTCAACTCTGCCGCACACAGGGTACTTTAACAAACTAAACTGCGTGTTTGCCTCATAGCGAATGTGAGCTCACACATGAGCTGTGTCCCAGCTGCGTACCGCTGCACTTAATAGTATGGTAGTATTCTGTCATACTTTTCTATGTGTAGTACGTATCTCAGGAAGTAGTCAGTTATAGCTAGTGGCTTCTCACGCACTAGGTAGTATTACGGAGAGTCAAGTACGCATCTTATTTACCTGTTACGACTAAGAGAAAATAAAGCTGATTTTGCCTGCCTGACTTTGAGTTGGAAATGCCTGCCCTCGCTCCACTCTGCTTTCACGCTCGCTCGATTTGGCGCTGTGTTAGAAATGTCAGAGTTATGGCACTATTTTGTACGAAACATTTGTTCCTCAATTATTGGATATCGGCATCGGCCAATAATTCCTTTTCACGATCCTTCAAAATTTGCTGGAACCTTTCAGCAGCAAAATCTGGCGCTCACGCGACTAACTCTGACTGCAGATGCCTGCTCCACCTTCGCGCTCGCTTCACCTGCTGTTGTGTTATAAATGTGCCAAAAAGCACAAAGGCTGATTTTGTCTTCAATCAGGTGTCTAATATGGTTTATATAGCGAATATTAACACACATTTTTCCAGTACGACACCAACAGCAGCAACAAGAAGACGAGTTGTAATGTTGACCTGTTTTCTATCGACTTCCTTACAACATAATAAATGAAATACTTCAACAAAACTTACAATGTAAGGTTATTTCATAAATCCCTACTGCATTCCCCCTCATTTACATCTAGCATTTTTACTCGGTTCTTGTGCAAGGTCCCTCACTTGAACACATGCATTTTTCTGCAGATTACGTGACCATAGACATCACCAAGTACGCTCGAGACGTGGTGGAGGTGGTGGAGCTGGCTGCCTCGCTGGATGAGAAGATGACTCCACTCAAGGTGTGCGATACCTGGATGGGAAAAGGCAGCTCCAAAGTCCGCAAGATGATCAAGGTGGTCAACACTTTATCACGGCTTGAGGTGGAGTCCATCATCGTCCATCTCCTGCTGCACGGATACTTCAGGTATTGCAGGTTTCCTCAGAGAGTTCGTTACTAAAGCTGGCAGTTAGTTGAAAGTTCATCTAAAACTAATTTTACAACCTCAGATTGATGAGTGTTGGTTATTTTGGATTATTTAAAGATTACGTTGCAATCAGCCCAAGTGCCCACTCCACCTTCATGTTCATGCACCACTCCACCTTCACGCTCGCGCACCACTCCACCTTCACGCTCGCGCACCACTCGCCCTTCACACTCGCACGCCACTCCCTTTACATCTTCAAGCAAGACCGCTCACATGCTTGGCAAGATCACTTCTCACGTCACCACCATCTCACGCACCACTTCCTTCACAGGCGCCACTCCCCCTTCACGCTCTACTCTGCCATGTCACTCGTGCTCTACCTCGCCTTCACGCTTTCCATGCTCTACCATCAAAGCAAACTGGATCAACATACTTCATTCTGATTTCGATGTTTTTTGCCTGTTTTCCCACAAAAGTGAAGATTTCAGCTACACTCCGTACACGACCCACTTCTACCTGAAGGCGGGACGCAAAGCCGCTCTGCTGAAAAACGAGAATCACTCCATCACCATGAAGATGAAGAGAAACGTGCCTTCACCTAATCCGGGTAGAGAGTCAGCAGCTGCTGCTGCCTCCAGGGTAAATATTCTCTTCACCACCCGTGTTTCATCTTCGGTGTGACTTGAGGTGTTGGAGTTTAGAAGAGTTCGTTACGATCTCACCAAGCTCATTTCCACTTCCTTTATTAGAGTTATGTGGCCTACCTAGTGATGGATGTGGTTAAAGTTGTAACGGTACTACTACTCTTACTGCTACCACAAAAATTCTTGTGAAAACATCTCACGCTCAGGCAAAAGTTTCTGACAAAAATATCTCAACACCACATGAAAAATATCACATGCTTATGTAAAAACATCTTTTGAACAGGCGAAAACATCTCATTACACATCTTAAGCTCAGGCAAAAACATCTTGTGAAAACCTCTCAAGCTCACACGAAACATAATTTTATAATTTATATATTTTCCTTTTAATTCCTTTAATTCCTATTTTTATAATTTTTCCTTTAGGAGCGGTGTATTACAGTGTTTTCACTAATGTTATAGTTTGTTCTTTATTTTAGAACTCTTAATTTTTTCTCATGTTATCCCCCTGTGTTGTCGAAGGATCGGTATCAAGTTTGAAAAATACAGTATCGTGGCAACCCTGCTCCCTTGTCTCTCCGCAGCGTGTAGCGGTCATCTTCCTCACCGCTTGTGCTTTTAGAGACGCGCCGGTTTTTAAAACAGGCTCTTGTGCTGCCCACAGGTTAATGAGTCAGGAGGCAGCGGAGATAGCGGTAGAGCCAAGGTAAAAGCCAAAGAAGAGAAAAGAGCTGCCAAGAATGCTGGGAAAAGCCCCGGGTCCAAGAGGCTCAAGAGAGAGACTGACCCCTAGCGCTCGAGGAACGGAAGAGAGCAAAAGTACACTTCCCTTACTCTGTTTCCATAACGACATGTAGACTCTGCATCAGGACCACATAAGGGTCCAAACAAGGCATCAATGTCCCTGTTCCTGCACGTCTGTTGCACGTCTTTATGCACGCCCTAATGCACGTCACGCTGCACACGAGGTTTAGGGGTGTAAATCACAAGTGTCATCACGATACAAGAAATCGATTCAATGGACAACGGTTCTGTGTCTGCCGATATCACAAACCCTGCTGCTATACTTTATTTCAACTCGATGTGATTCAGGAGCCAGCCATCGATATGAGAAAATATCATATCAGACCCTCCAGGATTTCACAGTGTTAACACAAATTCATCAAAACCTCGCAATTCTGACCAACTTTTCCGCAATTTTGCCGACCATTGCTGTTTTCCTCAAAGCGTTGAGCCAAACGTCAGCGAACTCACTTCCTTTTTACATTTGAAAGACGCAGGAAACGTGTGATAAAAACACCTCACATTTACCTTTAAAAACAACTAAATGATTAATGGTTAATAATAATAGTAATAATAATAATAGTTTTGTCATTTGTCATTATATGAATCGCTTAATCCCTGTTGGGGACGTGGGGATCGGAGCCCATCCCGAGACTACGGGTATGAGGCGGGGACCAACCCTGCGGACGCTAACACACCGCAGGACACACATAGTGGTTTTGTTCCCTTCATTTTAATTATTATTCATTAACAATTATTCATTCTTAATGAATAATTGTAAAGGGGGGAAATCACAACTTTGACTGGCTCCCCCACTTTATTGCAACAAAACCACAACGCCACAACGTTTTAGAAAAGCGGCCCAGCATCAAATCTGGATTAGTGATTGTGACCCTCCACGGCAAAACCAGTCACTTGTCGCAAATTTTCAAAATTGAGTTATTATGTTTTCGTGAAAGGGCATAAATCGCTTTCCAAATCGATACCTATATGGAATGAATGGGACGACATATGACTGAGATATCAACATTCAAAGGAGTCGGGTTTCTCCTGTCACGCCAAGTGAGAACGGAGAAATCTGCCTTGAAGGACTATCGACTCACAGACGCTTGGTGCGTCGCGCTACGTTTGCATTTATGGTAGCCTACGCTGCATTCACAGCCACACGGATAGCCTACCTGCGTTAGGTTAACTGGAACTCGAGACCAAGATGGATTCCGAGAAATATCTTCACGCTAGTCAACCAGTGGATTTAGCGTGAAATATTGAAGTAGAGCGGTCAAACACAAACTTTTAATATTCTGCTGAATTGAATTCTCACCAAGAAAGTCATTGCTTAGGACGGAAAGGGTAAGTTTTCAGCCCAATTTATCTACAACAGTACAGTATAGACCTTCCACTGTTTCAAAACACTAAAAACAAAAAATCCAAATATTTTACCTCACTTAAATATAAACGCTTCTTTCTCGGAACTCAAGGCATAAGTGACTGGTTTCACCGTGCAGAGTCACAAATATCTGGATTAGTTCTAAAAATCTGAGTAAGTCCTAAAAAATCTGAACTACCCTTAAAAATCTAGATTAGTTCTAAAAATGTGGATTAGTAGTAAAATCTGGATTTTAGAAAAGCTGATGAAAATCAGGCATTTTAAGACGCAACAATCTCAATAAAGGCCTGTGAAATCCTGGAGGAACGGTCATATGCTGATTTAACGCCATCTTATCAAATCACAAAAAACAACTTAAATATCATTTGACATTTTTATTCCTGAACTCATCGAGACATTAAAATGAAAAACAAACTTCGATTTTAATAAAAAAATATCTCCTGTTCAATATAACGGAATGTTAGAATACATCTGATATCATTTTGTATCGCTGCTGTAGGATCGCTGATCATTGAATCGATGTGTATTGATGTATTGTTCCACCTCTACTGGCTATGTGCTTCAGCATTGTTACTTCGCTTTAATGCACGGTTCACTAAAACCCCGTCACTCGCTGCCGTCCTCCTTTATGCTTGATCACGCGTGTCTTCTTGTTTCTTCAGGACGACCCGCCACCTTCTAACCTGCCGAACAAAACACACACCGACTTGAACCACGTGAGCACTGAGTCCCGACCTAGCCATGCCAATTTAATCAAAATCAACAAGGAGCAGCAGAACCTGGGGAGGAAACTGAACCAAAACCAGGACCAGAACCACCAAGTGGTCGAGCCTCTCGTCATCGAGGTCAACGTGGACGTGGTTCAGGAAGGAAATGTAATGATTTCAAGCAACAGATCGTCACCAGTCCGGCACGAAAGTAAAATTAACCCAAAACGCAAATCTAAAAGAAGACAACATTCATTTCCTCCCCCTGATTCCAACTCCGCTCCTAATCCTGCTGCTCCCAAAGTGTTCCCGCTCAGCCGCGCGTCCCAGGCCTCCATCGTTTCGGATTCGGCCCTCGAGGAGCTCAACGACCTGCGCAGTTACTACAACCGACAGCTGAGACGGATCAACTACGTTTCCCAGGAGCAGCTGCAGAATTCCGGCTCGGGGATGTTGACCTGCATACGAGAGCCACTCAGGAGTTTGCGCTTCCCGTCCAGCACCAAACTGGCCAGGAGCGCCCGTAATTTATGGACACGCGTCAGTATGAGACGAAAGTTGATTCAGAGATGACCGGACGGAAATTTACATTCTGCTGAACATTTTTCCTTAATGCAGGCGTGACGGTTAAAGTTGGTGCCTTTTAGATTTGGAGAACTCAAACAAACTGACAAACTAGAGACTCAACCAGGAGTGGTTTTTAGGATTAGTTCTAAAAATCTGGATTAGTCCTAAAAATGTAAAATCTGGATTAGTAGTAATATCTGTATCTGTTCTCTTGTGTCTCTGGTTTCTGAAGCTCAGATTTTTTGGGACTCCTTGCTTGTGGTTCATGTGAAGATGTGACTTGTACGAGCAGAACTGACTGATTTTGATTATGATCTAGTTTAATTTTGATAATGTTTGTTACCAACAAAGTGAAGTGAAGGTTTATTACTTGCTAATTTTCTAATTTTGCTTAGACGTGTTTTTGATGCGTATACATTTATGACTTTAAGTGCCATGTTAAAGGGAAATATGCCACACTGAAAATTCGATATGTTTTCTTTCTATATTTTTATTATTATTAAAAGATCACGTTTTGTTTACACTGGTGAAATGTGGTTTATTATGTTTAGGTTTTTATAAGCAGGATAATTTTCATCTTTAATTTTCATGTAGGAGTGGTTTGGCCCTACATGATGGAAAATATATATATATACATAAGAGACGGGATGGTACAGTGTGCCCATGGTTCGGTAGGTATCACGGTTTTTTGGCCGTGGTATCTGTACGGTTTTGGTACATTAATGTTGTCTTAGCTCTAACATCCAGTAGGTTATTAACGATTATTTGCACAACTGGAACAACTCGTTTACCAAAAGCGGTCGAGCAATTTTTCTAGAATCGAAGCTTTGTTTAATTCCTTTCACTCACTGGAGCATGCGCCGCTTGTGTTTGACACGGATGCTTATTGGTGACGCACGTTTTCAGTTCCACGATTAAGGCGAGACCTGGTCCCTCTGTATGTGAAGTATTTGTTAGATATTCTGCGCACAGATACAGAAGTAAATGCATAAAAACACGCTCCGGTTCAGTCAAATCCCCCGCTTTATTACAGACTAAACTCATATTTTAGCTGATAAATAACAACAACTAGCGTTCCGCTTACAATACAGATATTTTGTAGTGTTTGTTCTGGAAGCGCGTCCATCGCGTTATTGTGACCTGGCGCTGAGTGACGTGTGGGGGACTGTGGAAAATATAGTTCTCTCCCAGAAAGACCAAAAACAGCTCATTTTATTGGCCAAAATAAGTCCAAATTAGTTAGAAATTATTCACATTTTTAGTTTTAAGCCAATTTGGACTGATTTTGACTGATACAGTGAGCATTTTAGTGAGAGCTGTGAGCGCTCAGACACACTGCACGCATGTTTACACAGCTGACCGCCCTGTGATCAGATGGGCCCGGTTCCACTCCCGGACCACTGAGGTACTCATGAGCAAGATACTGTCCCCATGCTCCTCCAGGTTAAGGGTCTTGCTCAGGGACACAGTGGTGGTAGTGCTGGAGGTGGGATTCGAACCCATCACTTACTTAATAACCTGATTGTTTTTTTAACCTTTTCAAGTTACAAAGTATGTTCAAAACTCCCTCCTTTCACACAAAAAAAAGTCTACAACAATTTTGGGGGGGCAGAGAGCAGTGCTTGGGACCGGTACCTTGCGTGTGAGTACCTCAGTGGTACCTTTACTGATTTGGGAATTGAACCAGCGAACGTCCAGTCACAGGTCCAACTCCCAAACTGTTACTGTGTATGTCATAGCATAAGTAAGAAAGATCGCTCTTCTTTTAGGGTCGGAGGACAAAGAAAGTCGGTGTCTAGATGTGACTGGTCGGTCCAACGCCGGTGGGAAAAGCCTACGTAGGAGCATAAGAAGGTCAAATAGTGACCTCAATACATGACCTTTGACCTCTAATGATGTTCCGAATTCTTCCAGGTTTGGAACATCGGTGAGAAAATTCCCGTAATGATGGAGTCGGTACAAAGGGAAGACGCTTGGCTGTGGGTTTGTGTGTTTGTCCAGTAATGCCGCTGGAGTGCATGTGAGAGAGGGATGAGAGGGAGAGAGGGAGGATATCTACTGACAGACGAGAGTTAGTCTTTCAGACTCGAGGCATGAGGAAGTGAAGCAGCAGCGTCTCTCTCTTACCCCAAAAACACTGATTATACCTTCGAGGTAAGAGCTGCTCTCGTGCCTTATTTATTTATTTATTTATTAATTGATTATTTGAGGCTGCAAACTGCACATTTTAACTAGAGCTCTGTAGTCAGATGTTACACTGACGCTGTTGAGATGTAAAACAACTAAATACAGTGTAAATATATAAAATACTATTTATTTATTTATTTGCTTAGTCATGTTGATTAGTTTAGACATGAGTTAAAAATATAGTTTAGATTTATTTTAAACCTTATGAGGCTGCAAACTGCACATTTTAACTAGAGCTCTGTAGTCAGACGTCACACTGACGCTGTTGAGATGTAAAACTGAACTATATACAGTATAAATATATAAAATAGTAATTACAAAAGTTATATTATTAACTAAAAATACATTAAAACTCACAATAATGATGATTAACTGCATATACATACTTCATACTTCTCTCTCTCTCTGTTATGACAGTGTTATGATACGAGTTCTACACTATTTTACACTCCTACTATATATCTTCTCTTGGTTGTGAGCATGTTTCTGATGATTATTATTATATTGTTATTAATCAGCATGTTGTGTCTCTTTAGCTGCCGGCTATAAACCATGAGAGTCCTGAGTTTACTGATTTTTCTCTTTGCTGCATCCGCTGAGTCGCTTCTGCCAGGTTTGTACCAACAACAACTAAAATATAAACTACTGCGCTGTATAAAAGTCTTGAGCCGCCCCTCGTTTCGTTTTTTATTTTGATATGATAACCAGGGAACACGTGCCACAACTCCGTAGGTAAACAAACAACTTAAAATGATGGTTTCTACAATTTCCACTACATTTTAGGAGTTTTCTGTGTTGTAGCTGTTGTGGTGGTGGCGTAGTGGTTAGGACACTCGCATCAGGACCATGAGGTCGTGGGTTTAAATCCTACCTCTGGCCTTACCCTTACTGGGTTCCTGAGCAAGATGCTTAACCCCAAGTTGCTGCAGGGAGACTGTCCCTGAAATTAGGAAATGGAAGTCGCTGTGGATAAATGCCATAAATGTAATATTTTCAGTAGTAGGCAGCTTGAATGATGTTGTCTTTCTAACACAGGTACAAATTTGACAAAAGCATCAACAGAGAATGAACCCAGCGTTCCCGAAATGAGCTCTGACTCCATCAAACCTCAAATTCCTGCTTCGGAGAAACTGGGCGACCAGATGTCCAAAACCCGTGTCTTTAGTACGTCAACAGAGACGGAGGAGACTGTGGATTCCCACGCTGAGGGAGCACGTGACATAGAAGGTGAAACTCCTGGAGAAGATGAACAAGAGGAAGATGAGAAAAGAGACGACGAAAAGATGAATTTATTAGAATTTATTGTGACGGGAGAGAAAGGCCATGTTCTCAAAAAGCAGATTTTGGATCATTCAAAGAGCGTCGACGAACGTCCATCTGAAAATTCCCCAACCGTCTCTCAGACTTATCATGAACCAAGCGGTCATCAGTCGGCCGTCCCGACGTTTACGCCACTTCGTGTTGCATTTATGAAACAAACAGTTTTAACTAAAATTGAGACGACCGTCCACCCGTCTTCCAGCAAAACCAGCAACAACGAGTTCGTCTCACTTATTCCCACTGGGACAGGCCACTCCAAACTTCGCCCAAAAACAGAAAGCAAGAAAGCCACTGTTGTTGCCATGGCAACGGCAGCGAGGACCAAATCCACTTCCTTCCGTCCCAAACCACAACCGGCAGTTTCAAAAATTAAAGTAAAAAAAGTAGCGGGCAACGTGATGAAAAGCAAGCCGACGACGAATCCCAAAGTGAGGGAGAGAGAAACTAAAGTGGTGAGCAACAAGAAACGTGTGGAAAAGTTAAAAGAGGAGAAGGAAGAGTCGACGTCTGCTCCGTATTTTCCTTATTTTACAGATGAATACTGTCCTCCTGAATGTGCCTGTTACGGGAGGTGTGTATAAAATATATCCTTCTATACGCTCTAATTAGTGTTGGGGAGTAGACGGAATACATGTACCAACGTTACGTATTCAGATTACAAATGACGGGTAACTGTATTTGAACTGTAACTGAAATTAGAATACAGTTACACACTGGAACACAAAATGATTCCAAACTCGAATGTTTGCCACTTGTCTGCATCATGTTTTTCTCCGTCAGTGAATAGCAGGCGACATGTATCACGGTACAGTAGCGTTCTTCATGGTTACCATAGTCACATAGTCACACCCCCAAGGTATTCAGGGGTGTGTCCACCAAACGTGGTTTTTGTTCTGGTAGCGCCTATTTTTGATACAAATCCAATGAGCTTCAGCGTTCAGAGCGCTAAGCGGCTTCGGCGGAATAAAAGACTTCGGTGGAGACGGTTGTTACTGCAGTGCTCAACTTTTAGAACAGCGTTGGGCTCATCAATGTCACTTCTCTCTTGTTAGCCAATCAAAATGGAGGAAGGGGCGGGACATACACAGTCAGGAACTCACTACAAACGGCGGTGTATCTGGAGCAGCTGGAGAGGCTTATTTTGGCTTTATTTACACAGTTTGAATAAAAAACTACAATGATGTGATCAAACCCCTAATCGGTGCTGCTCTCCCAGCTGATTTCCTGCATGGTTTATCTCATGCACCCAGTCTCTGCGTCCCCAAGACATGTGAGTATCGAGTTCAAATGCTGCCGTTAACGCCAAGATGCCACTTCTCTCCAGGGTGAATATGATCTCTTTTATGTCGACTAAACTACCAGCTCAAAGGAACACGTTACAATGTTTACATGAAATAGGAACGATCGAGGAAGTGACCGATGGCGCTTTTCGTAACTTGAGTGGCGAGAAAACCCTCTGGAAGTGAGGTTATGACCGCTCTCAGTGCAAAAAATGCATTTGGTGGACACAGGGCCTTAAAGGCACGCACACAATACAACTAAACACAATCGTTTTGTGAAAACTGTGCTTTAATCTTTTACACGTATCCACAGAATCCAGCGTTTTGAACAAGGCCAATATGATAAAAAGCAATTATTGTCTGATTCCGATATGATTCCGATATTATCGTGCATCGCTAGTTAGTAGTGCTGCTAATTTTAATCAGCTACTTTCCAATACTGACTGTAAATGATCGTCCGATTATCATCCAGCTGTGGCAATGGTGTTAAAATCTCTCACATTTAAATGTGGTCTGCATTTTCGTTGTCCAGGGTGGTACAATGCTCCGACAAGCACCTTGACAACATTCCGTATGGCATTCCCTACAATTCCCGCTACATCCTCCTCATGAACAACCGCATCGACGCTCTCCCTCTGGACCTGCTCTCCGAGTACGTCTCCATGGAGTTCCTGGCGCTTAGCAACAACCTCCTTAACGACAGCTCTGTCGAGGGTGCTTTTGAGGGCATTCCTGCGCTCAAAAAGCTGCACCTGGAGCACAACCTCTTCCAGAACGTTCCCCTGGACCTTCCCGCTTCGCTGGAGGAGCTCCGATTGGATGGAAACCGGGTGAGCGCCCTGTCGGAGTCGGCATGGCGACAATGCCCGGGCATCGTCCTTCTCAGTCTTAGCAACAACAGTTTGGGGGATGCGTCGCCCTCGACGACGATGCCGCCCGGAGTTCTGTCCCCTCTGACCAGCCTTCGCACCCTCAGCCTCGCCCACAACCGTCTGAACTCCATCCCCCTGGACCTTCCGCTCAGCATCCAGGAGCTCTATCTCCGCGGCAACCGCATCCAGCACTTTCCAGGAGGTGTTTTCCTTGGGAACGCCGAACTCCGGGTGCTGGATTTGAGCGTCAACCGGTTGATGGACAAGGGCTTGAGCGAGGGGTCTTTGGCGAACGTCAGTCGCTTGGAGAGCCTGAATCTGGAAGGGAACTTCCTGAAGCAGGTTCCGCGTCGTCTCCCGCGTTCCCTGAAGACACTGAATTTGGAAGGTAACGCCATCGCTAGCGTGGGGAAGGCGGCGTTCCGTGCGCTGCCGAACCTGGAGCACCTGGGCTTGAGGCGCAACAAGATCGGCAGGGTGGCTTCCGGAGCGTTCCGCATGCTGCCGCTGCTGCACCAACTGGACCTGAGCCACAACGTGCTACGAGAAGTTCCGCGCCGCCTCCCGTCCTGGCTGGTCTCCGTGACGATCAGCAATAATAAGATTGGGGCGGTGGCCAGGGATGCGTTCTGCTGGAGCGACGGCGGTGGTGAGGTGGCGAAGCCCTCGAGGCTGGTGAAGGTGCAGCTGGAGAACAACCTGCTGGATTTGGGCAGACTGGACAGCAGGGCGTTCGACTGCCTCAGAGGGTACCAGGTGCTTCACTTCTATTAGCGTTAGTCATTCACAATTCACAAATTTACAAGTTAAAAATATAGTTTTGCCAGAAAAATTTCCAAATGAAAGTTCTTTGAGAGAAAAGAACCGGGACATTCTCTAGCATATTCAGTTTGTATAATTGTGAGGAAGAAAATCTCAAATTTTACGAGAAAACAATCTCAGATATTCTCTGATAAGTCGTAAAGCTGTGAGCAAAATAATTGCAGGAATCAGCAAAATGTTCGAAGTTAACATCACAAATTTGAGGGAAGAAATGGACATAGAATAAAATAGAGAATTGGAAAATTGATTTTCAAGATTAGGGGCGGGACATACACAGTCAGGAACTCACTACAAATGGTGGTATAACTGAAGCAGCTGGAGAAACTCATTTACACAGTTTGAATAAAAAACTACAATGATGTGATCAAACCCCTAATTGCTGCTACTCTCCCAGCTGTTTTCCCGCACGGTTTATCTCATGCACCCAATCTCTACGTCTCCAAGACGTGTGTGTATCTAGTTCAAACGCTGCCGCTAACGCCAAGGTGTCATTTCTCTCCAGTGTAAATGTAATCTCTTTGTCAGCTAAACTACTGTCTCGATATTATTGTGTATCCCTAGTCAGTAGTGTCATAAAGTACATAAAGTATTCACCGGAACTGAAGAACGTGTTCGAAGCCATTCAGAAGGTTCTCATGCACCTTGATACCAACCTTTCTACGAGGGTGCAGTCTTTCACAAAGTGCTGAGGTGCTGAGATGGAGGAATATGAACTCTGGTGACATTGTATGCTGTCATGATGGAAGGTCACAAGGGAGATTATGATTATGAACAGTTATGATTGAGGTACACATGCTTATGTGAGCTTTTCTTTGAGGGAGCGTCTTTTGTTTGTTCTTTAAGGCTCCAGTTTAATATGCGTGTGTTGCACAATCAAGATGGACGTTGTGAGTTCTTATAGGACTCAGTCTGTTAAAGTCACAGTGTTCAAAGAACGAGAGTTTCTATTTAAAGGTTCTGTTCATATGCAGTCGTCATGTTTGATGAGCAGTTAGCTGAGTAATCTAACAGTTTATCGTTTGCATTATTGTGGAGCTTATGACTTTGCTTTAGAAATTGGTGATATTACAGGATTTTTTTTATCTTTTAAATAGGTCCAGCAACAAGTGTTTGTATGCACACAATTTGACAGGGCTTGTTTTGTGACGGTGTTCAAAGATGTAAACGTTCTGATCATATGCAGTCAGGCATGTTTGATATATTGTTAGCCTAATAATTTGGGCACACATTCTTCTTGTGCTGCTTTGCTGACGTGTGTGTGTGTGTGTGTGTGTGTGTAAACACAATGTTGAAAAAGGAGAGTGGAATAAAAAAGTATTGAATAGTTAAATTATCCATTGTCTCTGTCTTGATTGTTAAAATGAACGTTATTAATTGCCTCGTATTTCAGTAAACTTACAAAGTAAATTTAAAGGGACTTAGAAATGTAAGGCAACCAGCTGCAAAGTAAGTTTTCTCAACTTTTTCGAGTTACAATAGTTGACCCAATTTATTGTTTCACTCTCAGTAATCTCTGTCAACTTACAGTTACTTACTGAATCAAGTCCGCTCAACGCACATCTGCTTCACAGATGGCGGGTTTCAATTCAACTTTGCCCATTTAGATATTGTAAATATTGTCTTCTGACTGTGTTTCTTACACAGGTACAAATTTGACAAAAGCATCAACAAAGAATGAACCCAGCGTTCCCGAAATCAGCTCTGACTCCATCAAACCTCACGTTCCTGCTTTAGAGAAAGAAAAAATAATTGTGGGCAACGTGACGAAAAACAAGCCGACAACGAATCCCAAAGTGATGAGAGAAAACGAAAGTGGAGAAACGTGTGGAAAAGAGGAGAAGGAAGAGTCGACGTCTGCTCCGTAGGTCATTTTATGGATGAATACTGTCCTCCCGAATGTGCCTGTTACGGGAGGTGTGTATAAAATATGTACAGTGTTTTGAAAAATTACAATACGGTAAAAAGCATTTATCGGCTGATTCCGATATGATTCCGATATTATCGTGCATCGCTAGTTAGTAGTGTTGCTAATTTTAGTTAGCTACTCTCCAATACTCACTGTAAATTATTGTGTGATTATCATCCAGCTGTAGCAATGATGTTAAAATCTCTCACATTTAAATATGCTCTGCATTTTCTTTGTCCAGGGTGGTACAGTGTTTCCGACAAACACCGTGACAACATTCCATGTGGCATTCCCTACAAATCCTGCTACGACCGAGTAAACAATCTCAGACAAGGAAAAAGGAAAAAACTTTTAAAAAATGTATGCAAAATCGGAATTCGAAGAAAAATAATTGCAAGAATAAACAACATGTTTGAGGTTAACATCACAAATGTAAGGGACATAGTACTACTGCAGAGGCTTGATTAGTGGAGCTCATAGATCTAGTTTAACTTGAATAACTGTAGAATATGGGACGTGTATAAGCTGTAGGTGAAGGATAATCAGTATTGTTGTTTCTCCGTTAGTGCATTGCTGCTGAATTTCTTTGTAAACACTGTTTAATGATAGAATAAAATGTAAGTTTCATATTCTACTCGTCTTCTTTCTTTGAGCAAGCATTCATCAGCGTTTACACTCCTCTCACTGAAGGTATGTCTGTTTGAAGAGGATTCTCACATGTTAAAGTCAAAGTAAACGTTGAGGCAGTTGGTGGCGTAACGGGAGGGTGTTCAACCTGTGATCAGTAAAGTTACCACTGAGGTACTCATGAGCAAGGTACCGTCCCCAAGCACTGCTCCCCGGGCGCTTGTTAGCTGCCCACTGCTCCTTCATGGATGGGTCAAATGCAGAGGTCACATTTGGTTGTGGTGCACTGTGTGTTGTGCTGTGGTGTGTTCACAATGACAAATAATCGCAAATAATCAAACAAATCTCATCTCTGCTATATACTGTACAAGTACACAGAGAGACGAGACGACGTGGCTCCAGTTTTAACAGTGCAAAAAACAAAGAACAAATAAGGCACACAGAATTAAACCATACGTGAATAGAATATAAAATACACATTTTAAATTAGAGGTAGATGATGTCTGGATGATGTTAAAATCTAGTGGCCAGTAATTTTTTTCAGTTAAACGAAAATACGATGGAGATTATTCTCTTCTTCTTCCTCTTTCAGCTTTTCCCTTCAGGGGTCGCCACAGCGAATCATCTGTCTCCATCTAGTCCTATCTTCTGCATCCTCTACCCTCACACCAACTAACTTCATGTCCTCTTTCACCACATCCATAAATCGCCTTTTTGCTCTTCCTCTCAGCCTCCTGCCTGGTGGCTCCAACCTCAGCATCCTTCTACCTATGTACTCATTGTCTCTCCTCTGGACGTGTCCAAACCATCTCAGTCTGGCCTCTCTGACTTTATCACCAAAACATCTAACATGAGCTGTCCCTCTGATGAACTCATTCCTGATCCCATCCATCCTCGTCACCCCCAAAGAGAACCTCAACATCTTGAGCTTTGCAACCTGCGATGGAGATTATTCTCTAATTCTGAATATCTTGTCTTTACGCTCTCAACTCGTGCTGGACTCTGTCTTCCTCATTTATCATCATTGGCAGGTATAAGCACGGAAAACATCGGATATCGGCACTGACCAGTAATTCCTATATCGTGCATCCCTAGTGAATGCAGAATTTCTCAGAAGCTGATCATATGACTCCATGTGTACGACGGCAGGTACGTAATTTAGTAGAAATCTTAGATTCCGATTTTAAACAAATGAACACTATAGTAAAGGTTATTTCAACTTTGCACAGTTTCTTCAAGTTCTTCCTGATGTTTGCTGATTTAGAGAGATTTATACATGCTTTGTTCTTTCTTTATACAGTAATGCGGTGGAAATTTTTGGAAAAATGACAATTTGAGTAAATTCCCTAAAGGACGTTAAAAAAAGGCGCCATAGACACTATAAACATATCAAAACTTCTTTAATAGCACCATCACATAGAAATATATACTCTCTCTTTCTTTCATTCATTCATCTCTTCCTTGCTCCTGTATCTTGCTCCCTTCCCTCTCTCTCTCTCTCTCTCTCTCTCAATGTCTCTCAATCTCTCCGTCTCGCTCTACATCTCTCCGTCTCGCTCTACATCTCTCCCCCTCATTCTCCATCTTCAACGTGAGCTCCTGTGTGCTCATCTCATCCCTTTCTTTCCTTCTTTTCCAACTCAATCTCTCTCTCCATGTCTCTCACTCTCTCACCCCTCTGTCTAACTCCCCGTCTTCTCTCCCCTCTTCCCTGTATTCTCCCCTTCTCTCTCTCTCTCTCTCTCTGTCTGTCTCTTGCTCATTATAAATACATATTTATCACTCTTTCTTTCCCTCTCGCTCTCCCCGTTCTCTCTGTCCTCACTTTCCTCTTTTTCTTTGACACTTGCTCTCCTTCCACTCCCCCTTTCTCTCTTTCGCTCTCGTTCTCTGCAGACGGGTCTCCATCATGGATACTCAACTCTCATTCATAAATACTCCCTCTTTTCTGGCGCTGTCTTTACTGCCATCTTTTTCAGTGTGTGTTTTTACAGGTTGTCCACTAGATGGTGCAGGAGACTGTGGTTTCCGTGTGTGTTTGAGGTGGAGATCATTGACTATGGAAAACTGCTGAGAGTCTGAAATCCTGCTGCAAATGTAAATTCCACTAAAGCAGTCAGTGTTTAGATGATAAATCAGAAATTCAATTTAAAATAACATTCATATCTCTATGATAAATGTGTAAGTCCGATAGCGGAGCGTTTGTGGGAGAACGTCATGCAGAAGACAAGGTTTTCACATGAAACTTTTATAAACCACAAGAACGTGTGAAAATATTGTGGTTGTGGAGGTTAAAGGAGGGTGGGGATGGAGGGATGAGGGGGAGAGAGAGAGGAGGAGGTGGGTTTGTGAGGCCGGTGTGTGTGTGTGTGTGCAGCAGAGCCACGTGGCAGCAGCAGGAGACAGCTGTAGGACGTAAGGAGCGAGGGATGGGGGAGGGAGAGAGAGAGAGAGAGAGACAGCAGGAGAAAGGAGGAGACAGTTCGCGGGGAAAGAGAGAGGGATGTGTGCTGAAGGTGAAGAGCAGCTGCTCCAGCGTCTCCCTCTAATCCTGCAGGACCCTGACCTCTACTCTTCCCTCTCTCTCTCCATCTCTCCTCCCTCATTCCCTACAGACAGCTCTCCATCTTCAACCTGAGCTCCTGCATGCTCATCTCCCATTCTCTCTCCCTCTCTCTTCTCCTCTCTTTCTCTCAGCGCCTGCCATTCTTTCATTCTTTTCATCCTCGATCTCTCCCTCTGTTGCTCTCTCTCCTTCTCTCAAGCTCTCCCTCCCTCTATCCTGCCTCTCGCTGCCTTCTCTCTCTCTCTCTCTCTCTCTCTCTCCTAACCCCTTTTCTTTCTTTCTCCCTCTCTCTCTCTCTGTATATTTCAGTCTTTCATTCCATGTCCCCTTTCCTTTCTCTCTTTTATTTCATGTTTTCTTTCTTTCTCTCAATTTCTCCTTCCCTCAATCCTTCCTGTCACCCCCTTCTCTCTCTTTCTCTCTCCTTTATTCCCCCTTCTTTCTTTCTTTCTTTCTCGTCTCTCTCTATATCTTTCACCCTCTCTCCCTCTCCCTTTCTCTCTGTATATTTCACTCTTTCATTTCCTGTCACCTTTCCTTTCTCTCTAACCCCAGCTCTTTTCAATTTTCTTTCTTTCTTTCTTTCTTTTTTTCTTTCTTTCTTTCTTGCTTTCTTTCTTTCTTTCTTTCTTTCTTTCAATTTCTCCCTCCCTCTATTCTGCCTTTCACCCCCTTCTCTCTCTCTCTCTCTCTTTCACCCTCTTACCCCTCACTCTTCCTCTCTATTTCTCTCTCTCACCCCCTTTTTTCGATCTTTCTCATGCTGTCTCTGTCTTCTCCCTCTTTTTCTCTTTCTGCACCTTATTCCGCTCTCACTCCCCATTCCAACTCCCTCTGTCCCTCTCCTTCCTCCTTCTCTCTCTCTCTCAGTCCCTTGTCTTTTTATTTCTCTTCTTCTATTACTCGTTCTATCCCTTCACTCCCCCTTCCTTCCTTTCTTTCTTTCTTCCCCCTGTGTCTCGCTCTCTCTTCTTGCCGTTTTTTTAATTTTTCTTTATTTGTTCCTTTTTTCTTATTCCCTCTCCATGTCTTTCTCCATTCCTGACCATCTCTCTCTCTCTCTCTCTCTCTCTGTCTCTGACATATTTCACTCTTTTATTCTCTTTCTTATATAAAATGAGAGTTGTTGAATATGGATATGTCAGTACAAACTGAAAAAATAGGTATATTTAAGAGAATACAAGTATATAGTAAGATATTGTTACAGAGTGTATATTTGTTACATGATTTTGTGTGTGTGTGTGTGTGCTGCAGAGTATAAGGTATGGAGTGGGATTAGCGGGAAAAAGAGGGCTGTTAAGGTGTTAGAGGAATGTCGGACAGATTATAAAGAGTAGCTGATGTGTGGATGCTCTGGCCTGAGGGTCTCACTTCTAAAACACACACACACAGTCTATCTATTACTACAGTATCTTTGTGAGGTCTTTCCATAGGCTCCCATAATGACTAGATGTATATAATCTTACACCTACACCTAATCCTAACCCTAACCTTAACCTCAGTAACCAAAAGCACATCTTTTACCTCTTTTAGTTTCTCAAATAAAACAAGCACATTTTCTATAAAGTCATTTCTCCTCATGGGGACCTCTCAAATGTCCCCACAAAGCCCAAAAAAACAGATAAAAGTGATTTTAGGGACAAAAAGGTCCCCACAATGCAATAAATACATGAACACACACACACACTCTTGTACTTATATAGTAGTGAGGACCTCTATTGACTTCTATATTACTGTATGTAAATAATACTACACCTAACCCTAAACATAACTCTAACCATAACCTCAGTAACCAAAAGCTAATCTTTCTACACTTTTAGTTTTGCAAATAAACTTGTTTTTTTTTTTTTTTTTGGTAAAAGCAGTTTAAAGAAGTGAGGACCACTAAAAAAGTCTTCACTTCCCAAAAATGTCCTCACTCTGTTGGTTAAAAACTCATTTTGGTTCTCACTAAGTAGCAAGTACAAGAACACACACACACACACACACACACACACTTACACACACACACACACACACATGCACACTTACACACGCACACACACACATACACACACACACTTACACACACACACACATGCACACTTACACACGCACACACACACTACACACACACACACACTTACACATGCACACACACACACACATCCACACTTACACACGCACACACACACATACACACACACTTACACATGCACACACACACACACATACACACATGCACACTTACACACGCACACACATACACACACACACACTTACACACGCACACACGCACACACACACACACGCACACACACACACACACGCACACTTACACACGCACACACACACACTTACACACGCACACACACACACACACACATGCACACTTACACACGCACATACACACACATACACACACACACTTACACATGCACACACACACACACACATGCACACTTACACACGCACACACACACACACTTACACACACACACACACATACACACACACACACACACATCAGGCAGACTGGAGAACACAGTCGTGTACCATACCAAATACAAGACAATCAAACTCCTCCCTAAAAACGTCTGCTCTGTCCAGACTCATCTCATCTTGTCAGATCTGGTCTCATCTTATCCTCTTCCTCTTCTTTTTCGCTCACTTCCTGTCATTCATTCTTTCTCTTCTATCTCTCCCTCCTCTTCTCCCTCTCTATTCTTCTCTCTACCTCCTTCTCGCCTTCTCTCCCTCTCTGTAACCTGTCATCACCATTACTCTTTCTTTCCCTCTCTCTAATTCTCGTTTTCCATCCTTCTCTCAGTCTCTCCCACTCTCTAACTCTGCCTCTCATCCCCTTTTCTCTCCCGCTCCCTCTTCCTTTCTCCGTCTTAATTTTTTTCCCTTTCTCTATCTCTCTCTCTCTCGCTCTCTCTCTCTCTCATCATGGGTAAAGAATGTCTAGGGGAAAAGGGGGAAAAAGGAGTGCAGGAAATGAAACCACACCCTGGAAAGGGACACAGCCAGAGCGTCAGACTCAGCAGCTCTAAAACAACAAAGGGTCGGGTTAAAACCACGCAGCAGGAGCAGAGCGAGACGGGCCAGACGGGATCTTCTTCTCTTTATGATAATAACACACATTGCAGTGGAGCAGCTTTATTATCCTGAGCCATGCTGCCATCCCTCATTCATATACCCAGCATACAATAAATATGCCTCAAAAAGTGTAAGCACCAGTTGATTTTATTAAGAATCAGGATTCAACATTCTAATTTTTTCTAAATGCTAAAATAACCCTAAACCTTATTTGTCACATAAACAAGTAGACACAGTGAATTGAACCCGGGAAGTAAAGTGGTGAGTACTAATGTCAAATATGAGAAGTGTTTATTACTAGTTCTTATCAGTAGTTTTATATATGAGTAAATATCTAATACTTATAGGTTACATAAGTAATCTAACTTGATGCGGTGCTTAGCGCTGTTGCCTCACAGCGTGAAGGTTGTGGGTTTGATCTCCTGGTTGGTCGTGTGCTCTCCCAGTGTTGATGTGGGATTTCTCTGGGTGCCCCAGTTTCCTCACACAGTCCAAAACCATGTGTTATAGATTGATTGGTTACTCTTGGTTATAGAGTGATTGGTTATTGACTCGTGTTGTAGATTTATAGGTGACCCTGACAGGGTTTAAGTGTCTCAGATAAATGTAAGGGTTAATGCACTCATAAGTACTAGCTTTTATAACTCTTTTAACTTCTCGTACACTTAAAAGTAACCAAAAAGTAGGCAAATTTGGTTTCTAGGTATATAATACAATAAATGTTATGATATGGTAATGTGTTATTAGGTTATAAGTTTTGACTCCCTCTGCCCTGGCCCCACTCACCCCTCCTGTACTATATTCAATAACTTAAACACACATCATTTTTATTGGTCGTCTTTATACACTCTGCTCACCATAACCCTGAATGGGATTAAATGCTTCTGATAATGAATGAATAAATACGCAGCATGTTTATTTGGCCAGTGCATCTTTTTGCGTGAGGACCAGGTATTTTTATAGTGTTTATGTTAAATATAATGTCATTATAAATCATAATAAAAACCACTGCTCTTCACTGTCGAGCTCCAGCAGCTCCATGAGAAAACTGGAGAAGGTGGGAGACTGCAGAGCTGCAGTTCCAGCAGGAAGAGTGAGGTGGCGCCTGAGTCGGGGAAGAAACGAGAGAGAAAGAGAGAGCGAGAGGGAGGAGGAGGAGGAGGAGACAGAGAGGGGGAGAGAGTTAGAGACAGGACCATGGGAGCCAGACGGACCTCCATATTCACACACCGGCTCACACTCACATACGTTAGAATTAAAATCAAAGTCTAGTTTATCGGCCAAGAAAATAAATGCTTACAAGGAATTCCAGTTGATGTTTTGCTCCAATATGAAAATTAACATATATATGTATATAATCTATATGTAATATATATGTATATAAACACTTACAAGAATAGTACATGTACTTTAATAGTGGTATACTCCAACTTATATATGTAACTTAAGTTTCCTTAATAAGATACATTTTAATATTAATTACATTTTTAATAATTTTAGGTAAAGGACAGTTCATATTATTCAAGTTTAACTACAAAAATGCCTTTTGAATGATTGTTATGGTCAACGATGTAAAAAGTACATTTAACTCATAAAATCAATGCTATAATAATAATAATAATATCAATAATTAGTAAATAAAAAATAAAATAAACATTGATAAAGATAGCACAAGTATGAGGCAAAGCAAAAAATTATACTGCAGAGCTTTATATATATATATGCAAAATGAAAAACATATAAATATATATGCACTGTCACTATTTATATAGACCACTTGTAGTTATAGACAGTAGTTTAGATACTCAAGTTATAAATATGTTATGAGAAATGGAATATAAAACATAACATACGAATTGGAACTGATGTGCATACATACATTACACATTATATTGTATTGCATGCAACAATATTTATTTTTGGAGATTGCAAAACGGGTGCAATAATAAATGAGACAGTGAGTGCATGCACAGCTGGAAGCCACGCATGAGAATCCGCCTGCACACACAGATACAGTACGTATATACACACACGGATAAACACACACACACCCATGCAGCATGGTGGAAAAGCTGGGACTCCACAAGGGGGCCACTGCGTTTGCTTTTCGGGACAGGAGGAGGAGGAGGAGGATGAGGGGAGGTCTTCACAGCTCAACACAGCCACTGTTTACTTCATTTATTCACTGCTTGATACACAACACAGACCCAGTTCGAGCTCTGCTCCTTTTGCTGAACTGCAAAACTCTTCAACGTAACACACTGCGTAAGACCAACTAAAAATCTGTGAATTTATAACAGGTTAAAAGATTGAAGATTATATTGTCATATTGCTCAAAGAGACTAAAACACCAGTGTTGGGGGTTGAAACATTCAGTATATTCTTGTTACTGTTCAACAATCTGATGATACTCGTCTCTATTCTCATTATTTGGGAACATTGTAATGTAAGAGGATTTCAGCTCTAATGTGGATCGTAGCATTTCTTCACCTCGTCAGCGTTACTAGAAGCAGCAACTTGATGCTCATCAGTGACTGGTTGGTTGGTGTTGTGTGTCATGCTGCTGTTTGACGTGTGTTGGTAAATGTAAGTAGCAGCAGAAGTCTAGCTTGTTGTAAATCTCTTATTTTACAAACTTCATCTTCTTGTTGTGTGTTTGTTCTACGGATGCAAGCTAACGTCTAGAAGTTGAATTATTCACCGTCGTCTTTCAGAGGCTGCTTCAGTCGACGTTAGTTAGTCAGCTAAGATGGATAGATAGTTCTCCTGTTCAATCAGTTGCTCATTTTGCTGAGCTAAAATCCATCATCATCATCATGTTACAAGCAGATCAACTCCCTGTGTTTACATTCTCATTTGACCAGGAATAAATTGCAGGGTTGCCAACTTTGGTCAGTTGACAGGAGTGAGATTTAGAAATTTTGGATGTCCGAGCGTCGGGGTCACGCTTTTTGTCACTCTGACGTTACTCTAACTAAAAGTTACCATTTGCTTGCTACACAAAGGATAAATTATATGGCTTTATATTCAGACAATGACGGATGAAGTACAGTTGAGTATGTATATATATTGTTACTACACGGGTATGTTTCCCAAAACCATAGTTACTACTACTTTAGCACCTAACATAGTGTTGCTAACGTAGTTAGGGTTAGGGTTGGGTTTTTGGGAAACACACCCCAGTTTTTTTTTTTTTTAATAAAGGATGTTTTTCTTAGATTAATAATCGTCAATTTCACACAGAACCTTCACCTCCGTCCTAATGGCTCTGAACAACTTTATACCAAAGATGTTGGATGGGCAGCCGGACGTAACTGACGTAATGGGGGCAAATATTTTCAGCGAATCAACAGTCAAAGAAAAGTGCATAGATAATGCACAAGACTGATTACCTGCAGATTAAATGCAGTGACTTAGGAGTTTAGAGCCCATTTACGACTAGAGCGTTTTTCTTGTGATTCAGAAATAATTTTCTTGTCTAGTCTAGTGATCAACTCAGCATATGAGTGAACAATTAAAAAATATATAATAATGGTTAGATTTGTCGTGAGATTTCTTGCTTGAGCGTGAGAACCCTAAAGTGAGCTGTTATGCAGTGTTGGAGCACAATTTGTACTCTGAAAAGTAATTAAAATAATTACGTCATTAATACATATTTATGTAATAACAAAGAACATAACTATAAAGTGCAAGTATAAATTTAAAGTATTTCACATTGTGTTGTGTATTAACTATACTGATGAAAATATAATTGATTTTCATGATTGTAGTTTCAAAAAGTATTGTTTGTCTGTAGCTTTGTCCATAATTTTGGCAAAATTTTACTGATTTTTAACATTTTTTACACTTTTGTATTTAGAATTCATTTTGATCATTTTATTCATTTTCATGTGAATGCATAATACAATTTTAACATGAATGGTGCAATTTGTGATCAAATTTAGCATTTGCCTGTTTTTTGCAATCAAAATTTTAAGTAAAGTTGGATCATGCTGCTGCAAATTCAATTATAAATTCAAATTACAATTTTTAAAATTGCCAAACTTGTAGGCCTTGCTTCAGAGCTCCATGTTTTGTCTCACCACGTTGTGATGGTCCGCTCCATGCTAATGTTTGCTAAAGTTAACGTTCCTTCATCAGTAGTGTTTAGTCAGACTTGCTCAGCTCCTAAAGGACTTTTTCTTTGTTGGTTTTTTCTTTTTTTTGGACAGAACCGTGAAAGCAGTGAAAAGTCCCAGCATGCCCCGGGGCGGTGAGGTTCAGGTAACCTGTCAAAGCTGAAAGGTCAGAGGTCAGTTTGCTGTTGTGCTTCCTGCCAGGCTTCACTTTTAAACGTCTCTGGACCCTGGAGCATTCAGGTGTCCTCTTTAAAGCCTCCCAGGCAGCATTTACAAGCATACCACGCTACCGCCTAATGGCTCTGGAGCTTTACAAAGGGTTGTTAAGAGCAGATATTTGGTTAGATTATGTGCCCGAAATTCTTACAATCTCACTCCCGTAATCGAACTCCCGTAATGACTACATGCAAATAATACAACAACTTAACATAAATAAGCAAAAGAAAATATTTAACCTCTTTTATTTCCTCTCATAAGAGCAGGAGTTTTTCTATTAAAACCTTTATTCCTTACTGACCGCTCCGCACATATACAAATGTCCCGACAAACCACAAAAATCAAGCAAATCTCTGGTTTTTATGCTTTAAGGTGACAGTTAGGTCCTTAGTGTGTAAACTGTGCCACTAAACCCCCTCACTTACACACACTTCACGTCCCTCTGGCTTTCGGGACGTTCCATGTAGAGAAAGATGAAAAACTGGACTTACTTTGGTTTCCTGGTTCCACTGCTCACTTGAGGCTTTTACATTCATGTGGTACATTTACATTCATCTATAGATTTCACACTTCCGCTGTGGCTTTTGTATTTGTGTTATGTCTTGTGTTTGTGTTGTGGTTTTTACATTTTTGGGGGCATTTTGCTCCTCCGTTTTTATTTATGTTGTAGTGTTTGAATTTGTGTTTTTACAATTGTGCTTTTTGCATTTGATCTATAGATGTGACACTTCCACTGTGGCTTATGTGTCATTAACGTTTTTGTACTTTCACTGTATCTTTTATATTCTTCTTGTGACTTCTGCATTCCTTTTAATGGCTTTTGCACTTCCATTGTGGCTTTTGCATTTGCGTTTTGGCTTTTGCATTTGCGTTTTGGTTTTTGCATGCATGTTGTGGCTTTAGTATTTCTCTTGTAATGTTTGAATTTGCATCATTTCACTAGTGTTTATGCTGTGGCTTAAGCATTTCCATTTTCTCTGTTGCTTTTGCAATCATGTTGCAGCTTTTTGCATTTGTGCTGTGGCTTTTGCATTTCTCTTCTGGTTTGCATTCTGACACGTATGACTACTGTTATGCACATGTGACAGTGCAGTGAGTTCACTATGAACACGCAAATTACATGTCTGGCACGTATGGGGCTGGTGCTAGTCTAGTCTAGTGGAAGGCTGCTCACTTCTAGACCAGGAGGTCATGGGTTCGAATCCATCCTTCTGCACTACAATCACTGGGTCCCTGATGAAGACCCTCAAACCCAAGCTGCTCTCAGGGAGACTGTACCTGACGTTAGAATGTAGAATGGAAGTTGCAGTAAATAGGAGTGTCTGCTAAATGTAGTAAGTGTAAATGTTCTGTAATAGTTCCAGTTTAATCCGGTTGATGAGATAAACCAGACAGGAACACTGCAAGTTAGAATTCAGTGAATAAGCAACTTGTGGAGATGGAGAGAACGAAATGAGACGTGAGGGCGAGGAAGAGTGTAGAGCACCATGATAATGATAAAGTCTGTGTGCCAAAATCACCATCAAAGACCAGACACACAGCCAAAACACCAATACCAAACACACATACACACACACACACTCACAGATACACGTAAATCTCCCTGGCGTCCTTGACTTACTCTAAAGCAGTAATTATATCTGAATAGGTTCCACCTTTTGTTCCAAAAAGTCAAGGAACCAATATCTATTTTTCTCTCTCCGTTTCTCTCTGTCTCTTATTTTCTCTTTTGCTTCCTGTTAGAGGTGTAACAATACATCATCCATCTACATCAATTCATCGATTCAAAGATCAACTTTCTTTATATGAAACTAGAAGTCTGCTTTTATTAAAATAGAAAATTGTTTATCATTTAAATGTGTGGTTGAGTTCAGGAATAAAGAAAAATGTTAAATTATATTCTAGTAAAGTTCTGTGATTAGTTATCAATGGAAGTACGGATGCACGATAAGGGAACGGGGGATGCCGATATCCGATATTTTTCATGTTTATATCTGCCGAAGCCGATGCCGAGTGAAGCGCAAAAAGTTCCAAAGTTCCACTGTGCGCAATTTGGCACAAAATTACATCATAACTCTGACATTTCTAACACAGTGCCAAGTCAAGCGGAGCGTGAAAGCAGAGTGGAGCGAGAGTGGGGCATTTCCAGTGTAGTGCACAAGATTGTAACAAAAAGTCACTTCCTGCCCTATGTAGTGTACCAACTCAAATAGGGTGCATGTGACTCTCCATGTGCACTACCTAGTGTGTAGAGAGCCATTAAGCTACAAACCAGCTATTTCCTGAGATGCATACTACCACATCGAAAAGTATGATATGAGCACCTTATCTACCATACTATTAAGTGCAGTAGTACACGGCTCGGGACACGACTCAGGTGTGAGCTCACATTCTCGAAGTGAGACAAACACACAGTTTAGTAGTTAAACATGTTTCACGTGTGCAGCAGAGTTGAGCGTAAAGACCAGCAATTTTGCTGGTGAACGTTCCACTGCGTGATCAGAATTTTGGCACAAAACAACGCCATACATTTTAAGACAGGAGGCGCGGGTCGTATAAAATCCCACCTCGGACTTTGGACATGCCTGGCACAAGCGCTACCTTTCCCACGTACAATAAATGCATCTTCAAATATCAGCTGAAAATATCGGACAAATTCAAGCATCGGTCGATACAATAACAAAAATGACTATCGCCAATTCCGATATCATCGAGCAACCCTAAATGGAAGTGATGGTGTGATCAGCGTATGATATTGTTTCATATCGATTTAATTGAAATCATATCGGCAGATGTCGACTCGATGTAATATCATGATGAAATTTGTCTTTTACACCACTACTGCATGTTGGCTTGGGGCTGAACTCTCACATTGTGTGAGTGAGTGATTATTTGTCATTTTAAACGCAGCACAGCAAGGCACACAGTGCCCAGGGAGCAGTGCTTAAGGACGGTACCTTGCTCATGAGTACCCTTAGTGGTACCTTTACCAGTCCGGAACTTGAACCGGCGACCATCCGATCACAGGGCCAACTCCCTAACTGTTACACAACTTGCCCCCGCTATACTACCAACTGTGCACTTTAGTAGATGTTGAGCAGGTGTAAGAGTTTATTCAGCAGCAAAGTTATTTTCGGCTTTGCACAAATACACACAAACAAAAACACACACACACACAAGTGGAGAAATAATAAGGTGAGAAATGACCAAATAAGCAGTTGTGCTGAAGTGTAAAACCAGCTCCTCTAATTTGATAGTCTGTCTTCTCACCTCCCAGATTAAAAGGCAGAACGGGAAGTGTAAACTGAGGGGTGAGAGATGAATCTCCGTGAACACACGCCGTGGTAAAGCAGGTCACTGCAACAACCGCAAAAAGCTGCGTAACACACTGATGCGTCTCAGCTGCTGAACACACTACAAAAAGACATTAGCAAATCTTTCCCATGTGTTGAAAAGCTGAGTCACGAAGCCTCGTCCCGCTCAGCGCTCCACTCATTAACATTTGGGCTTTTACAGAGAAAACAACAGGAAATAGGGAAAAATAAGAAGTTTTGGTTCATAGCACTTAGGTAATGTCTGCTGCTGAGGAAACACTGTGTTCTGCAGCACATTTTCCCCATCAACAAAGGAAAAAAGAAAAAGAAGAAGAAAAAGAAGAAGAAGAAGAGGAGGAGGAGGAACTGTGGTGGTGCACAATGGCGCATTTGTGTGGTAAATAGGCTTTATTAAAGGAGCAGAGTCATGCAGAGTTAATATTTTTATTTTTGGAGCAGTTGGTAGCGTAACGGTTGGGGCGTTCGCCCTGCAATCAGAAGGTCACTGGTTCGAATGCAGGACTGGAAAAGGTACCACTGAGGTACTCATGAGCAAGGTACCATGTCCAAACACTGCTCCCCAAACATTGCTCTTGCTAGCTGCCCACGGCTCCTTCATGGACAGGTCAAATGCAGAGGTCACATGTTGTTGTGGTGCACTGTGTGCTGTGGTGTGTTCACAATGACAAATTATCACTCACTTCACTTACTTTTGCCAATTCAACACTTGCTAGTTGAAAACACATCTTTATTAAGCGAAATTTTTAGCGACATTTTAAAGTATCTTTACTACTGTTGAGCTGCGGAAAAAAGTTAGTGACATTGCGACTCTCCAACCCCGTCCACCGCCTCATCCGTCACTGCAGTCTGGCTTCTGGAAGTGCCGTCAAACTCTTGTAATGTACAATTTAAACATCTGCATGGGTTCCTCCTGCATCTCCTGTTCATCTCCCCCCTCCCTCACACATCTGAAAGTTGTATCTGAACTCGTATCGACCTGACTGAGCATGTGACGTTGACGAGTATGTCACTGTTGGCTCGAGACCGGTCAGGTTTGATTTACTGATCGTGATCGTCTGATCTTGGAGCTTGTGATTTGGCAGCTTTAGTCTTTGTGTTGAGTCACTGTTGGCGTGGAGTGGATCTGGACTGATTTGTGTTGGGTTGGAGTGTTTTAGTGCAAGGAAACAAGGCGAGATGTACGAGTTCGGCCGGCATGACATCAGAGCGGAGCTATTTCAACCTGATAGATGCATGTTTGTGTAGGTTCTCGGTCGTCCAGGACGTAGCAGCTGGTAACTGGATGTCTGTAAGGTTCTAGAAGAAATTTAACCTCTCATCCAAAATCCGTCTACCATTCTAAAAATCAGGGTGTGTTTGTAGGCTCTCGTTCGTCCTCTCAACATTCTTGAGAGGTTTTAGGTTCTACTTTTAGATTTAGGTAGTTTTTATGCTCCAGTTCAGGCTCTCATGACTACCACGTACTTAACACCTGAGAACCTACACAAACATACTGACTTTACAACACCTAAGTGGTGAAACATCCTCAAAAACCTAAAACACTTTGTCGTGTTGTGTTACACTTGCATTGTGTTGTGTCTTTGTGTTGTTTCACATTTGTGATGAGTCGTGTCACACTGTATTGTGTCACATTTGTGATGAGTCGTGTCACACAGTATTGTGTCACATTTGCGTTGAGTTATGTCAGACTTTTGTTGTCACACTTGTGTTGTGTTCTGTCGTACTGGCATTGTGTATTGTGTCTTTGTGCTGTGTGACACTGCTGTTGTGTTGTCACCCTGTTGTGTTCTGTCACACTTGTGTTGTCACACTTGCGTTGCATTGTGTCACACGTGTGTCATGTTGTGTCACACTTGCATTGTGTTGTGTTGAGTCACACTTGCATTGTGTTGGGTCTTTGTGTTGTGGCACATTTGTGAGTCATGTCACACTTTTGTTGTGTCAGTCTGCGTTGTGTTTTGTGTATTTGAAGTGTGTCTATGTATGTGCAGTGTGTGTAAAATCATTTTGATGAAAGTGTTTTGTGAGTGTGTGTGTGTGTGTAGCATCTTGGTAATTGTGTGCGTTTGCATGTGCGTTATCAACTTGATTAATATGTTTTGTTGCATTTTAGTGTGTTTTTAATATTGAATTGCACTGGGCTCTCTGCGCCACTGTAAACATGACCATAAACACCATCAAATGGGTTATTGTGTATTTAACCTCTGGGTTATTATGGGTTATTCGTCTAGTTTAACTGAAAATTTAAACTAAACTAACACCTGAAGAAAGGAAAGCAGAATTGAAGAATTAAAGACCAAGCACAGAGTGTAATCACAATCTCAATCAGAATAAAGTTAACTCTCAAGTACGTTGGGTGTACAAATTGTGAAAGAGAAATAAGAGAGTGTATTTGTATAGAGTTTATCTGTGTCAGGGATCTGGTTAGGATGTGACACGAAAGACAGACGTTAACAATCTTCCAGCGGCCGGGTTAGGCGGCTGTCGGACTGCTTCACGATTCGGACAGGGATCTGGTTAGAGTTTGAACCGAATGCCGAACTTTCACAGTTCGCCAGTAATCTGGTTAGGATTTAGCAAACTGCTACTTGTTGGCCGTTAGCCCGTGTAGCGTGGTGGTTAACCCAAACGCAGCTGAGAGCGCGAGTAGGTAGGATTGCCACGCGAGTTGATTTAAGAACTCTCTTACACGAAGAGCAAGGATTTTCACAATAAATCTGCGTTCTAACAACACACACTCTATCAAAGAGATGAACCCAGTAACTGAGAGTACTCACAGTTGAAGCCGATAGGGTCGGAAGATGGGCCGGGTCACTCAATGGCAGAGCGATGCGCCGCGAGGAAATGACTTTTATACCCTTTGAAACGCGACCGACCACTTCCGGGTCCTACTATCGGTCGCGGCAGGCAGCGCGCATGACAAACTGAATAGAACAGAGAATGGAGGTGGGATTTGTGAAGTTGAGAGAGACAAAAGATTAAACCTCGGCACTCGGCAATCTGTCAGCACTCTGGTGTTACAAGTCAAACTGTTCAGCCAAAGCACTGAGAGATCCAATGTCAGGAAAACTCAACACAAACACACACACACAGTGACTGAGCTGCTGATTGACGAAACGTCCGTAATGATGGCTTACAATGGACACTCTTTACTCGGCTACGCGGTGTTTCCAAGGTTTCAGGATTTACGTTTTTGGAGCAGTGTTTGTATCACCAGCTGCTGCTAATCCTGCCAGCCTCATCAATCCCAGCATCATTCGCTCATTTGTTTCTTCCTACATATACTGTATATATATGTACAGAGGTACCTCGCTACTGGAACTTCATTCATTCCAGAAGGTGGTTCAAATTCCAAAAAGTTTCAAGTAAATTTTCTCCATTATTTCCCAGCCTCCAAAAATACACAATGTGATGATTCTACACCTGAAAGGTAATGTTTTTGGCTGGTCTAAGTACAAAATAAATAAACCAGAGAATTTGAGAACATTGCAGACCGTGGACTGCTTTAAAAAACAGTTAAAGACTTTCTTATTTAGGAAAGCGTATGAGTAAGGATAAATGAACGAACTTGAGAGCACAGTAGACTGTGGACTGTTTTAAAAAACAGTTAAAGACTTTTAGCTAGGTAATGTATTAGCTTGGATTTTATGTTGTTATATTATTGCTTTTACTACTTTTTGCCTGTTTTTTTATATTTTTATGTAGCACTTTGAGATTTGTATGAATGTAAAGTGCACTATAAATTAAATGAACTATTATTATTATTATTATTAATTATTGTATAAGTTTTGTCCAGTGATCACAGTTAGGATGGCACAATGCTAGCCATTAACGCCGTTAGCCTGTGTAACATGATTGTTTGTAATGGCCCCAGGCTGCGAGCCGCGAGAAAGAGCCTCCTTTTATACTTCCCAATCGCAACCGACTACTTCCAGGTCCTCTTGCCATTTACGTGATCGGAGTGCGTGTGACAAGTTTGAGTGCTGAATTGTTGGAAATCTGGGCCATTTCACCATTTTTGGCATGAAAACAATACATACGTGTGAAATGACAAAGCAGCTTTATGATGGCAGATAGAGACGTCAATCAATTGCCGGTTGATTTGGTGGCGAGTTGAAAGTACAAAATAAATGGTGGAATTTCTGCTTTTATAATGGAAAAATACTGTTTGAGTGACAAATTTAGTTTTACTTTGTTGGAAATATTGTGCTCTGTGCAATTTTGCAATATTCTGTATAAAACATGATGCTGCGCTCAGTTCATTTTCCAAGATTTTGTTCATTCTCCAAGCTCCAGTTTGGTCAAAAGAATTGTCCATACACTAAAATGCTCATAGTCTAAGCAGTTCAGGAACTGAGCTACCGCTGTATATGAACATGCTAAATAATATAGTTGTAAATGTAAATAAGAGATCTTGTTAGCTTGCAATAAAGCACATTTAATGCACATTTGGGATAGTTGGTAGTGTAACGGTTAGGAAGTGATCAGATTAAAGTCCTATGGACCAATAAAGGTACCACTGAGGTACTCATGAGCAAGGTACCATCACCAATGTCAGCTGCCCACTGCTGCTTCATGGATGAGTCAAATGCAGAGGTCATATTGTTGTGGAGCCCTGTGTGCTGTGCAGTGTTCACAATGACAAATCACTTCAAACACTTTCCTCACTTTTATGTTACCAGAAAGTACAAAAATACCATCTTTATCTCCAGTCCAGCAGTGATTCAGAATTTCTGTTGATCTGAAAATTCACAGTTGATTGAAGAAGGTCAAAATTAGCTTTCCAGATGACTTCATGTTGAACAGTCTTCTCTCTCTTCTCGAGAAGTTTAACATTCTGTCCTGCTGAATGTTGAGTTGAGACGAATATGAGAGCAGGAATATTGCCCCAAGATAACCATTACACCTCTGTGGTGCATTCCCAGCATCTTCAGGATTCTCTCTCAAAACCACAGGTATGGAAGTGTGAAATATTTCGGCAATTTAGAATGTTCAGAAGCAGAACACAAACACCACTCGGTGTAAATCGCTAATGCCAGACGTGAAACTGCAGGTGGAAAAGGAAACTGAATTTCCAGCCTGTCATTGATTCTATATTTAAGCTCATCAGTAATTGAAATGCTTTTCAAAATCCTGTAGCTCTACTTTCAAAAGGTGGTAGCTGCTTAAAATTACTTTTACAACACAACATAGTGTGGCAAAACACTGCACCATTATATATATATAGATACACTACCAGTCAAAAGTTTGGACACACCTTCCCATGCAATTTTTATTCTTTATTATCATGACTATTTACATTGTAGATTCTCACTGAAGGCACTATGAATGAACACATATGGAATTATGTTGTAAACAAAAAGTGTGAAATAACCCAGAACAGGTTTTATATTTTAGATTCTTGATAATCACCAGCCTTTGCTTTGATCACTGCTTTTGCACACTCTTCAGCATTCTCTCGATCAACTTCATGAGGTAGTCACCTGAAATGGTTTTCAACAGTCTTGAGGAGTTCCCTACAGATGCTGAGCACTTTCGTTAACCCTTGCCTTCACTCTGTGGTCCATCTCATCCCAAGCCATCTCGATTGGGTTTGGTCAGGTGACCCGTGGAGGCCAGGCCATGTAACACTTCCATCACTCTCCTTCTGGGTCAAAGAGCCCTTACAAATTCATTCATAGTGTTGATGTCTTTACTGAGAATCTACAATGTAAATAATGTGAAAATAAAGAAAAAAACAGTGAATGAAAGGTGTGTCAAACTTTTGACTGGTAGGTAATATATATATATATATATATATATATATATATATATATATATATATATATATATATATATATATAAATATATAATTAGCAAATCAACTTTTTAAATCAATGTAGCTTTTCTTGTAACTCAACACATCTTGTAACAAGGAGCGATGTCATGGTGAAATTATTCATTGTTACAAAATAATACTATTATTGATCTCTCTTTACAAATACAGCTATTTTCAACTAGTGGGTGTTTCTGATTGGTGTTGAATTGCCAGAAGTGGCATCTGATTGGTCACCATGCTCTCATTGCATCACCATGCTCCTGGCAGCTGCCAGATGGAGTCAGAGGGCGGAGTCCACCTTGATCAGGTCAAACGAAATTTGTGTCTGTATTCATCAAAAAGTATTACTCTGAAAGACCAAAGCGGACAGTTTCCCTCCAAAACACCATGGAAACCTGATTGGGAGTTGGCATCACACTGATAAAACACTTTTCACATTTTAAAATTAATTAGCTTTAAGAATATCCCACAGCACAAATACTCATTATTACTGGATGAAACAGCTTGGATGTAGTAGCTACTTTTACTATGTAGCTTGTAGTGTAGTAACTACTATATTAAAACAGCAACATGGTTTAGATACTTTTAATCACAAGCAGCTTGTAGCTTGAGCTTAGCTAGTTTAAAAGTAGCTTCTCCAACACTTTGGGGTAGGAAGTGTTCTGTGTGAGTTGTTATATGTATCAAGGATTGTTGAGCTTTATTTGCTTTTTTTTGTGAGACTTATGGAAGTTCAGACTCTGGCCTCACTGGATTTCTACTCATCAAGACTGTTCACCTGCAGTTTGGTGTAGAGTGTTCGGTCAACATGGCAGATCTCAGAAACAGGAGGAAGATGATTCACCACTTCGCCGTTTATGTCATGGAATACTGTGAGAGTGACCTTATACGTCAGTGTTCTAGGTGGAGAGGAAAGCTTGGAAAAATATTAAATCAGGGAATTTTGGAAAATATTATATCTAGAAATTTAGCATTGAAGGTGAAAAAATAAGAAGTAGGAATCAGAAATTTATAAAATTTTACTTTTAATAACTACAGCCTATTTAAAATATTTAGTAACTTTTAAGAAATGACGGCAATTTAAAATGAGTTACGTTAAGAAAACTACATTTCAAGAAGTTGTACTTTTAAAGCTACATTATTTAAAAAATGGTTACTTTTAATGCTACAGCATTTTAAAAGCAGTTATTTTAAAAGCATCATTTATAAAAATAAAAAATAGCATCATTAAAAAATAAATAAATTTAAAAAAGCATTTTAAAAGTACCTTCACTACTGTGCTTAGACTTCAGCTCCCCACTGACTAAGGACAACCTAATTTCATATTTCATGATCTTATTGGGAACTGATAGAGTTTCTTTTAGCAGCGATAGCCACTTTATTGAGTCGGAGCATGAAATGGAGAATAAAACCTTTGGTCTCGATAAATCTCCAGGAAATACTGAGGGTCTGGTAACAATGAGCTGATGGGAATGCTGATTCACTGGGCAGAAAAAATAAAAATACAGACAAAAATTGAGAGAGGAAGAGAATGCAGTAAAAAGAAATTGGACCTCATTCAAGTTTTCTTTCTGAAAAACAATCTGAAGAAGTTGAATATTTAAGGAGTATAATATTATACAAATGTGGAATTAAAGAAAAACCAAGCTAATGTTTTGCTTAAAGATGCATGCAATAAACTCCACTCTTCATCATTTGTAGATTCTTTTCTCATCTAAGAACCTGTACATGTCAGAATGCTCATTAAAACTGGGTAACTGTTTTTCACAGTTTGAAAGTCTGATGGTTATTTTCCAACACTTACAGGTTTTATTGGAACAATTTACCATTTAAGATCCAAACTTGCTAATGGTCCAACAATGGTTAGAACAGGTAAAAATAAATTCAGCAGTAAGAAAAATATTCAAGTTTATACGTGAAATTACACATACAGTATAATAAATATCCTACAAAATAGACACTTCTTCACAACAGCAGCAGTTAAGCTCAACACGACTGCATTTAGAGTAGGGCTGTAAAAACAATGTCCAAGCAGGTCATAATTCTTGCTCTGCCAATTTTCAAAATCAATTCATGCAGCTTTCAAAAATTGATTCGCAACCTAACCCTGATTTTTTATTGATCTGCCACATTCAAATGGGAGAAGTAAGTCAAAACAGCGATCTGTAAACAAATTCATTTTACATCGAGATTTTGCATCTAAGCTGGGGGACAATCTTCATTCATTCATTTTCCAAACTACTCATGTTTGAGCAAAATCTTAAATTAAATAATGTTGCATCTGAGATAAGAAGATCTTAGATAAGAAAGATCTTATCAGGGAAACTATGAAGACCTGACATGAGAAGATGTGTTGGGAATGTTGCCTCCTAAAATTGAAGAGAATCTTGTAACCGGAAATGTAAAATCTTAAAAGAAATAATCAAAGCTGCTGTTATTGCAAAATAATGATTACTACACTGCAAGCTACAGAGAAAAACTAACAAATTACAGCCAAGCTGTTTCACAGTCGCAGATTCTTGCTTGCGTTTGGATGCTTAAGTTAAACTCCATCATCCGACTCCATCTGGCAGCTGTCCAAACCATGCAGTGAAACAGCATTTTAAAAGCACTTAGATGCTAGTAGTTAGCTAGTTTTAAAAGCATCTTTTGTTTCCAGTCTGCCTCAGTCCAAATAGGAGAGGAAGTGATAACTCAAACAGCAATCTGGAAACAAATTCATCTATGTTTTGATGAATCATGAATTGATTTTTGAATTGAATATTTATTATTTTATTACTTTACAACCTTTCACAACTTTCTTCTCTTCGTACAGTTGAGTTTCTCGACTTTTCACCATAAGAGTCTCAACATACTTTGCTTGTCAGATTTCCACCAGTCTGACAGTGTTTGTGAGCTTCTTTCTCCATCTTTGGGCACCATTTTCCCCTCAAACGGCTTTTGGTTTGGTTTCAACAATTCTGTTGGCACATGCAGCTCTGCAGGAACATGCCAGCGTCTGCATTTGATATTTTTGGAACTCAGGGGCATATTTGCATTCAAAAGCTTATTGAGTTAGAACTTTCAAAACCAATTCATCACAAGATTAATTACATGCTTTAGGCCTAAAACGCAAGTAAATCCCAGGTATAGATGTATATACAAGTTTTAATGTATATACTGTATATATTTAATAAGATGCTACATTCTTTTCTAAAATATAATTACTGTTTTTGCAATGTAGATTAATAAAAGACCTAACTATTATATTTATATTATCATTTTCACAGTTTGCTTTTCTGTATCTTTCTCCTGTGCATCATATGTGTAGATGGCATTGTGGTTCTAATAAATAAATTCAATCTTTAGAAATTTACTTTAATTAGTCCTCATGAGGGATTGTTATGAGTAGTTAATAATATTTTAGCTTGTACAGTCTTTTGTTGATCAGCTCGGTAGATGTCACAGTTTAACTATCAATTTTGGATAAATAACTAGGATTAGCCGGTTCAGATAATGAATGAATGAATGAATGTGAATAGAAATGACAAAACACTAAAAGAAACCATATTTATAAATTAATGAAAGTTGTTAAAGTTGCTCATGCATTTTCATGTGGAATCGTAGAGGTAGAGTTTGAGGTAGAAGGAGGTGGGAGGAGCTCAGCTTAATGTTAGCAAAAGTAATAACACAAGTTGGCCAGAAGAATTTATCTGGGCCCGGTGATTTGGGCTTTGTACATGTGTGTGTGTGTGTGTGTGTGTGTGTGTGTGTGTGTGGGTTGAAGTATAGTGGTTGGCGAGTAATAGTGTGTGTGTGTGTGTGTGTGTGTGTGTGTGTGGAGGGAGGGAGGGAATTTCTTGGAAAATAGCTGTCAGACTATAAAATATGTGATATCTTTACTGCTCTCTCCAGACTCACGAGTATAGTTTGGTTTGTCTGGAGACTCTCTCTCTCGCTAGCTCTGTAAAAC
>JAVGVS010000487.1:155000-160000 GCA_032718565.1 Distichodus sexfasciatus | reverse complement strand
GGGGAGCAGTAGCTTGGAGACGGTACCTTGCTTATGAGTACCTCAGTGGTTGCTGGGACTTGAACCAGCAACCTTTTGTTTGCAGGGCCAATATATTTACATTTACAGCATTTAGCAGACGCTCTTCTCCAGAGCGACTTACATTTACTAATTTCAGGGACAGTTCCCCTAAGAGCAACTGAGGATTAAGGGTCTTGCTTAGGGACCCAATGTTGGTAACACCAGAGGTCAGATTCGAACCCACAGCCTCTTGGTCCAAAGGCGAGTGTCCTACCACTAGGCCACCAACAATAAGCTAACCACTACACTACCAACTGACCCTATAAGCTACTGTTTGGTGACTTTGTGAAGAACGGAGGTCGCGTAGTAAAGCGTCAAAATTTGAGCTCCATGTTAGTCTATGGGGCAAAAATGGACAGAAAAATGGACACAACTCGCAAACGAATGCACATATCAAAAATGTGTATATAAGCACCACACCGCGCTATAGACCACACGTTTTAGAGTTGGAGTGAAGTTTCTAGTAAAAAAGTGTTCTGTTTGTGTGTGAGGTGGAGAGTGAGACGGGAGACATGCTGGAGTTAGAGATGAAAAGAGCAATATTACAGAAGACAGACGAGACGCTACAGGGTCAGACAGCACAATAAACGACAGGAAAACAATGGAATGCATACCATCGCTCTTTCTCGCTCTCTCTCTCTCTCTCTCTTTGTCTGCTGTCAGTCACTCTCTTTTTCTTTTTCTCTTTCTAGTCCTTGAAACTCTTACACACTGACTCTTCTTTGCTCCCTCTCTCTCCCTCTTTCTTTATTTCTTTCTCTCTTTCTTTATAGTCCTGCTGTCATTGTCTATCCCTAATCACTCTCTCTCTCTCTCTCTCTCTCTTACACTCTCTCTGTCCTTCCCTCCACTTATGTGTTGCTCTCTTTCTTTCTTTATTGTCCTCCAATCAATCTCTAACCCTGATCTCGCTCTCTCTCTCTCTCTCTCTCTCTGTCTGTCGGTCTGACTCTCCTTCCCTTCTTTTTCTTTCCATTTCTCTATTTCCATTTCTTATTCTTTTTCTCTTCCTCCATCTTTCTCATGCTCTCTCTCTCACTGTTTTACTCTCACTTTTACACACTCTCTTTCTTTTGTCCTCTCTCTCTCTTTCTTTCTTTCTTTCTTTCTTTGTCTCTCTCTTTCTTGATTGTCCTCCATGTTCTCTTTCTCTCCCTTCATCTCTGTCCAGGCCGACTCTTTGCAATTTACTTTCCTCCACAGTTCCTCTATCTCGCATGACTCATGACTCTACCTTTCTTTTCTCTTTTTTATATAGCTTTAATTACCTGTTAAACAGCTTTTTAAGGACCTGGCGTTGAGGTGAGTCGTCGTTCTGTACATCAAAAGCTGAACTTTTCACCCAAACTTAAACCGGCACCGAAATTCTAATGACATACAAGAGAACAAATCCATCTGGGAGCGTTTTACTCCAACACACATACGTCATGCCATCGTTCTGCTGAGCAGCATTCTGATTGCTCTCTTGCTGTAATTGTTAGCAAACGCAACAGAATTGTGATTACAGAGTAACACTTGAGCAGAATAAACACACCATAAAAACAAATCCAACCTTCTTGTCCTGCAGAATGACATAAATAAATAAAAACAGTTCTCGATAAACTCATCACACGACTGTAATCAGGCTTTAATTGAGACATATTTGTTTAGACATTGCTCAGTCAGACTGGAGCCATGAACAACCCCCAAAAAGCAAGTTTTACATGCTAAACTGGATTCACCCGTTTTATTACCGTTTTTCTGTTTCTTCTCGATATCCAACTCTTTTTTTTCTCTTCTATTTCAAGTTACAGTATGTTCTTTCCCAATTTTCACCACTAGGGGGCATCTCTGTTAAGAAGAAACGTGCTGTTGCTTTTCTTGCAGTTAGCCTGTTCCCTAGTAGTCGCTTAGCAACCGTTCTGCTTTTTTCCTCCATCTTTTTCCCATTATAGTTTCACAATCATTTTCAAGTCTCAGAACCATGTTCACTCTTTCAAAACACTTCACACATTCACCAAATCCATCGTTAATGTGAGCTCAACTGAGAATACTTTTGCATTGCTTTCAACAACAGCTTCTTTCAAAATTCACAAATGCTTATCTCAGTCAATAATTTACCACCAGCAACATTCTGTATAATTACACCAATTTTACAAGAATTTAGATTTCGTGTTTAAAACAGTTAACATTTAGTTCCAAAGCTTTAATAACTTCAGATGAGTGAAAGTGACTGATTATTTGTCATTGTGAACACACCACACCACAGCACACCGTGCAACACAACCAAATGTGACCTCTGCATTTGACTCATCCATAATGGAGCAGTGCTTGGAGACGGTACCTTGCTCATGTACCTCAGTGGTACCTTTACCGCTCCGGGATTCAAACCTGCGACCTTCCAATCACAGAGTGAACACTACCAACTGCCCCTGATGGAGGTCTGATGCATTTCAACATAAAACTACTGTTAAAACATTGGTTTCTGGCATGAGATTGATTTTGATTTTAGCTAAAAGTTTCACTTGATTTGTAGTGTTATTCCTGTCTCTACAAAAGTGGGGATGTTTACAGAGATTTTTCCAGATGTTTGGCAAGAGAAAACATGATGTTGATGAATAAATGCAGGAGACAAGGTTGACGATGTGGTAAACAGAGATGTGATGTTATTTGACACTAGAATCAATTACTGAAAATACATTCACAATAAATCTAAATACCAATCATTTACATATAGAAAGATCAGCCATAACATTATGACCAATACTGCCTAATACTGAGCACAACAAACCGCAGCAGCATTACAGTAACACTTTCAGCAGTTTCAGCTCCAGCAGCTCATCTAGTGTCCACCAGTGTCTTAAAACTCTACTGTTCACCGACCTCATGGATCCTGAACGTCTGTCAATGTAAATATAGCATCGAGACACGTATGAAAACGATTCTTCAGTCTTTCTCCTGTAAGACTCTCAATACTGTAAAGGTAAGGATCACATGTGTGAGGCGTCTGCAAGTCATATTTTAACTGCAGCTACTAAAGGTGAGCATGGCTGTCAAAGCTGAAGACACATGTAGCAGAGCTTAAATCTGACACCTGCTTTTTACTGCAGCACTGATTCTTGAGCGGAATTTCACATGAAATTTGTCATAAAGATGCCTTCGGAACTTTTTCAAATTAAGAAATGTACAAATATAACCTCAGAATCTCAGAATTAATCTTGAGTTCATCAAATATTCTAGAAACGAAATACAGTTAGGCCCAGAAATATTTGCACAGTTACACAGGTATTGTTATTTTAGCTGTTTACCAAAACATATTCAAGATACAGTTATAAAATCAATATGGGCTTAAAGTGCAGACTCTCAACTTTAATGTGAGGGTATTCACATACAAATTGGAGGAAGGATTTAGGAATTACAGCTCTTTAATATGTAGCCACCTCTTTTTTAAGGATCAAAAGTAATTGGACAATTAACTCAAAAGCTTTTTCATGGGCTGCACGGGCTATTCCCTCATTAATCCATCATTAATTAAGCAGGTAAAAGGTCTAGAGTTGATTCCAGGTGTGGCATTTGCAATTTGTGGAAGCTGTTGCTGTGAACCCACAACGTGTGGTCAAAGGAGCTCTGAATGGAAGTGAAACAAGCTGAGAAAAAAGAAGAAATATATCAGAGAGAGAGCGGGAATGTTAGGAATGACCAAATCAACAGTTTGGTACATCCTGAGGAAAAAGGAGCGCACTGGTGAGCTCAGGAACTCAAAAAGACCTGGACGTCCAAGGAAGACAACAGTGGTGGATGATCACAGGATCCTTTCCATGGGGAAGAAAAACCCCTTCACAACATCCACCCAAGTGAAGAACACTCTCCAGGAAGTAGGTGTATCAGTATCTAAGTCTACCATAAAGAGAAGACTTCCTCAAAACTTCCTTATCCTCAAAAACAGAAAGGTCAGATTGGAGTTTGCCAAAAAACATCGAAAGAAGACAGCCCAGTTCTGGAACAGCATTCTTTGGACAGATGAAACTAAGAACAACCTGTACCAGAATGATGGGAAGAAGAAAGTATGGAGAAGGCTTGGAACAGCTCATGATCCAAAGCACGCCACATCTTCTGTAAAACAGGGTGGAGGCAATGTGATGTCATGGGCATGCATGGCTTCCAATGGCACTGGGTCACTGTTGTTGATGATGATGTGACAGAAGACAGAAGCAGTCGGATGATCTGCAGTGTATAGAGATATACTTTCTGCTCAAATTCAGCCAAGTGCAGCAAAGTTGATTGGACAGCGCTTCACAGTACAGATGGACAAGGACCCAAAACATACTGTGAAAGCAACCTAGGAGTGGGTTGGGTCCACCACAAAGAAGTGGAATATTCTGCAATGGCAGAGTCAATCACCAGATCTCAACCCGATCAAGCAGCATTTCACTTGCTTAAGACAAAATTTAAGGCAGAAAGACCCACAAACAAGCAACAACTGAAGACAGCTGCAGTGAAGGCCGGGCAAAGCATCACAAGGAAGGAAACCCGGCGTTTGGTGATGTCCATGGGTTCCAGATTTCAGGCAGTTACTGCCTGCAAAGGATTCTCAACAAAGTTTTAAAAATGAAGATTTTATTTATGGTAATGTTAATTTGTCCAATCACTTTTGAGCCCCTGAAATGAGGAGACTTTGTAGAAAAATGGTTGCAATTCCTAGACTTTTATAGGATATTTTTGTTCAACTCCTCGAATTAAACCTGAAGGTCTGCACTTCAGTTGCAACTCAGTTGTTACATTTAAAAACCAATATGGTGGCATGCAGAGCCCAAATCATAAAAAATGTGTCACTGCACAAATATTTCTGTATATTACAGTATATGTTGTTTAGAAAACTATTTTTAAAAATGTCTTATCCAATATGTATTTACATGACATATGTGTGTATATATATACTTAACTATGACATTGCCTGTACA